>JAPZDV010000012.1:2053933-2064556 GCA_029814665.1 Acanthurus lineatus | reverse complement strand
TGGGTTTTTTCTCTTTTTTTTTTTTTTTTCTCTTTTTTTTTATTAATAAATTTTTTTTTTTTTTTTTTTTTTTTTTTTAAATTGTTTTAAATTTTTGTGGGGTTTTTTGCCCCCCCCCCCCCCCCCCGCACACTGTTACATGTAGATCACATTTCTGATCAAACAGGAAGAATCTGAGTTTTTTTTAAGTTTCCTTGTAATGTCTCATTCAGTTTAAATATTGTTTCAAGGTCTTCCCTCCCTGTCAGAGTGTTTTAGAGCACCTAAAGTGTTTAAAAATCCTCATATTTAGAATTTTTAAAGTGAGTTAATCATCTTTTTTTGTTAGTTTGTGTTCATGAGGAGTAAAAAAAACAAAATTTCTGTCAGATCTGCCACATCCTCTCATTTGATACTTTACCACGCAGAGCAGGGATGGCGATCTTTGGCATGAACTGAAGCAGATCTGGCCTGTGATTCGGTGCCAGGTGGCCCACTGATCATTTTCTAATTCACAACAACAAAAATAAATTGATTCACTCTGGAGGGATTTTTCATTTGTTTTAACAATTAGCCAGGACTGTAGAGAGGGACACTGATCTCCTGTCAGGTTTGAATGATTGGATAAATGTGCTGTTATTAACAGAGAAAGCTGATTGTTGCATGATGACCTCTCAGACTGTGACACCGAGCTCTGCAGGGTCGATGAATGTGAGCTGAATGAGGTTAATTCTGATCGTTTCAATGTATTTTTCACACTAAAAGAGCTTAAATATGCTGTTCAACCTGTCCTTTGAAGTTAAATGTGTAGAAAATACTCAGTATCTCCATTTGTTTGCAGGAAGGGTGCAACACTTGAACTATGGGGTTTTTTTTTGGCAACATCCTGCAGAAATCGATGTTTCGTTTCAGCAAATCTACAAAACTACAACCTTTTCAAAGGGTAAAGAAGGAGCTCAGTTATCATCAATCTGAAAGGTCTAAGTGGAAGACTTCTGCAGAAAAGGGAAGCATTTGCTCAGAAAACGGTAGACCGAGTGTGTAGAAGGGATATTGTTTTCTAAAACTGACCGCTCTTTCTTTGGGCCATGGACTTATCAATCATCCTTATCGATCCTCTTGTCCTCATTTTAAGCCAAAAATGGCTTCAAATGTCCTGTTTGACTTATCACCCTTTGAAAAATGACTCCTGAACTTGTTAAGATCATCTCTGAAAACGTTCTGCTGTTATTTTTCGTGCCTCGGGAGTCTCGACACTCACCCCGTTGGCTCGGCTCATGGCCTGGTAGTAGATGCTGTAGCTCTTTGCCGGTGACAGCGGGGGATTCCAGAAACCGCCGTAGCTCTTGTTGTCCCCCACCGTGAACGGCTGCACGACCGTGAGGCTGGACGGAGGCAGCTCGGCAGCGATGTAGTAGGACGAGTCCAAGATGGAGGCATTACGGAAGCTGACGGGGGCGGAGAAACACTCGGGAGCCTCAGAGGCGGCGCGGCGAGTCTTGGACTTTCGCTCCTCCTTCACAACGAGCTGATAGGAGCTGAAAAGACAAATATTATTACATTAAACACCGGCTTTTGAGTACTGAACAGCTCATATCAAGGTGACGTGGTTGAGTGTAGGTCTTTGTTAGTTTAATTTTATCAGCAGGAAGTTGGAGTGGATGGTGCATCAGGACATTAAACAGCTGATTTGTGGTTTGGGAGAGGTAGTTTTTGTTTTTTTTGACCTAACTAGACCTTAAAGAACAGTTTTTGGAGAAAATATTATACTTTTCTGATCCTCAGCAAGTGTTTTTGTCCCTAAACTTCACCAGATCTCAAATAAATTTGCAAAGTTTCAACGTTTATGTTATTTGCAGAAACCAAAATAGCAAAAAACTATTTCCTGGAGACGCGGTTGCATGTGTACGTGGTTTCAGTGGGTGCAGTCACGACATTTATATTTCATTTTATTTTAAACGTAGAATATTTCAGCAAAAAAAACACAGTATTTCATCCATCACTCTCACTTATCTATAAAACTCAAACTCGGTGGAGAAACTGCCATTAAAAAGCTTTAATTTCCAGAGTGCTTTATGTCCATTTTGGCAATTAAAGCATTAGCAGGAGAGGAATGAGCTGTGGGAAGATTTCTCAGACTAACGTCCACCATCCTTTAAAAAAAGAAATATAATTTATTCAAAAGGGTCACTTTCTTTTTTTTTTTTTTTTTTACAAATGGTGGATACACTTTGGAAGCAAACTTCAGCTAACTCGGGGGAAGTGGCTGGCAGATCATTTCCAGTGCTGACTCAGCAACAAAATTATGAGTTTAAATTAAGAGGAATGTGTGTGAAAAGAGTGTGTGTGTGTGTGTGTGTGCACTCTAACAGGTGCGCTTGTGCATGCGAGTGTTCTTACAGGTGTGTTGAGGTGTGTTTGTGCACCTAATACTGCTACAGGTGTGTGTGTGTGTGCCCATGTGTGTGTGTGTTTCCATTCCGCTTTGAGGGGCTTCATGAATGGTTGAGGGCTCCTTTAGCGGTCAGGACAAACGCACAGGCCCTCCGCAATTACCTCCGTCCTCCACGCCAAGAACTCACTTCACAATTATACGCAATTAGGGAAATGTATGTTTCTGTGAAGGGGTCCTAGGCCAATTATCCCCAGCTCCCGTTTGGCAGCTTTCATAAAAGATAATTGCTGATGACCAAAGATGAGTCTCTCTGTCTCTCTCTCTCTTTCTCTGTGCTGTTTCTGCCTTTCTGGTAAAATATCTATTTCACACTAATGGCTTTCAGAGCTGCACAGGGGATGAACATGGAGGCCTGTGGGGGGGACGGAGAGCTGTATGTTTTCTGTAAATTAAGGTTTTCTAAAGTGAGAATATTTGAAAAGTGGGAGAAAGTTTTGAGAAAATTAAAGACGTTTCTGCTGATTCTATGAATGCATATTTAATGGTTAAGACTTTACTTCAAGGTTTGAAGTTTTAAGCTCTTTAAGTTGTGAACGAGTGAATGTATTATAATGTAAATATCTCTGAGATGTGTGTGTGTGTTTGTGTGCACGAGTGTATGTGCACATCTTGACAACTGTGAGTGCAAATATATTTCTACCACTGAAGGTTTTGAGTCTGGTAAATATTCATCATGGATGTGCACAAATCTATGAGCAGGTGTGAGTGCAAGGTGTGTATTTGTGCAGATGTGTGTGTATGTGTGTCTGTATATATGTGCATGTGAGTGAACACAGTAAACTGTCTCACTCTCTTCCTCTGTGTGCATTTGAGTGAATGCATATGTGTTTGCATTCAGACCTGCATGCTGAAGTGTGTATGAGTGTGTATAAGTGTTGTGTGTGTGTGTGTGTGTGTGTGTGTGTATGTGTGTGTGTGTGTGCCTCAAACACAACAGCTGCTCCTTTTAGCACAGCCATTTCTGTAAACATCCCTCATCTAAGCTCTTGAACCTGAGAAGCTCTGATCTTCTCCGAATAAATAAAGAACAAAAAAAAAAAAAGAGAAAAACACCACAAAACATTAGTGTGCAGATTAACCAGCAGATGCCTTTTATCTGCTACCCAGTGTGCATCTGTTGGCACTTAAAACATGTAATACTTGCACCGAACGCACACAATAATAAGCAAACACGCAAAGGGGCTTATCTCGGCTTGATAAACACATAAAGATGTCAGAGGATTGGAGCGCAGCCTGATTCAAAATGAGATATATTTGTCTTGTGTGGGCGATAATTAGCAAAATATGGTGCAGGATTTACAAAAAAAAAATGAACGCTAAGCCACTGACCCCGTGCTCACATTTCACAAGTCCATTTTCCCCCCAAGTTCAAATTGAAGTGATATATATTCTCCACGCACCCTTGTCGAAGGCAAATTTCCCCAAAGGCGAGCGGAGAATAATGTTCTCTCCTGCACCAATTAAATGGATGAGATCACATGTTCAAAGGGAACTTTTAATTAAAAAACACGCCGGCTGAAAAAAAAAAATGAGAAAAGGAATAAATTAGCTGCGTGTCCATTTTTAAAACAAAAGCAGTGAGTGCAGTGGAAGAGTGAAAGTGGAATAAGATGCCTGTTGGTTCATATTTTTACTCGCCACTCGTTTTTGTTTTTCATATATGAAGACAGAAATAC
Source organism: Acanthurus lineatus (assembly GCA_029814665.1). NCBI lineage: Eukaryota > Metazoa > Chordata > Actinopteri > Acanthuriformes > Acanthuridae > Acanthurus > Acanthurus lineatus. The sequence goes on along the minus strand of JAPZDV010000012.1, from coordinate 2,060,446 downwards.
ATACGAATGACAGATTATCACTAAAAACACCAAACAAAAAGGGTCTTATTCTAAAACTGTACATGTTTACATGACTTGATATTAGCATTCAGTGCAACCATGCAGCATCTTACAGTTTATAAGTTTCCATAGTTTCTGTCTGAACTATAAGGAAAATATGTATGCAACATGTTTGCTTATTGTGTTTTCACATGTGCCATTGTATCATATATGTGTTTTAATAAGATAAAATATTCCTTTATTAGTCCCACAATGGGCAAATTTGCAATTAATAGAAACAAAGTTGCATTTTTTGTGCATTTTTTGTGCATTTTGTGAAAAAAAAGTCAATTCCTGTCCTTAAAAGATCTTTTTTTTTCATTCTTTTCTGTCAACAAGCTGTTGGCAGTGTGTTTCAATTAAAGCAGTGAAGTCTCAAGTGACCAGACATCGATTGCCAAAATCACTATTTAACATTTCGAGTCAGCTCGGAGTTGCATCTCCATAAGGCAGCAGCTTAAAAAGCTACAAGATGCAAGTGACTAATGACGATACATTCGGCTGCCAAATCTGGAAAAAAAGAAAAAAAAAAGTCTCGTTCTCTGAGTCCCTTTGCATACAAATTGGACTTATATGTGTGAGTGACTTTAATGGCTTTAAAAGGACCCTTGAGGAAAGAAGTGAGAGGAAAGTGGATAAAAAGAGAGTAGAGAAAGAAAGAATGGAGGCAGATTGGGAGAGGACAGAGGAGGAGAAAATGAACAGGAGGGGAAGGATAATTGAAGTCGGGAGAAAAAAAGTGTATCGGACAACAAAGAGGGACAAAGTGGGAAGAAACCTGAGTGAGAAACCAGACTCAGGTTAGGAGTTACCTGATTGGTGCTCCTCGTGACTGGGCGGGCTTTAGCAGGATGGTGATGGTGGTTTCTGTCTCGTTCAGCGGAGCCTCAGACTCGTACTCAGGCATCATGGGGGCTGATGGGAAGAAAAGAGACAACAAATTATTCACTATATAATTAAAAAAAATGGTTAATATTTCCTTAAATCAAAATTATTCATAACTCTGGAATTATTTGGGTAGAAAAACCGCATAGTCCTTCATTATCTTCCTCTACCTGTTAAGTTATATAAAAATAAAGTGTGTGGTGCCAAGAGACGCAATAAAACCAAATTTTCGATGTGTAAATAAAACAGGAAAAAGGTGAAAAAGGTGATATTAGACTCTGAATGTGATACTTGAGACAGAACATGTGAGGTTTAGTTTTCTTTAGCGAAGTGTTTACGAGTCAAAGCCGTCAAGGTGAACCACGTCTCGTTCTTTTGAGTAAACATATTAAATAAGACTCATTACCATCCGCGTGTCAAACTCTTGACTTTTTAAATACAAGCACATTATGTAGGTCGAAGCTTTAAGAACGAAACAAATCAACAAATTCGCTCTCTCTTTTCTTTTTTTTTCTTCTTTGTTGTTGTTGTGGCGTTTTCGCACCTGATCTCGCAAACAGTTATTCCATCGGTTTCTGTTCGGAGCGACAAAAAGACGTCTCACTCAGATTTATTCAATTACGCTCATGTTTTTTTTTAATTTCACATCCGTCACGTCTTCATGCTTTCAGTGCAGCGTCTGAGCGAAACGTTAACACTTATCGTCCGGTTGGTTTGGCATTTAGGTTAATAACACAGGTCCAACCTCCCCCTCCTCCTCCTCCTCCTCCATCCATCTCTACCTGTCTGCATCATTTCATTTAAATCTCTTTATCCTTCGCTTGCTGAGGGAGATAATGAAGATTGGGGATGACGTGACATTTTGAGGAGGACACCTCCGTCACGTGTGAAAGCTCCACTTTTCTTTTTTTTCTCTCCTCCTCCTCCTCAGCAACATGTAAAGGTTTGAAAGGATGATGGAGGAAAGGTCAAAATCACTGTAGGTGTTAAGAGAAGAGACGGTGCTGATTAAAAACACTGATGACACGTTCGGTTTGAGGTTTGATTAGCAGTTAAATCTGACACAGCTCAGGGTTCAGGTGTAAAACAGAGGGAAGAGAAGAAAGGCTTCAATCCTGCTCAAAGTTTGGTTTAAATCAGAATAAAAAAGTAAAAGGATATTTACGTTGGTATAAATCTATTATAGTGATCTTATGCCACAAAACACAAAGTGTCTCAGAGTGAGAGAAGTGGTCGCATGTTGTGATGTTGAACAGTTTCCAGCATTGCATGTGCGTAGCTGCTCTCGAGGCTACGATGAAAGATTTATGCCACCGAGTCGACTTTCTGTCAGATGTGAATGAAGTCAAGTGACACTGATCGATCATATAATGACGTTAATAACAACAGAATATGAAATAAGCTCAACGGATCACCGGGAGGTTCAGATTTCTGATGTTTTTTATTCTTTTTTTGAATATTTTATTTGATTAAAATGACTTATAAACTCAAATACTGTCAAATATGAAAAGAGAATAGTTTTTTTGTCTTGCTATTAATGTCACTAACTTGACTTTCACTTTCAGCGTAAAACACACAAATGCTGGAGGAAATCTATACAAAGTATTCATGAAATAGATTAATACATGTGGGGTTGAGCTGAGCATTTATATGATGGTTAGTAAGTGTGTCGCCTTTTGGCTGCTGTTCTGATTTACTGACCTTTGCTGCTCTCTGTAAAGTGTTAAAAACTACCCAGAACATCCAGCTCTGAATAAAGTTTCTCAAACTGTCTGTGCATGGACGGAAACATTTATACTTGTAATTAATGCTAGAGATGGAAGGCAGTTTTTTTGTGAAAATACCCTGAATTTATTCTGCATCGGCGCCGCAGACGATTTATCATCAACGCAGCTCATCACATCGTCCATTTTACGTGTCAAACTCCAAACAACTTGTGAATTTCTTTACCCCAAAGATCGAACAGTGGTGTTAGTGTGCCTTGATTTAGAGGGGGGGTTCGGATTGTAAGAAGAACTTCGGATTCAAATCCACAGATACAAAAAAAACCACACAGCCAATGAGGAAGGCAGAAAATAGAATTAACAACATCCTGTGGAGGAAAAACAACCAAATTAAAAGGAGGTAAAAGAGAAAGAAAAGGTAGAAAAGCAGAAAAGCAGAGAGGGAAGGGGTAGACGGCAGGGGGGAGATAAGTAAAGGGGGGGAAGCAGGGTGAGTCAGACAGATGAAGGGCAAAGAGACGCATACAAAAGACTGGAAAAGTGAAGGGTTCTTATTTTGCATCAGTCATTCTGTCTCTTGAACAACAAAGCAAACCCTTCAATAAAAAACCAGAATAAGAAAAGAGAAGCCCTCTTGTTTCAGAATAAAGACGTGCATAAACATGTGTGGGCATTTTAAAGTTTCTCCTCACAAAAGGTGATTGTTTTCCTTCTTTTTTTTTGTTGGTGCCACTGACATTTTCTGTGGACTGAGTCCGGTGACGGGAAAAGAGGTTGTTAACGGAGAGAAAAAAGTCAGACAGATGTGAAATAAAAATGAAATAATGCAAAAAAATGCACAAAAACTGCACTGGAACATCATCTTGAAGCTTCAAAATGAGACAAACAGCTTTTACCTGCTATCTTGGTGGTGATGCGGGTGGTGACGGGCGGGCCGAAGCCCTTGTTCGTGGAGGCTTTGAGGGTGAAGAAGTAGGTGGTCCCCGGGTAGAGACCCACGAACAGGTGATGGGTCTCGTTCCTCAGCTTGAACACCCTTCCTCTCTGGGTGGTCAGATCAGCACTGGGATCCAAAGAGCTCAGGGCCTTGTAGGTGATCTGAAAACAGACGGGAGACGAATAATTTTGACACGTTTCAGCTTTAATCTGTTTGATCTCAGTTACTTAGCCGAGGAGGTTAGCTTAGCAAAAGCTAGCATAGCAGCTAAAATAAGCATGTTAGAGAACCAAACCTTCAGCTAAAAGATGCTAAATTGCTACAAAAGTCATTTTTTTCATGCAATCAATTGAAAAAATACAGATTATTGATTGGTGCATCTTTAATTTCATTCATTTCAGTATAATTTTTTTAACAATGTTGCCTTTTTATCTGTTGTTTTCAAATTACACAACCTGAATTTACAAAAAAAGAGTAGTTTTACACTCTGCAAAGGTCAAAGTACTTTAAATGGAACCAGGTTTCTGTTATTCAGACCATATTGCTTATTAAATGCTAGTTTCTGCTTACAATGTGTTTTTATTGTGACAGTGAAATATGTTTATGTCTGTCTGTCCGTCTGTGCAACTTTTTAGCAATTTTCATCCGTTAGCTTCACAGTTTGACCCCCCCCAAACCGCTTTTACTGACATCACAGCAAATCAAACAAATCGACCATCTCTCGCTAAATTGGCTGTTAAACTTCATAGAAATCAATCGGGGAGTTGAAGTGATTGTTGGCTCTTTAGTGCAGGTCCGTGTTTCTCCGCATGATTTCCAATCGCAGACCGGAACAAATCGAGCAAATTGACCCCGCGGTCACTAAACCGGCAGAGACGCTTTAATAGTTCTTCTGTTAAAAAAAGAAATGTCAATGTCTGTTGTAATGTTGCTACGGGCGAGTTTCCACACTGACTGCACACACACACACAGAGTCACACACACACACACACTCACACACATGTCAGAACGCTGGAGGACAGCTGCCACCGCGATGACAGTCCGTACAAAAGGATTATTGACACATTGATAGCAACTCAACCCCAGACACATATGAGCACTTTGTCAAATATGTGTGTGTCTGCGTCTGCATCAGGGTCTCTAAATGCATTTCAGCCTGTCTTTCACTGACAAAGTGAGAGAAAAAAAAAATACTACGTCTATAAAGTGTAGAAAAATAGTTGAAAACAAGGGAAGGAGGCAGAGAAAAGGAGCGAACAAAAGAGACAGAAACAAAGAGAGACAACATGAATGAACCAGAAGGCACTCGCTGGAGCGGAAAAAAAACTCCACCAACGCAACAAAAAATGTTTGTGCAACTAGCAGGGCTTCAGCCCCTGGAGGGGTTCATGTTTCCTGTCATTTGTCTCCGGGGTTTGATTTCTTGATAAAACAGCATGTGAGGGGCAGCGCTGTTTAACCGACTGCCAACCAGGAATCCACAGAGGGAAAAACTTTCCCATCGGCACGCGACGAGAATCAGAGATGTGAGTACAAACACGGAAAATATCCAGCATCTAAAAACCTCAAATCTCAGCATGTTGGAGGTACATCAGAGCTGAGAGCACCGTGCAGATCAAATCACATCTAAATCTGATGGTGGTGTTCAGGTATAATTGGCTTTTGACAAAAAACGGGGGTGAAACGTGAACATATTTTTAAATTTAAACGCAAAGTATGAGCACAAAAGTGATGTGTAAAACCAGAAATAATGAGGAAAAAGCAGATTTGCTGAAAGTGGGAGAGAAATTAGTGAGCGGCTGTAATCGATCGGCGGTCCAAGATGGAAACCACGGATCCATAAACTGTCCAGTTTGGATTCAGCTGAGGAGATTTGTCGCATGTGATCCCCCCATTTCCCATCTGCCCATGTTTCCCGTCACAAAGACTCCGGGCAGTCGAGTAAAAAAAAAAAAGTCTGAATGAATCAGGCGGAAGACAAAACTAAAAATGGTTTGAGTTCACAAAAACAAAAATACTCTTAAGTGTCACCATGTGAAACGAACATCAGACGTCTCTTTCTGCAATAAAGCTGCTTTGAAATAAATTCGCACAGAACTCAGAGAGTTTGAAGCAGCTGAAGTGAAGGTGGGAAGCAAAAAGAAACAAAATGTCTAAAAGAAAATGAGAAATGTCGAAATATGGAGCTGTTATGGATGTTCAGATGAAGAAAGCTCACAACAAATTACATGAGAACAAATGGATACAAGGAGGATTACAGGGGTTTAATTTGATACACAAACTGATTATCTTTATACTCATTTTAAGTGTTCCTCCATTTGGCTTTGCTGGAAAAACTAAGAACTCTGAATTAGAGAACAACATTGAGATGGAAAGAGTTTTAAACATTCATCTCAGATTGATTCTCAAATGTTTCTGTACTAAGCTCCAGCTGGATTCATTTGCGTCCAGTCAGAATATGACATGACCAATCAGCATCCGTGTGGGCGGGGTTTAGTTTTGATGAAAGAGAGAAGCGACAGTGATGGCCGCTGAAGAGGTTAGCATGGATGCTGCAGGAGCATCAGTTTTATCAGAACTGGACAACTTTTCCTCATTAAAAAGAGCAAAGAACGGCACTGCATGTTTTTCTAAATGGAAAAATGTGTTTTTGTTTGTCTCTGGTTGGTGACTGGTTTCAGCAAGAATGATGAATGTGACAGACAGAACATTCGTCCAATCACCTTCCAACTTTTTTAGGAAAAGACCATTGACTGTATGAAACACTGAACAAACCCTCCGTGACGTCACCCGTTGGTTTCTGCCTGAGCGAAAGTGAAGCCTCAGAAATCTCGTTCTGGGCGCCGCCATTAGCCTGCGTGTGACTCCCCCAAGAGCCGCCTAAATGACGAAAAACCAAATATGGGAAAAGAGGCGGGGTCAAAGGAC
>JAPZDV010000012.1:2023502-2053833 GCA_029814665.1 Acanthurus lineatus | reverse complement strand
CAAGCGGTCAGTCGAGGAATTGCAAGTTTTTGTACTTCCTGGTTGGCTTCAATGCGGAAGTGGGGAGTTTGCCCCTTACTCATTACTCATTCACAACTCGAACTTGGCTTTTGAATTTCCATAATTCTCTGAACCCCCATGGGGGGGAGTTTGTCCCTTGGAAAAGACCTGCCCCTTCTAAACGCTGTTTCCCAGAAGGACATGTAAAGTTTATCCTCTTTCAATCTGGCGTGTCAGGTCAGAATTGTAGTAAAGAAAGGTAAGAGAAAACATTAAAAAACAGTGAGAAAATCAAAGTTAAAGAGTTAAATGGAGCCTGAGAAAGAGATTCGGAGCCAAAATGACTCTGGAGAAGAAGGACAAGGAGCGAAAAAGCAAGAGAACAGAAAAGAAAGAGGGCGATAACAAGTGATGCAGATGGATGTTTGTGTAAAAGTGGTACCTTGGAGGCTGGAGGTGATGTGTGTGTGTGTGTGTGCGTGTGTGTGCTTGTGGGGTGAGGCAGTGGGCTGCTCCTGGACCCCTCACCGCTCCATTAGCGGACTCAAATCAAAAGCACTGACAGCTGGGCGCCTCACTTCGACTATAGGCCCGCAGGCTCGAGTGGTGATGTGTGAACGTGTGACTGTGTGATGTGCATGTTTGTGTGAGGAGGGGGGAGAAAAAAAAAAGAGAGAGAGAGGAAACACAAGGTTGAGGGTGGAGGAAGAGAAGAAAGACGCAAATAAAGCAGACGAGAGCCGCAGTGAGGTTCAATAGAGAAGGACTGTTCACCAAACGTGGATTTTCTGGCTCCAAACACCTGAAGGGATGCAGTTTGCAGAAAAAAACTCCAGATTTTGGGTGTGTGATGCAACAGAAGCAGCCTCCATGTTTTTCTTCAGTCCAAATAAAAACAACACGACGATTGAGTAGCTTTTAAATGAGCACACTTTGACTTATTTGGTATAATGTGTTTGATTGAATTAAAAACAGTTAGAAAAAGCTTAAAAAGAGCGTCAGACCTCAGTTTATCTCGTTACATAAGGTTCTTCGTGTTGTATAACAACAGCTGTTTGACAATAAAGCTACAGAAATCTGGGATTTGTATTTACAACAGTGATGTTTCAATTTAGAAACTGTGGGGGCGCCAAACCACTCAAACGCCTAATTTTTTTTACATTACAAACAAAAGCGTTCAGTGTTTTTTTCCATTTATCATCTTCTTATTTTGCTTTGCTGCCAGTAGAATAAAACAATGATAAGGTTTTTATTTCTCCACTTAATTTCCCCTGTTTCAACACAACCAGACGACTCAGACCGAGGAGCTGTGCGAATAAAAGCTTCAGTCGGCAGAAGTCGGCGGTCTGAAATGCAGCAGCCTCGCCTTACACAAGCAGCCGACGTCTCCCAGGTCTGAAAGTTGGCCCTGCCGGCTGAATAAAACATGTTAAATCAATAGCTATTTATACAGACTGGGACTGAGGGGCTGGAACAATAAAATATCATCTATTTCATCTACGCTGCAGTTTGGGTTTGCACATCGATGGCTGTTATTTTATAAGTCATGAATGGCTCTCTATATTTTTTTGAGATTTTTGATCTCTCTCTCTCTCTCTCTCTCTCTCTCTCTCTCTCTCTCTCTCTCTCTCTCCTTTCATGCTTCCTGATAGACTCTCCTGTCTTCTCCTTTTATCACTCTTTCCATTCCTTTTCTATTTCTCCACCATTTCCTCAATTTCCTCTCCATCAATTCCCCTCCTCTCTCTCTCGCTCTTTCAAAAGGAGGAGTTTGGGTCATAAACCTCAGGTGTTCGCTCTCTTTTCCACCTCCTCTCCCTTTGTGTTGCCCCCCCCCACCCCCCCCCCCAACCCACCCCCCCGTCTCTCTCCATAGTTGATGTACTTGGAATCGGTAGAGCCATAAAGCTCAGGTTGTTTTATTGGCCAATGAAAAGGCGGGCGTGCAGCAGGGCAGTGCATCTTGGGTAATAGAGTGTGCGTCTGTAGGGGATAACTCACCGAAGGGCAGGTGCATGTGTGAATATGTGTGTGTGTGTGTGTGATTGAATTAGCGAGTATAATGGAGAAAGTGGGGAGAGGTAATTTGAGGATAAAGGGAGGAAAAAAAGACCAAGAGAAAGAATTCAAAGAGAAAGAGAAAGAGAGAGGTGAAGAAAAATGAGAAAAATGGAAGAGAAAGAAAAAATTAAGGACGCATGTAAAAAAGAGAGGAACGGACACATAAAAGATGCAGAGACAGAAAGGAAAACTGATGCTGGGGGCCACATTTTACAGGCAGCTTTATATATTTGAACTGACAGCCTTGTTTATAGGTGATAAATTATTTACAAATGCTTTCTGGATCAGTTAAAAGCCACAAAGGAGGAGCAACTTCGGGTTTAACCGGGTATGAAAAATGGCCGACTTGTGTTTGATCTTTTTCCCATCATCTTTTTTTAAAAAAAAAAAAAAGACCCGCAGAACATCTGGACCAAGATTTATTTAATTCATAACGTCATTAACAGGAAAAAGCTTAAAAAAACGACCGTAAAGACCTTTATGGATGATTGACTTCGTCCTAAAGGCAACCAGAGAGTTTTCATAAACTTATAAACACAGATAAAAGAGTCCCTCATTAGAAATCAGAGCCAGAGACGTTTTACCTGTGCAGGTGTTTGTGTGCACATTTTGTTTGTTTGCACATTCTGCTGTGTGTGTGTGTGTGTGTGTGTGTGTGTGTGTATGTGTTTGTCCATGCAGAAGATTGATGCTGGTGAGTATTAGAAGCAGTACCTTTTACAGAGCTGCCTTCTTCATCAAACACCACAGCTGCAGTGTGTGTGTGTGTGTGTGTGTGTGTGTGTGTGTGTGTGCATGCCCTGCTGAGCCGTATTATTTTGAGCTCCAGCCAAGTTTTATGGAAATAAACAATGTTTACGAGGCTCCGTCGTGGGATCGGTGCTGTGGAAATGCTATTTCAATTCACTCTTTGTCATTTTCAATTTTTTATCCCGTGTGCTCCTGTTTGTTTTATTAGAAAATATGCGCCGGCTTTATTCCTCACTGTTTCAGGTTTTTTTTTTTTGCTGTTTTCTCCGTCGTGTCGGATGAAGTGGGACCTAAGCAGGAAGTTTTTTGTTCTCTGTGTTTTATTTTGCCACCGTTCATGTAAGCGGAGTTTCGATTTGTTCACTTCCTCAGGAATTAGTAGAAGCTTTAATCCAGTGACTTCCTGTTTTCCACCGACTGGATCTGTATTAAACGATCAGATTCATCTGTACTTTAGTTTATTGCACATCAGTGATGAATCCAGCTCAGATTTTAAACAGCAGCACGATCTCTGTTTGGCCCCCGTGTGTTTAATCTCTGCTGTCTTGCTGTCAGTCTTGTATAATCTCTGATTCCTTCTCTCTGTTCTGTGCTGAGGATCCATGTTTGAAGTGGAAATGCTTCTCATAACTCTGACTGGCGGGGGGTTGAGGACCTCCTGCATGCATTTTCTAAAATAATAATAAACCTTTTCTTGTTCCTTTTTTGGTTCTGAGCCTGCTTGTTCTCTGATGAAAGTGATTCTGTTTAAATGTGTTTCGTCTTAAAAAGGATTAACCAAAACCCCAACGTGATTCCGGTGGGAAAAAGGGAAAAGAGCACGCTTTCCCTCTCATGTGACGCCAAAAAACACGAGACCTGAAGCAACGTTAACAGCAATCAAATCAGCTCTTCGTTCCTGCAGTTCATAAAAAACGAAAAAACAGGAACTTTAGGAGGTTCGTTCCCTGAGCTGATGCTCTAAAATTAAGTGAGAGTGTCTGATGGTCTGCCAGCAAGGCTGAATGATTTCAGGCTACGTTCTGGTTCATAAAGGGGCCAACGGGCCCGCTTTGTGCTAACATAACAGAACCAGTGTGCTTCTTAAAACCCATTAAATAGAAAAGAAAACTGTTGCAGCTGTGTTTTTTTTCTCTTGCTACCTTTTCTGACCTCTTAAGAGTGATATCATCATCATTACATGCATGACAAGAGCAGAACTAATCTCGTTTGTGCTACCATGCTAACAGCAACATTAGCCGCAGCCTGAGACATTAAATGCAATCCATCTTTCTCCGTCTACCATCATGTCTTTGAATGCATCTTAAAGGATGTTTGTTAAAAACATAAATAACAAAGTCTAGAGGGGAAAAGTTGCCGTCACAAACTCACTTTTAAACTGCATTTTGGCACCTTAGACGTCGTGTCCAGCGTGAAAACAGACTGTTTAATACCTGCAATACCCTGTGATGCATAAATAAGCCATGAAAATATATATATTTCAAAGTTCCCATGTATAAAACTAAATGACCTCTCACCAAGGATGCTCAAATCTCCGCTCCTGCCTTGAAACTGCAATTGTGTATGAAATGCATAACATGTAATCCTTTTTCATCTCTTTGCACCTTGACATCTGCAATCTTACCCACTAACTCAATAAAAAAAGTATCTTCCGACTGTAAATCCATAACAGGCAGACATTTAATAACACTGTGTTATAGTTGCGATATATAAAGCCCGAATAAAACTTCTCTCCCTGCGTCTCCTCTCCTCGTCACATGACCCGACACCTCCTGCCTCGCCTGTAACTGAGGAGGCATCTATTGTTTTAGGTTCCAGTGTTTTCTGTTTTTAGAAGTTTCCATTTGGGACGGACTGTTCTTCTGCTTCGCGGCTTTAAAATGTCAAGACATTCTGGGTCACTGTGAATGGAAAGGCAAACACACACACACACACACACACAAAGACCAAATGCTTATACCAAGACACACGAACACACACAAAGACGTGCATTTCAAAGATGATTGGACATGTGGAAATCCCAAAATCAAGACACACACACATGCAGATGCACATGTGAATACTGATGCATATGTGCATAGAAACAAAAACAGTAATGAGATCTGTGGATTCTTCCTCATCTCACTTTCTTTTGTTCACAACCAGATGAGCTAATCGGAGGAAGAAACAGCAACAGACACCAGTCCGATGATATTTTATGGACGTGCTGCCTCTATTGTTCTTATCGACTCCTGATAAGCTAACAGAAGGAAAAGAGACGGACAGACTGAAGGACGGAGCGAGTTGAGGACTAAATACAGCATTATAACATTTCCAGGCTGTAGTATTGTTCTCACTGAGATAAATATGCACAAGAGAGAGATAGAAATGGAAAAAGAGAGAGAGAGAGAGAGAGAGAGAGAGATGAGCAGCAGACCAACAATAATCTAGATTCATAAATAGCTGGGCTGTTAATCACCAACAAAAGCCCCGGTCGCTTAATCAGGCTGTTCACTCAGCAGCTGAGAGGCAGATGGGAGGAGCGACGACTTCTGGGAATATAAAGTTCAACAAATGACAGGATACAAGAGCTTTACAAAGTGCCTGCATCCTGTCATTTGTCTGCTACGGCAGCCCGCCGCGACCAAAAGTTCACATCAAAATCAACACAAACCCTCCGCCACACACACAAAAAAAAATATCAAAGAGCAGAAAGTTGGTTCACGGTGGAAGAGGTGATCAGAGATGGAGCATTAAAAATAAGCCCGTGGTGACAGTTTTGACAGGAAACGGCCCGAATCCGCATCCGAGTGACGCCTGTTTGACAGCCACACAGCAACTTCCTGCCAGAGAGACAGAAAGAGCGCTCTCCCTCCAGATGCTAATGTAGGCCAGGCAGCCGTCTCCTGCTCTCAGTCCTACTTTAAAAAAAAAAAACATGTGCTGACAAGTTTTTTCGCCGCAGATTGGCGGTGATTTACGAGCGCATCGTGGATTGTGTTTCGTATGTTGTGGCTCTGACATCTTCCACAAATCAGCAGTTTGTTACACTAAAAAAAAAAAAAGACACAACCCTGTTTTGTTTTTGTGCATATTTTTATTTGCTTTTGCTTTAACTGAGTTCAGTTTTTCAATCTCCAGATGAAAAGTCATTAAAATCTTGGTCTTTAATTCTTTTAAATCTCACTCTTTAATTGCATTTAAGAGGGAAACATTAGAAGTTATGTTGTAATTTGTTGCTGAACTTTTACTTTGACATTTACTTTTTTTACTTAAATTGTTTCATGAGGTTATTAAACAACAGTTTTGTGCAGCTATTAAATCTGGATATGCCCAAATTCTTATATAAGCATAAAGAGACCGTCAGAATCACAAAACTAATATGTGATACATAGAATAGTGGACAAAAGCTGTAAAGTTTATCAATATTAAGTGTTGCTATCTTCCAAAAGTGACTTTGTAATAGAAAATTGATTCAACAGAAGCAAAAATGGCTGTAACCTCAAACTGCGGCGATAAAAGAGAGAAACAAACACACAGCGGAGGTAAAGCTGACCTCAGCACTGAGGCAATGAGGGGGGAGAAATGAAAATATTAGAAAAAGAAAATGAAGATCTGACAGGTGAAGACGTCTGGGGAGAAGTAACTGCCTGCTGAAAAGCTGGTTTGTAGTTTTTGGCCTGTGGGGCTCTCAGGAGGCAGGCGATTGGCTAGAGACAAGGCAACGGAGGCCTCTTATTGGCTACACAGCAGGAAGTTATAGTGCCTGAGAGATTAGAGCCCTGCATGTAATCCTGTGTGAGTGTGTGTGAGTGTGTGTTAAAGACACAGAAGGCAGGGTTGGGGGTCTTGATGGATAATCTCTGGCTATGACCCCCCTGTGTGTGTATGCGTGTGTGTGTGTGTGTGTGTGTGTGTATGTCTTGGTGTATAATCGCCTTCCATTGACAGGCAGACAGTTTGCTTCATTGGGTTCAGTGGTGTTTTAAGCAATTATTTTTATATGTTGGCTTTTGTTTATTCATTAAAAAGTTGCATTTTGTGATTATTTTTTATACAGTTTTCACATGGTTAACAAATTAAACAATATTTGGGTCACAGTGTAATTACAAGAAGCATTACAATAGAAAATACTTAATTACATGCATCTGTATCTGTTCAACTAGCTAAAATGTCAGTATTTGTATCCGTACTCAAGTATAACGGAGTTAAACAAGAGTGGGAGGAGCTTAAACCTGAAGCAGGAGGAGGTGGGAGAGTTGAAGATGCTCCTTTAAACCTGATATTGACGTGGGGATGATCTGGGTTGATCAGAAGTTGCTATATTTAGTGTTTATATAAAAAGTATTGACAAAACAGAAGCATCATTTAACTTCAGATCAATATTTAAATCAAAACAAGGGATAAATACAACGTAAAACAGTTTAACTGGAGGTTTTACAATCAACATGACTTGGTTTATAATATTTTTTTTAATTTTTTATTTCTGTATGGAGTAAAACATAGTTGTAATTAATATAATTCTGTGTTTGTCTGTTTAACTTCAGATGGTGCAGCTTTCTAATGATGGTTTTCTTCATCACAGATGTGGATACTGACACATTTTCTTCATGTATTGATAAATATTAGTGTACACAGCATACACAGCACAGATTTAAGTACTCTGACTGTTATTTATGGAGTTAAAAAAGTTAGTTTTAACAATAAACAGACATATAAAAAACACTGACACATCTAAAACTTTCATATGTTTAAATAACCAAGGTCAAAGGTAAAGAAAACCAAGAAGAAACACTGAAAATCTGCACATTTGCAATGAATATTTAACAAACACAAAGGTAAAGCATCACTACACACAGACACACAAAAAGACACACACACAGGTGTAAGTGATACTAGGCCATTCCCCAGCAGGCCAGACAGACAGTGTGAGTAAATGGGGTCAGCAGCTCAAGGACTTGAAAGCCACACTAAATATAGTCCATTATTGACAGAGAAGAAAAACAATACAGAGGAGGAGAGGAAGGAGAAGTTTGAGAGAAACCAGGTTGATGGAACTATGGAAGTTTTAGATGAGAGTTGCATCTCACGGTCTCTGTTTGTATCTAATTTTTTAAAAGAAGCAGTTATTTCAGATCCGCTTGCTTCCCCACATTCACCAAATCAGGACGTTTGTTTCTTTTATCTTGTGTGTCTTTATTTCTTCATCTCTTTTATTTTGTCTCAGAGCTGTTTGAAACAGAAGAAAGCAAGGCCTCCTCTCTCCATGTGTGTGTTTGTGTCTTTTTTATCTTCTCCTCATTCACACACACACACACACACACAAACACACACAGACAGACAGACTTCTGCAGGGCAGTGCTCTGCAGAGATCTTCTCCTGCCGATCTTAATCAGCAGTCTGAGTGTGTGTGTGTGTGTGTGTGTTAGCGTGCGTGTCTCGGGCTCACGGTGAACTTGCAGTAAGAGACGGTGTTGGGCTTCGAGTCTGGCATCAGATGCCCGCTGAGGTCAAATCCGCAAACAAGCTGCTTGTCAGTAAACAGTTTCCACAGCGGAGCACTGCGCTCGTCTTTGTTAAAGGCCCATTCTGTGATCCACATGTAAACAAAAAGGGGGCCGGCTGGAGCTCAAACTGCAAAACTGCTTGGCAGAGTTTTAAAAACCTCCCACCAACAACAGACAGACATCAAATCTGATTCTTTTATGTCTTATTTTGTAAAAGATTTCTTTTAAAACATGACTAAAATGGACCCATAATGTCATTTATGATCAATTAACAAACAAACAAAACTCATTTTTTATTGATGAGTCAAACTCTGCATTCACACCGTCGCTAGAATAGTAATTTGTTCTTGTGGAATAAACTGAAATTGGTCTTCTGCAGCTCTGTTATTAGAAGAGAAACAATTTACCCATGATAACGTGGGCGATAGATACGGATCATTTCGGAGTATTTCTGTGCTTATCCAAATTTCTCATGAAACATTGATTTTCCTCAGGTTGAATGGGAATCCGATGACCTCCGTCTCGCCATCCTTTTTGAGTCGTCACATGCCCTGTTGGGTCTTTGAGGCGTTTTTAATTTTTCTGTTTTTTTTCTTCACTGAGGCGAGCTGCGGTGCCGCCATCACTCAGTAAAACAGTAAAAACAGAATCGATGGCGAGATCACCTCAGGCGTCTGCCGCTGCACGGCTAATGAGAATCAATCATTCCTTTGTTTAGAAACCAGCGATAAAAGGAAGAGAGTGTAACAACTATATGTCTGCAGCTCCTACAGAAATCAACAGCTTGGAACAGAGTAACTCACTGGAGTAAAAAAAAAAAAAAAAAGCCAGACTGGTTGCCACTATTGATTTTTGTGATTGATTAAAGGGCCTTGAGAGAGGAACTGGAGAGTAAAGTTATTCACACACACAATACCAGACCTGAATAACTACATACTGTACTAGTAGCCCATCACTTAAGCGTGCTGGAATAAACAGCTCAAGGGTTTGTCAATAAAACATGCTTATTTTTCCTTTTTTTTTACCCAACATGCACCGCTGAGAGGCTGGAAGCCTTTACGACCTCACAGACGAGCGGCTGAAGAGTTCATTTATCAGTCCACTTCTGTGGTTAAAGGTTGGTTTTTTATTCCTTCTAAATTAAAACAACTCAAATGTCAAAAAACCACCTCGCTGCTAAAGTAACATGCTAATGACAAACCATCCACCTTAAGCACCTCACAAAGAATTTTTGTATCAATTTTTTAATATAAAACATTAATATTTCTGCTTTTTAATGACTGATAACTTGCAGTAAAACACAAAAAAAACTGAAGAACAGTGGAGGATAAAATGAGCAGCTGCCTTCAGCTTTTAATTTATCTACTTAAAATATGAGGAGATGGTGCAATTTAATATTTTTTAATATTTCTGCTTATTACTGAATGAGAACTTGCAGTAAAACACACAAAAAACTGAAAAAACATTAAAAAATAAAATGAGCAGCTGCCTTCAGCTTTTAGTTCATCTACTTAAAATATGAGGAGATGGTGCAATGCGTCGATAAACATCAAGTATTGCAGCCAGAGCTCAAGACGGCGCAACGAACAGGACGACTTATTGAAATTCTGTGCACCCGACGTCTGCAATGAAATGTTAATCGCAGAACTGCGGTGCTGTCCACACAAGGTTGAAACGTAAAAAAAAAAACAAACTGTTGACTTGTTGGTTGGTCAAACCCAATCAGCAAAAGCTGTGATCTCACAATTTTGCTTGGCTGCTTTATTCTAATCAATGTTAGCAGCAGCATCTGTTAAGCTAGCAGGTGTTCGGGGAGTAGCTCCGCAGAGACCAGCGGGGAGGCGAGCTAGCAAACAGAGAGGACCCGCGACGCATGGGTGATCTGATGAGGCAATCAAAGGAGGGAATTGACAAGGTCATGATCTGTGTGTGCTCACAAGTGTGTTTCCTGAGTGCCTGACTGCTCTCAGTTCAGAAACCGCAGGTATCCGTGTGTTACCTGAGGGCTCGTAAAGGACCGGCGAAGTTGTATTACACATGGGAGGGAAAAAGGTAGAGTCATTTAAACCAATCACAGTGGAAAGTGTCAGTCACATCCAGCTTTAGTTTTTGTTTAAAGGTGTGAAACAGCTGGTGTGCTTTATGAAAAACATGCAAATGACTTACATTTTGTCAGAGAGAAACTTCCTTATATTTAAATTTCAGTTTGTTATAGGAACCTGCTTGACATTCAAAATTAACATGCTTATGCAAGAGCTTTCTTTTTTTTTGTATTTAATTACTAGACACCCACGTCTGTTTTAAACACCCACATCACAAACTGAGGATTTTTAAACACCAGTATTGTAAATTCCTGCAGCTAAGTCCCAACTAACGGTCCTACTGACCAGCTCAGATGCCAATTAAAGTGCAGCAAACCAGTTTAAGAAGATCAGAGTGAAAAATCCTGCATCCAATTTGATCCAATCAGGAGAGAAAAGACTCGAAATGAACCACTTTGTCCACTCGCCTTGGTGGCCAGTTCATCCAAGTTTCTCCGATCATGTTCATTTATTTTGGATTACGGGTTTACAACACTACAAAGTCTCCACCTGATTGGCATCGACCACCAAAAAGTGGAGGATGGGAGAGACTCATTTATGGGAAATTGTGCTGTTTCTGATGAAAAAGTTTGACTCTGGATGAATCAAAAATGTCAGCTAAGAACAACAGACTGACCAGATTAAGTGCCAATTAAATGTCCCGTCCCAATTTACGGAGATCGCAGTAAAGCCTTGCATTGCATCAGTCTGATCTGGTGTTTCTTAATCTCCTTAAGTTTCTGCTACTTAAAGTGTACATTTAGAAAAGTAGTTTTCCTCCTAAAGTTAAGATCTAAAATGGAAAATTACAAAAGACTGCAGTGCCGAATGACTCTGTACTTCTGGACTGGATTGTCTGTGTTCTACAGATAATAATCAGGTGATTGCAATGCCTTTTTTTTGTTAATTTGTTTGTTTTCTACATCAACAGAAATAACTGAAATGCTGTTTTTGTAGATCAGACTCGTTTGAGAACAAAAAATGCTGTTTCAGAAACATCACACATCACTTTATACATCCATGAAAAAAGACGAGATCTCGCTTTTTTTCTTCAAATGATCATGTTTTCCTCTAATCTCACCCACGTCACCTCCAGTCGCCCCTCACCCCCCATCATATTTTCCCCAGACATCATTTATCCCTTCTCAGATGAATAGGACAAGAGGGAGAGGCCTCGGTCCCTTCAGATCTCACCCAGATGTGTCCTTTAATCCTGTAATTAGCTGCAATTATAGTAATGGATGCAAGAGATGAAGTGATCATATTTGCACACTGAATTAATTCATGTAATCACGCCATACGATGAATACGGTTTCTTTTTCAGACACGTTTCCACTTGCTCACTCCGATAGGTTTTATCTCCTCTCCCAGTTCTCTTTTCATTCTCTCCGTTCTCCTTATCTTTCCTCACAATTCTCCACTTCCATCCATCTCCAACCTCTCTGCCTCCCTCTCTCATTGTCCCAGGTGTAATTCATCTGGTTTGCATCCTGAAAAGCGATGAGGAGGGGGGGCAGATGAGACAACAGAGCAGGATAGGACACAACAAGAGCCCCTTTAGATGTTGCAGATGATGCCTTTAATCCTGTCAATAGCTGCAATTATAGTAATTATCTCTAATAGCAGCACATTGTGCCGAGGCTCTGATATGTTGAACAGATGAAGCCGAGTCGTGCCGCCTCCGCCGGGCAGAGAGGGCAGGGAGTTTAGATTCACATTAATGAATCCGACACAAAACAAGGCGAAACTGACGACGGTCCCGAGAGGTTTGCACAGACCGAGGGGGAGCGTTTTTTTGAAGCTCTGGGTTGAGGTCCACTGGAGGTCTCAGAGATGTTGCTGAGTGGTCTTTTTTTTTACAGAAGCAGAAAGAAGAGGAGAGAGCTGAGACTGATGCGAGCGAGTATGAAAGGGCTGGAGAGAAAGAAGAGGCACTTAAATTGGATTAAGATGCTGCCAAAATAAGACAAGCTTGTGTTACAAGATGAGCCGTCTCAGATATTATGCGGACAAGCAGCTAATTTGAAACAGCAAACACGTTTTGAGGGAAATGCGATGTCGACCAAACCAGATTTGTTTTCTGTTGTCACAAAGAGGAAATGTTGTTATTAGTCAGTATTAAAAGAAGATTCACCGACAAAGTGTTTTCCAACAGAATCAGCAAAATCTTCCAGGACACTTCCAGGAAAAAAAAATTAAAAAATCAGCTGTGGCTTGAGACACAAGATTTTTTTATGAATAATTAACAGGAATCTTAAGCTTTCCATGAAATTTGCCAAAAATCTGCACTTTGTTTGCCCACCAGACACCCCAAACACCTGCCTTCCTGCGACTGCTTCTGTATGTAAATGCAGGGCTTCATTTAATTAAACATTTTCTCTGAATATAAGACGGGCAACAGTGATATTTTCACCAATTTAACTAGAAAACAACTCAACTCTTTACAAACCAAATCAACAGGCAGCAGGATGAGTTTGTGACCTTATAAGATGAGCTGAAAGCAGCTAAAATACAACAAATATTATGAAATGAGCCAAAAAACTGATCATAGACCTGTTTTTGTCATTTAAGAAAGTTGTTTAGCAATGAAATTATTGATATGATGTGATATTATGACGTTATCTAATGATGAAGTCATCATCCGTCCATCTTTTTTATCTTTTTTCTATAAATACACACACACTCTCTCTCCCTGCTTCACACATTTTCTATTTCATCCACATCCACACACAAACACACACACACATTCACAATCTCAAGAACACACCTTATTGCTGACTTCTTCAGTTGAGTCCACACACACACACTCACACACACACACTTTTCATCACTCACTAACTCACTCTCTGTCTCACACACTCACTCAAAAACTCACAAACTTATTCAGGAACACACAGTTCTGTGCTCAATTCTGTGCTCCTTTTCAGACACACACACACACACACACACACACTCTCCCAGCTCTGCCAGGTCTTGGTGTTAGGTAGCTCCTTGATGCAGTGATATAAGAGGCAGACAGTAGACAGAGAACGGGTCAATAATTCATTAGATAGAGGGCTCAACTCAACTTCAACCCGAATAAACCGTCTATGACCACACACACACACACGCACGTACACACGCGCGCACACACACACGCACACAAACATCAGTGTACACCCACGTCTCTCAATGTCTGTCTCTCTGTCTCACTCACTTCCAAACATTGTCTCAAGGGCTGTCAGGGGAAAAGCCTCTCTTCCACTTTCTCCTCCTTTCCAAGCCCTTTTCTCTCTTTTCTCTCTTTTCTCTCCTTTCTCTCTTTCCACGAGATTTCACACTCACTTTTGAATTGCTGCTCAAGTCAAATATTGTGTTCCTGTTCATATCCGTTCCTGTTAATAACTCATATTTGATATAAATAAGCCCTGGCAGTGATGCATCAGGCTGCTTCTGTGCTTCAGCCTGTTTAGATTGTTTTTAACAAAGATCCTGTTTTTGGGTCTCAAACTGATGCGTCTGATGCATCTGATGCACCTCCAGCAGCACTTTACATGCACATATGTGTAACCTATAATGCCAAAAATATGCGGACATCCCTGTTCAACTCTGAAACTGTTTTAGTGAGACCCTTTTTTCAGTTTTGAGTGGAAGAACCTGACTGACCTGCAAAGAGACCCGACCTCAGCCTCGTCTAACACCCCTGTGATGAGTTGGAAAGGTAAGCCAGGGATTATCACCTGACCAAACTCACTGGTGCTAAAGCAAATCCCTGCAGCCAGGTTTCCAACGTTAGCCTTCACAGACGACTGGAGGCTGTCATAGCAGCTGATAAATGCCTGCGGCCGTGGGATGAGAAGGGTGTAATGTTCACTTTAAATAACCACTTTGATCGCCGCAAACATGGCTGCAAAGTGTCCCGACCATTTTCTAAAATTACCCAATTCTGACAGCTGAAACTGTCGACCTTGAAGTGGTCTCAAACTGTGGTCTGCAGCTTGGCAGCTGCCTGTCTTCCCCTCTTCTCTTAGCTTTCAGACTGAAGTGTCACGTCACCACCATCACCTCCTCCTTCAGGTGATACAAGGCAAGAGACGCCATCGATGTGCATCACACGAAAGTGTAAAAAACTGTAAAACACCAGCGTGTTAGTCTGACCGGGTCGGAGTTTTAGCATAACTGAAAGTTGCTGACTGACCTCGTACAGTGTGATGACTCCGTTGGTCTCGTTGGGTGCTTTCCACTGCATGAAGATCTTCTCCTCGTACGGTGTGTTCTGCAGAGACTCCATCGGCACCGAGCCAGGAACTGCAGAGACACACACAACACAAAACACCATGATGCCTTCTGACTTCAACCGATGCTGTCGTATGGACTGTATTAGTGATAACAAAGCACAAAATTTGTACATGATGATGCACTTTGTTGTCTGGAATGGAGCTAAACAGTGTAGAAACAGTCACAAACCCAGTTAGTGTTAATGATTTGATTACCAGCCTCAGTTAAGCATCTAACAGCAGCAAAGTGCAAAGGAAACTTAACAGAGATGGAAGCAAAAAGAAACCCAAAGGAAATTTTTAAGTAGAAGAGAGGTAGGAGCTGAAGAAAAAGGAGGAGTGAAGTAAGATTATACATATTAAAGTTCACTTCCAGTTCTACTCATTTAATTTTCTTATACAGTGTTGAAAAAAAAAAGTTTCAAATATCTGGGAACCAATTCAACAGAAGTATTAAGTTACCAGAAATCTTATTTCTGGGTTTTTTTTTTCCTTTAGAGGCAGAATGAAACCTGCTGCTCGCTCCGAAAAAATGACATTCACAACAATTAAGTATGACGTGTTTTTCCATTATAGTTCTTATATTCTAAAAGGCTGAATTTTTTTCTTTTAAGCTGAAAAAACACACACAGAAAGAACCAAGCCGAGAATGAACCGCTGTGCAGAGTGTGTTATACTTTTGATCCATATTATGTGGAACCAGACAAAGAAATGTAGATCGGAAAAGCTCGTTGAATGTGATATTTAATTGGACATTTCTTTATGATTGTGAGCATATTTTTAATCAAACAGTTGCCGTGCTCATAATTGTTTACCTACAAGAAAAAGGTTGTGGATTATTCTTTAATTCTCCATGTAATTTCACTGCTGAATGCGGTGAGGAAAAGTTCAGCAGCTTCTGCAGGGGCTCACGATCTGCTTTTTTTTTCCTGCTTCTTACACGTGTCAAGATTAGTTTTACTCCTGATTTTCAACCTTCAGGTGTTGCTGTCTCACCCTGAACTGAGCCGGAGAGACGCTGTAAAGATGCCATGTAGAGATAAATCCAGAAGCAGCCCCGCAGACGGTGAATAATGGAACAAAATGACAGCAGCAGTGGCCGTTTTCTCGGGCTGCGGACATGATTTCTGACTCACCACTGGGAGCCCTCCATTCAAACCAAACTCATTTGGATGGAATACTTCAAACAAAAAGTCTATTAGCTTACAAAGTCAATTACTAATCCAATGTCAATGGACCAACTGTCTCCCGTCAGGGGAAAACTTTCACCTGATGTCTCCATGATATCCAGTTTAGGGGGGGGCTCGGTGCAGTTTGTAAGTCTTTGCACAGTGACACTCTTTAAATCAAACACGCTGCACCTGAAATGAAACAATGACTTTGAGATTAAAGAGTCAACTTCAAGCTTTAGTTCGAACGGATTCAAAGGCCCATTAGATAAGCACTAGTCTTTTGTAGTCCTGTTTAACATTCACCAAAATAAACCTCATGATGATTTAATATTTTATATTTAATGCCAGATTTGCATCCAGAAAATGGAAATAACTGGTATTTGAGTTACAAGTCAAAGCTGAGTTTGTCAAGTCAAAGATTAATTCACCAAATTGGTGACTCAAATCTGACTCAAGTCTGAATTATGTGACTTCAGTCCACATCAACGGCTCTACAAACCTATGAAGAACTTTCCAGCAGGGGAAGTTGTTACCCTTCATATATATTTATTAACAGGTGATAGGCGCTATGATTATTTTCTTAGTTATTAGGGTTATTTCCTGATTAGTTATCTATTTTAAAACAATAAGTATGTGCATTTACTGTAACAAATACCTCATTCCAAATACTTATAACCACTTTATTTCGTACATGTTTGCCTGCTTTGGGAGTATCAGTGTTTACAGTCTGGACATGCAGGGGTTAAGTTATGTCAATCAATTGTGTTTTCTTACAGATGTAACGTGTTAAGCTGCTTTATAGATAGAACTTACCTCACGGAGCGGGTATATTTTATGTTAGTGTTTTGTATGTGTTATGACCAAACCAGAGTACTGTGAGGATGATCGCTGTATTATCTTCTGTCTTACTTTAAAGTTTGTTCTGATTATTTCTGATTTCAAGACTGTGCATAAAGAACAGGCACAGTTACGGAGGGGGGGTATCCCTTATGTTTCATTTCATTTAACTGATCATCAGGATCGGTACGCCTTGTCGGTTTACAATCTAACAAATAACGGTGATGGTAGGCTAGTGTAGCGGTGGCAGTGAGGCTAACGTTAGCTAG
This sequence comes from Acanthurus lineatus, assembly GCA_029814665.1. Taxonomy (NCBI): domain Eukaryota; kingdom Metazoa; phylum Chordata; class Actinopteri; order Acanthuriformes; family Acanthuridae; genus Acanthurus; species Acanthurus lineatus. The sequence goes on along the minus strand of JAPZDV010000012.1, from coordinate 2,036,921 downwards.
TGTGAATGTTTAACGTGTTTAAGTGAAATAAATATTCATAAAGACACCTGAGTTGTTTCCACCGTACTTGTTCTGACAAACCTTCCAGCTAAAGTAGGTAGTTTAGTTAAAAAGTGGACAGTAACTGCATGAAAACTGGAAGTCAGGATTTTACCAAAAAGTCTTGTTATATTTTTAAATCTAATGTGTTTAAGTGATGAAAAGGACATTTACAATATTAATAGAAAGCACTGCAGTTGTCCATGTTTTTAGATTTTTCTCACTCACTCACTCACACACATAGGGAGAGGAAAACAGGTTACCACTGCAGAAACTCCACTTATTATTATAAATCTACATAGTAACAAGACCGTGATTGTGTGTGTGTGTGTGTGCGTGCGTGTGTGTGTGTGCATGTGCGTGTGTTTACAGAGAGGAAGAGACAGGCTTTGACACGTCTTTATGAAGACATACAGACAGAGAAGAGGTGTCAGACACCTTGTCAGGGAGCGAAGCTGTCAACCAGTCAAACACACAAACACACACACACACAGTTACACACAAACCCCTGCACGGACACATGCACATACCACGTGCACGCTCGCACACTGACGGGTGTAAATTGTTGTAAATGTTAAGGAGAAGGACACAGACGGCGCCATGAGGGACAACTCACTGCAGTGTGATAAAACGCCTGTGTGTGTGTGTGTTTTTGTGTGTGTGTGTGTGTGTGTAATCCATGCCTCTCCCTCTCACTCCTTATTTTTTTGTTCCTCCATCTTCTCTTTTCTTCATGATAATTCAACACTGGCAGGAGTGTTTTCTACCAGGGTTTGATCTCTGACCTTTCATCTCTCTTCTGTTGGCAGTGCATAATGGCGCTGATGGAGGAAGTTAAGCTTTTCCGCCGTTGTGCTCGGTGTAAACCATCGGGGGGATGAGGATGTCAACTAAGTGCCTTCAGTGTAACACAAAGACGCTTCTGACAAAAGGCAGGAGGCTTTCATTGCTCTTTGTCTGATGTGCATCAAGTGAAAAAAAAAAAAGGCTTTTCAAAAACATCCTGAAGGTTCAGTCGTTTAGAGCCACAAATTGAATCTTACAAAAAAAAAAGAAGAAGAAAAAAAGATGGATGCACCACAGCATTTCCTTTTTACACTTGAGAATCTGGTGCCATTATCCATCTTTCTTCAAAGCGTCAAGAAGTTTTAAGGACAGCCTCTGGCGTGGGGAGTTTCAAAGCCTTCCTGCTATTTCTCCAGCAATAAAACCGGAGTTTGGCATGGATGAAGATTTTAGGAAACACACATGACAGAAGCAGTTCCTCTGGATGACACAGGCTTTCATGTGAAAACTGCACTTTAACGTACAAATCGCTGCTCAGCAGTTAAAGCAAACAAACGTCAGATTCCAGTCTGCAGAGCCGTCAAACCTCGATGTCTGTGGATGAATTGTTGCTAACATCTCCACTGCACACTTAGTGCCTTACTTTGTGTCTGAAAGCATTGTAAAGTGGATCCTAATCAACCTAACCATTTTTTTTTGTGTGTAAAAATGGTTATTTTGGTTTATTTTTGGAGGTGTGCTCTTCATCACATGTGTCTTTCCTAAGAAACACCAACATTACAACTCATAACGCCTGACTGTGAGGCTAAGAGCCTGCTTCTTAAAGTCCTTGGACAAACATCTCTGTTTTTACTTTAAATAGTTTTGAGCATCTTTTCCCATCATGCTCTCAAAATGACAGTAAAATACTTGCATGACCCTTTGAACACACTTTGCATTTACAGCTATTTAACATGCACATAACAGCTTTCAGCAGTTTAGCAAAATGCGACTGTAGTTTGACGGTGAATAATAGTTGTGTTGACTCGATTTAAAATCTAGAGTAAAACGCAGCCTTGGCAGATGGTGTAATCTGTTTCTGCTGCTGAAAAAGCCTTTAAGATGTATTTTGTATATTTAGTTTTTATAAAAAAAAAAAAATCAATGACTCTGTGACTCGCAGGAAGCCTGATAACAGCAGGTTTCACTAACATATTGCTAGTGAGGCGAGATGTTTTATGAGTCATATATTAGCATTTTTACCTGTATGTGTTAGTGTGTGGGACTGATAAAAACCGTCCTTGGACCAAAAAAAAAAGTCAAGGGTCAAAAAGCCAACACAGATAAGAAGATGAGTACTCAAACAAACACACACACACACACACACACACACACACACACTAGCAGACTGTCAGAGAAGTTTGAAGTCAGAGAAGAAGAATATTTTGATTAGTAATTCTGAGGTGTTGATTAAGGCCCCGGTCTGTGGAGCATATCAAATTACCCTTACAAAGAAACGCAATTAGATGCTGCCATTTTTCTTCAACACCTTATCACTCACTTTTGTGTCTGTGTGTGTGTGTGTCTGTGTGTGTGTGTCTGAACTCTCGTCGTTTTTTTTTTTGATGCTCAGTGTCTACCTGCATATCAGGCCGGCGTCTTTGTGTGTGAGGCTCTTTGTGTAAATGCATGTGTGAGCTTTCTGTGACTCACAATGCATAACCTGACATGTGTTGCCTATCTATGTGTGTGCGTGTGTGTGCATCATGACTCACACGAAGCCCCTGTGTATCCTGTGTGTGTGTGTGTGTGTGTGTGTGTTTCTGTCTCTCTCTTTGTGTGAGTGTGTGTTTCTGTGCACCTTCGGGGGCTCAGAAGAAGAAAACAGGCTTCATTGAAAAGATAACGGCAGCTGTAACACATTAATCATAACTTGATTAACTTCCAACGTGCTGCACAATGAATGGCCTGCTTTATTAAGCCTGTGCATGCACACACACACACACACACACACACGCACACACACATCTCAACACAGCAAAGCTTTCTCTTTTGCAATCTTGAGTTAAATTTTTAATTGTCTTTTCTGGCATGAAATGAATCTTTCTGACTGGTTTCCTTTTCTTTGGTTCTCTCTCTTCACCCCCCCCCAAACATGTTCTTGTTATAATAAGCTACAAACCTGTTTGTTTCCATGAAAATTTTAACTTTCAGTCTTTGTTTAGTGTTTAGAGCTAGCAGCAGCTGCTCGTGAGCAAAAGCGAATTAAAAAGTGATGCATTTCAGAGATGTTGGCTTTTGTTCGCAGCACTCATGAGTAAGATGGAGGTGAAAACTTAGCAGCAGCTCGGTGGTTTGAGTTCTGCAAAACAACAAATCTGCACTGTGTACGTAACTTTTCTCACACTTCTCACTGCGAAGGAAAACACCGAACAGGAAACTATGAACCAAAAGCACAACATCATCTGCATAAGTGGTGACTTAAAAGAGCATTTCAGCACAGATGTGTTGATCTCATCTCTGCTTTTGTCTGCAAACTATGCTGGGCTAAAGTTACTTATTGAGAACCTGATATCATTAGCATATTAGCATAAATATGATAATGCTATCTGAAAAAAAATGCTATTGTGTTAAAATAGTCCAATCATTTACTTTAGTTCTGTCTGTTCAAGCACTTTTTACGAGTATTATTCTTATTCTTGTGCCAATTTAGGATGAAACACCTCATTTATATGATATTATATTTCATTCTCAGGTCATCAGGTTTCAAAGTTTGTGTGTCAGTTTGAGACGTTGATGAAAACGATGTTGTTCTTTGACAATCTAGGATTAGAACGTGATGTTAACTGTCATGTTTACATGTAAGGGAAAATATAATGATTCATCAATATTTTTATGTTCTTTGGTCTTTCTTCACTGTATAGATTTATCCTCACTGGAGGAAAATAAACATCTCCAGATTAAAAACGAGCAGATATTATTACCAGCAGTGCAGCCAGACTGGATTAAGATTAAATTACACACTGTGGTATGAGGATTACAGGACGGATCTAAATTAGTTGCTGTGTTTCAGGACCAGATTGTCGTTTCCTTGTTTTTGAGATGAAAGCAGAAGTGTTTGCTCTTAAAAAGCATGAGCAGGTGTTTTGTACGACCCCCCCCCCCACCACCAACCCCCTCAGACAGCAGGTGTTATTCATGACAGAGACCTTGTTTTCTTTTTTAAACTGGTCCAAATCCTCGTCGCATCATTCAAATGTCCCACAGAATCACCTCCGTAAACATGTGAACGTGTGCGACAGCAAACATGATGTTGCTGAGGAAGTCAAATGTGAACGATGTTTAAAACGGCGGGATGAAAAGGGATTGAAGTTTTTTAACCAATCAATTAAAGCAGGTAAAGCAGATTTGGTTTTCTTAAAAGCTGTAAAAAAAAAAAAAAAACATGAACAAGTCTTCAGTCTTCAGTTGATGCTGAATATTTTCTAAAATCAAAGCTTTATTCGGCTTTTATGGGTTGAGAGAATCCTGTGATCCCTGAAAATGTTCCGAATGATTAAAAGCACATCAATGAGAAGTTCATTCAGCGACTGAAGTCACTTTTATGAACTTCCCTTCTTTTGAGATGTGACATCTCAACAAAACAATAACAGAAGATGACGTGTGGGATTGTTGTTTTTCTTCCTCTGTGATCTTAGAAAAGACCCCCCCCCCATGCTCTGATGATAAAAGGATTATTAAATCTCAATGACTGTGATTGTCCTTCATGTGAGAGGATCATTTTTCTGTGTATTTGTATGGATACAACAATGTCACCAACACACAGATTTGAGATCAGTGTTTTAATATTTGATATCTGCTGTGACTTTGAAAAGTGCTTAACCACTAACAGGATATTTAGTCTGAAAAAACACAAACAACATGAACTGAGCTTTATAACCAGATGTGGTTGGAACAACATGTGGAACATAATATTTTTCTGCTGTTTCCGAACATTGATAACCTTTTCTTTATAAATTGTCTTTGGTAAAACTGATTTTTACATTTTTTTTTAACAGGACCTCATGGCATGACTCATCATGCTAGCTGAGTGGGAAACCAGCCGTGCTGACGTATGCAAGGTTGGATCACTGATATCAAAGGTGGTTATGAAAAGTCTCGTTTTTAAATTAGTGTATTTTCTGAACTCCAAATTCCAGCAAACTTGTCAGTAAGTAAATACCAAGGTTAATAGCAGCTACAGTTGCTTTTATAATGGAAATAATGGTCAGATAGTGGCTTTAAAAAGCAAAAAAAAACATTTATACTGATTGTATTTGCTAACATACTGATATCACTGAAGCACAAACTCCATAAGATGTCACAGTCAGTGCAGGATGGAAATTGATGATTGTTTTCCTGCAGTCTTTTAACTTATTTAAAATTCTCTCTGCACTAAACTGGTTATGTGTTTGTAAATTCTCCTGCTGCCCAAATCAAAATCTTCATGAAAGGAAACGATGATGCTAATGTCATTTTTTTTTAACACATAATAGATCTTCATGACGTCTTTGTTCTGTCAGAGTCTGCTGGTAAGCTGACACAGAAACCAGCTCACACTGGTTCAGTTTACTTCCAACTTTAAGACAAACACTTTGCTCAGCTGTATTTTAAATGATGGTTTGTTGATATGCTGACTTGAGAGAAAACAAGTTCTTTCGGTTGCATTAAGTCGCCCTTAAAACACAGCTGCCTCATGCAAAACAGCTGTCTAGCATTATTTTTAGAGGAAAAGGTTGGCGGAGTGTGTGTGTGTGTGTGTGTGCTGAAGAGGTGAGACAGTCACACCGACTTCCTCTCGTACATATGTGATGAATAAGAGTCCCGGCGGTGAAGCAGCTGCATCAAAATGACCTGACAGCTACCTGACAAATAGGTGTTTCATGGTGGGGTTTACAGGCTGGTGTGTGTTTTGTTGTTTTGAACGGATGGACAACTGAAGGAAAACAAACGTGAAGGTTCACAAATGCACAGATATGACACCTCAAGGACTTTCAGGTAGGAAGTCTTGTCAATACTGAGATGAGACTGAAAACATCAACATCACGGCTAAGTTTTTAAATGTAGTAGACAACTGCTATCACCTTAGTTTTTTTGGTAGATTTGAAAGTGTATTTACTATATTTACTTCCTACGCCAGCTAATAAAACATCTCTGTAAACTTTCCTCAGAAGCTTCTCAACCTCGAGAATCAAACTTTCTTCACTTAAATCTCATTTGAACTCTCTGACTTTGTTATTTCTTCACACGTTTGAACTTCTTTTTACACTCTGGGAGCCGATTAGCACAGCGGCTGAACGAAGGCAATCACTTTCTGAGGGGGTAAACACGGGCAATTTTTTAAAAAACTTTTTAAGCAGGATGGAGGTCAGACAGAAACACGAGTTTTATACGATCAGCGACGTGTCGGATGAACGACGCTGGGGTCCTCGCAGGGAGACAGTCAGGCCTGACTGAGTGGACTCTAGGTGTTTGTTTGTGTGTGTGTGTGTGTGTGTGTGTGTGTTCGCAGTAAACCTGATGAGTGCAGCTTCCAGTAGGTGAAACCATTAAGAAGAACATAATTAAAAAACCTGAGAAGTCTGCGAATAACTGGCCGAGTCCTGTGCGTGTGAGATAAAAGTAATTCTCTATCTTAATTGCAAATCCCTCATTTTGTTCCTTATAGGTTAAAGTATATTTCTATGTCATCAGCAAACATTAAAAAGGATGAGGAACACCATACGAGCGTGTGTGTGTGTGTGTGAGTGTGTGTAAAGCTGCTTCATTTGCCGGAGCCTCAGCTCTATAAAACCATTACCGTACAAACAGCAATTAGCCTCCGTGTGAACAATTGCTGTTCTGTTCCCTAATTACTGAATTACAACCAGGAGATTAACGATGGTTAAATAAAAAACAATTAAGAACAAAACAATTAAGCCTTCTTTTTTTTTTTCCACTCCCCCCCCCACCCCAAAAGCAATCGCTACTCCCCAAGTCATGTTAACTCTTTTTTAAAGGGTTTAGACAACTATGTGTGTGTGTTTGTGTGTGTTCAGCCGGTGGAGGTAAGAATGTTTTTAGGCTGAGATTGTGATGTTCCCCAGAAGCTAAATTCAGAGGATATTAGTTAGGAGATCAGGAGAAGAACGGCGAGCCCCGAGGAAGCTGGGGAAAGAGATGAGAGATTTGGGATCATTAGAACGATGTTTTTATCCTGCTTATCAGGCATCGCTCTAATGGATTTCAGCTCTTCCGCTTTTTTTTTTTTTTAATCGCAGGCATGTTGTCGAGAGCAAAAGTGAAGCATCCATGAATTATTAGCGGATACTCTGCTCTGAATTAGCAGAACATGGAGCCCTCTGGAAAAAAGAAATGGAAGTTTAAAAAATGTTGTTGTTCTGAAATTATTTAACTCTTAGGGTGCATTTATATCCGGGCATTAATAAAGTATGTGAGTACAACATGTAGCTTCCTCGGCTTCAGGGGCGAAGCGATGAGACATAACTGTTTATTGGCACATATTAGATGATTCGAGTGTTGGACTTCTGCTAACGGATCTAATGTTTCTCTGTTTCTTTATAATCGCTGCAGTGTCTCTGCACCACAGTTCCTAAAAAAAAACCCACCTGTAAATAACACACACACACACAAACACACGAACACGGTGCAGGTGGGACTGTAAACGCCCTTCATGCTGTATTTTCTGTTGGCAACGTCTCAGTTTCTGTAGGTAGTCCGGTTCTCCGTCTGTTTATTCTAAACAAAATGCTGCTTCCTGCTGCCAGAAATGTTAAAAAATGAGTTTATTCACTGTGAGCCTGAAGGTTTTCATCAGGAGACACTAACCAGACACTGTGATGCTGGAAAAAACCTCCCACACACTCACGTATTTGGGTATTTAAGGGGCAGTGACACGTTTGAGGTACAAATAACAAGGTCACTGGGATTGAGGTCATACTATCACTGTGTTTAATCGCTCAGATATATTTCTGATTTTGTCTATTTTTTTTTGTGTTTTTTTGCAGGAACCCGTGAGAACCATCATCAGATTGAAGCTTCCAATATGCTAATTTTCCATTTTTGAGTCATGAAGACGGCAGAAATCTGTTTATGCATTTTTTTCCCATTTTAGAACACAACTTATAAAAAACTTATGTTTAAATGTTTGCTAGCTAGGTGATCCTGAAATGAGGGATAATGTGTTCACAACCTCCTTGATCTCTGTCATTCAAAGAAGCAAAAACTTTGGTCTTAATCTTGCAAACTAGCAACCTAAACTCCAGGAACAACACTGTTGGTGCCACCTGTGGTATTTGTTTGCATCTCAAACAACATGGCGGATATTTTAAATCACAGCATGATGAATGAGCAGGAAAAAGAGGGTTTAGAGCTGTGATGTCTGTCATGACGTGGCAGGTTGTAGGCTGGATCGATACTCATTGCTGTTAAACAGTTTGAACACATTGTTGCACCGAGTTTTTATGTCCTCACCGTCCTCCTCAGTCTGTTTGACGATCTCCTCGCTCTCCTTGCTGCCCTCGGGGTTGGCGAGGACCAGCCTCAGTCTGACGGTGACGAAGGGCCTCAGCCCCCTCAGGGTGTAATGCGATGACGTCTGGATCAGCTCCTCCGCTGCAAACTCCTGCTGGTTGAACACGTACTGGTACTGCACCTGGAAAAAAAAACAGACGGAGAAAAGTGACATTTATTCCTCTGTAATTTGCTTAAAAACAAAGATTACAGACGCCGAGCTGCCGCCACGCTTTAGCATAATTGCCGAGTGGAGAAGATAGAGAATGTCACAAAGCACACAATAAACCTGAAGCAGCAGGTTGATGATTTGAATCCAAAGGTGCTGCGAGTGATGATACAACATTGATGATTACAGGTTGAGGGATTCGTACGTTCACCTTTAGCTACAGAGCCTAATAACTGCCCAATAATCTCATTGTTAGCTGTCGTTGGGGAGGTTTTAAATTCCACTGAGCCAAAACTTAACCTTTTATTTTAAAAAAAAAAGGATAAAATGGTCCACCAGTTCTCTCAGTTTCATGCTGGATTATTATTAATATCCAGAAAATGTAACTTGTGCGTCTGAGTGTGTATTTAAAGTTCATGCTGCGGTCGGATGTGCGTACCGTCAGATTGTAGCTGTGGCAGCGAGTCACGGCATATCCGAACGTCTCCCACTGAATAGTCAGCTGACGGGCTCGGACATCCACCACATTGACGTTTTGGGGACCGTGAACCGGATCTGAAGGAGGGAAGAAAGAAATGACGGTTAGTTTTTCAGCTGAACAGGAGAGAAATTAAGCTGCTACGAGGAGAAAATGTCGAGCCATTTATTCCTCTGGAGAAAGTCTCAGCAAAGGATCAAAATCTGATCATTTAAAGACTTTTTAGCTGTCTGAACTTAAAGTAACATAACAGTCTTTATTCTTTCTTTCCAAGTCACATAGTCGTCCCACATTACTCCTTAAAAGTAACACTGAATAATAAAGACAGCTTTTGTTACCAATATTCCAAATCTGAAATGTTAAACCAAGGTTGAACCAGCTTTTCTTTCTTGTAAAGTTCACAGCAGACCTTCTGAAAAAGCCACTTTTTGCCATCAATCAGCATCTCTTCAGCTGTTCAAGACTCAAGTTCCTCTCAATTAACTTTTAATTTCACTGGTTTTCATTAATTATGTAATAAGAGAAAGAAAGCGCCACTTAACTTTACCTATAACATTGTAATAAAGATACATTTCGCAGAAATTATACATTCTTATATCGGTCATGGTCTGATTTTAAATACAGAATCTCAGCTTTTCAATCAATATTGTTGTTTGAAGTGTAAATTTCATCTGACAGCAACTCTTATTGGACCTCACAGTCGTAAACAGGTTCACAGGATCAAACCTGTGGTTTTATTATTTGTTGCTGAATCTGTCTGACCACCAGGAGGCGCTGCACGCTGCATCGTTAGAGGAGAGTTCAGCTTCACAAGCAAAAGATAACGACATAAGTCCCTGCATCGATCTGCAGACATTTGGACATTTGGTTATTTCTGGCTTACGTCCATATGTCACACACACTCACACACACTCACACACACACATGCATAACACAAACAGACACACAAACTTGCATAGGTCACTTTTATGGAACACAGACAGAATTACATTCATGTCATTGATTTTAATCCAAACACTGAAAAATCAGCTAAAGGACTCTTGAGTTCTCTTAAGTTTCTTTAATATAAGTTAAGAAATCTTAAGTTTTCCCCTTAAACTGATCTGGAGTCTGACATGTGTCCTTTAAAAGTAGCATAATTCACACTCCCTACACACACACAGACACTCACACACACACACACACACACACACACACACACACAAGCAGCTTCAGGCTCCAACCATCCCACGCAGACGCACACACACAGCCAGGCCACACACACACACACGCACACACACGCACACACACACAGCATTGTTCCTGCCATATGTTGGCTTTGTGTTTGCACACTAACAAGCTCGCTCTAACCGATCTTTCTGTCGGACTAATTATAATTAGTGAAGCTGTATTAACTTTTCTCCAGTGAAAATAAAGACTTTGCAGTGTGTTTGATCTGCAGACTGTGGAACGAACAGACACCTGAGAAATGAGTTTCAGCACCGGAGCGAAAACACAGTTATTATATCTGATAGGTGTTGGAAAAATAACTTAACTGAGGAATTTAGTGACCGTTGAGAAGAATCTGTTTGTTTTTAATCCTGTTTAAATACGATTTTTTCATCCTCAGTGTTTCAAAACATAGTTTTTAATGTAGTTTTTAGACGATGAAAACCTGAAGTTAAACTTTGGAGATAAATAAAACAAGTCTTTGTTGTTTAAAGACTCAGTTTGCGGTCAGTGCAACAATTCAGACTGATAAAAGACAGAATTCATTCCTGTGTGTTAAAATACATTATAGTGTAAAAAGAATACTTATGTTGAATGTATATATGTATTTATAAGTTTATATGTGTTTTAAAAAAACAAAACTATACAGCTTTGTGTCTTGTATATTGTGTAACATTGTGTTCTGTGTTCTCATTGACCTCCTTCACCATAAGAAGCTTAAATTTACCGTTTTCAAAGCCAAACGTATCGATGCCTCCTAAAATAATGAAATAATCTCTTTGTCTTAAAAACAACTTAACCGTTGCACGATCCCAAGAGGACGTGCGTGAAAGGAGCTGAGTGCATCATAAGACTGATCAAACAAGCCTCTTATTGTTAATGTCGAGATCCAGCTAGTAAGACAAGATTAGACGGCAGCATCGTGGATTAGCCATCTTACGGCCATCTGAGACAGGAGACAACGCTTTGTGTGTGTGTGTGTGTGTGTGTGTCTGCAGAGGGTGGAGAGCTTCAGACTCAAGGTTAAGAAGTCTGAGATATCATCCTTGTATAAGCGTGTGTGTGTGTGTGTGTGTGTGTGAGTTTGGGTGCAGATTTTTCGGCTCCCTGAGGTTCTTTATGGTTTAAAGAGCCTGTGTTTCTACTTAAAATACTAAAGCCTAGAACTTAATCTGCCATCCCTGGATAAGACTGCGACAGACTGACATTTGGCAGCCAGGAGAGCTGCAGGGGGTTGAGGGGGGCTTGGGAGGATGGTGGGGGGGGGGGTGATATAACTAACGTATAACCCCAGCCTGAGGGCAGCACAGCAGGCAATAAGCTTTAAGAAACGCTCATTCTGTCCCTGATAAAGAAGGTCTTTATTAAATGTAACTGAGGCTGATGAGCTGATGGATGACGTCAATGTTCTTATATTTACTTGTCACGTCCGTCATCGTCCAGTGCTGAGAATGAAAACATGAGCCGTTCTGACAAAAAAGTCCATATGATATCAGCTGTCTTTTAACAGCTGACAGAATAGAATAACTTTATTGCCTTTCTGTCTGACAGGCAACATGTCGATTCACAAACTTTGTTCATTTTTTCCTTAAAAAGAGTCAAGCAGACAAACCCTGAGCCTCTAAACTGCTAATTTAAATGTTATCTGATGTGAGATTTTACATCATTTGATGATGGAAAAAGGCAGAAATTATAATTATAAAGCCTGATCATCTCATGTTAGGGTCATGAAATCAAACTGTATGATGTTGTGTGCAAGAAACTGGTGTGTGTTTGCTTAAAAAGATGCAAAAAAATAACTAAAAAGCTTGAATTCAAATCTGTCGTTGCATTTATTAAGAACAAGTCCAAGGTAAACTCTGTCTTTGACATGATGCATGATGGGATAGCTCCAGCCATCTTAACCCAAAGCAGGTTTAGGGATTTGGAAAATGTGTGAAGGATGAAAATTATTAACAAAACCGAGAAAAAATGCCATTTTTATTTCAACAGATGTCGATACTGGGAGCCTGATCAGCGGTGCAAACACTTCATTAGAGAACATTTCAGTGGGAGACAAAAATATGAGAAAGACCTTGTTTTCAGAGTCAAACTCCTCTGGAGAACAAATGTGAGCTAACCTGTAATTATGCATGCTTAAGCAGATTGAGTGATGTACCAATAATGAACACACACACACACACTTTAATTCCTCAGTAACAGAGACATAATCACTCATCACTGAGCCGCAGAGAGTGAACGAAATAACCAGTTTTTCTCGAGAATAGCAATAAATCAAAGCTCCTCTCACCGCAATGACTCTCATTTTCTGCAAAGACTCAAAACATGTTAGCTAAATCAGATTTATGCTTGAAGGTCTGGAGAGGAAACAGGCCAAAAGCAACAAATAGCAGCCAACTAAATCCCCATCGCCAACCATCAGCACCACTGCCACCCACCTAATCCACTGGTCTCTCGGTTTGAGTATGATGGAAGCTAATCTTTCAGATAATCTGGCTCGGGCTCAGTTGGAGCCCCTCTAAACAGATTCCCGATCCTTGTTTTGGAAAAACAGTGCGGCAGAGATGAGGGAGGTTAATTACAACAAATGAAAAATGAACAAGACGTGGACAAAGAAGAGATTCCACCAATGTAAAAAAAAATAATACCACTTAAAATAAAGCTAAAAGCTTTAGCTTTATTTTAAGTGGTATTATTAGCTTTAGCTTTTTTTATTTGCATTCTTGTGATTATGTGTAGCTGTAAAGCACTTTGGATTGCCTTGTGTATGAATTGTGCTCTACAAAGAAACTTGCCTTGCCTTGCCTTTAAGTCACATGCTGCATTTAATTGCCTGTGTTTGCATTTGTTGTACAATTATCCCTTAAATTCTCGCTCTGTCCAGCTGTGGCCACCAGCTGCTGCACAGCATCGCATCCGTCTACAGGCTCTGGTTTAAATGTTACTTCTCTTTATGTATTTTTTTATTTTGAACCATAAAGCTATAAAGCGGAAAAAGAAGCGAGCTGAAGATGAGGAGTGCAGGATGGAAAGATGGGGAGTCGCTGATAGATTGGGAGATGGATGGATGAGGAGCGAGAGATCAGGAGAAATTATTTGAATTATAACTTTGTTTACATCGTTCGGTCGATTACGGTGTCTCCCAGGCTGCCTTTGGCCGTGACAAATGTCAGATTTGCCACATCATCTGTCTGATTTATTCTCTCCT
>JAPZDV010000012.1:1982134-2004491 GCA_029814665.1 Acanthurus lineatus | reverse complement strand
TCTTATCACACATTTTAAAGCACTGAGCTTTAATAGAAGAAGAATATTTGCACAAACTAAGATGCAGAGAAATATTCAAGTGAAAACTTTCAACTCAGGAGGAATCTGTTGACTTTATGTTCACTAAAAGAGACATTTCCAACATGGCGGCTAAAGGAGGGACCTAATGAGTCTTTCTCACAAGCTTATCTGAAGCTTATTCACCTCAAAACAACATGAATGCAATGCTGTTGCAGAATATTTAGTCAGATGTGTCCGCTGACTTGAAGGCGAAATGTTTTGTGTCGCATCAAAACTAAAAAAAAGCTTGGTTTTTGTTCAGATTAGAATTTTTTAGAAGAAACTTAAACTTTTTTAGCCCCGGCAGGAGGTAATGATTCCCCGATAGGTCACAGGGCTTCAGCTATGAGACTCTAGTGGCAGCCACTGATCTTTATCAAGATCAGAAAGATCAATTAGTTAAGAAAAAATGACTGGTTTTTATTGACATTTATATTACTGTAATTTTAATCCTTGAAACATCAATATTGTTTTTCCTGTTTGCCTCTTCAGAAGCTAAATACAGCAACAAGTACGTTTTATGTAGATGTTCCCTGATTTTCTATGCTAATCCTTATTTACAAAGTGCTAGCAGTCTCTCCTCAGAGTTTGGATGTGACCCAGTCAGGTCAATAAGCTTCGATCGGATGGTTTTAACACTTAAAGTAACTTTTTTAGCAGTAAAAGTTTATTGCAGCTGAAATAACATCCTGCAACCGACCTTAAAGGGAGCTGCTGTGAACCGAAGTGATTTCCTCGGACAGATCAGTTTTACAGACTTGGCCCTTGTCGCAGTTAAAAGTTATGTAGATAATTTAGCAAAAGATCGTTCATTTATTCTAAAAACAAGACAAAGTGGAGTCTGAATCTTAAGAGAAAACTTAAACTCTCAGTCAGATCTGCACTGTTTGCAGGGGAAGCAGGAGAGACAGAGTAAAGATGTAGTGGAAGAAGACAGTCTCCATCACCTCAGCTCGTATTTTATGATCACAGTCTTGTTGTTGGGTTCAGCCGGACAGACTAATATTTCACACTTTAATGTGAGGCCTGAACGGGAACTCCTGCTCTCCGAAGCACCTGCTCACAATTTCTGCATTTAAAGTGTGTCCTTGGCAGCTTTTTTCGTGGCCATTTCGAGACAAATCCGTCAATCTGCGAAGGTCTTCCTGAAAAATTTTTGATTTTTTTTTTTACTTACTATGCCGCCATCACAGACACACAACCACATGAGAAAAAAAAAAAATCAAGCATTCACACTGTGTGAGGTGATGAAAATTGGCCCACTTTGCTTCACTTGTCCAATTCAGCGCGTGCTGCTGTTGACTTCCTGTGACAGAAAATGCAGCTTTCAAGTCTAATCCACTCTGCTCACCTCCGCCGCCTCCGTAAGAGGAAGTAAAGAGAGTCACTGAAAACTGAAGCTGCTGACGCTTTTTTCCCTCTTTCCTTCATCTTCTCATCCTCTTCTTATTCTGTTTTTATCTCATCCGTCCTCCCACACCTTCAGACATCCTCCTCTCTTTACATTTGTTATCTCACTCCTCAATCTTATTCCCAATTCTTTCCTTTTTCCTCTCCCGCTGCCCTCGATCCATCCATCTTTTCCCAGCCAACACAATTTTCCTTCTCTACTCTGAACAAACTCCCTTCCTCTTTTTTCTTCTCGCCTCCCTCTTCCCATCCATCTCTGACATCTCTTTACCCTCCATCCCCTCCTGCTCTCCTGCCTTTGTTGCCCTTTTCTCCTGATCCATGATCATCTGCTTCTCCTCTTCCTATCCAATCCAACCCTGTTCTCCTGCTCTCCACATCCCTCCCTCCATCCAACTGTCCTTTTCTTCTCTCCTCTTTGACTTCTCTTGCTCCACCACCTCTCCTTTTCTCCACTCCTCCCTGCCTCCCTCCTCTCATCCCGCTGTGCTTGGATATGGAGAAACAAGCTTGTTGCTTTGGAAACAATGCAAATCGGCCCCAAAAGGCCAATTACCAAAGAGCACCAATTAAAGCCGGACCTGTTCCATTTAATGGCTTTCATCCTGTCTGACTCTTGGATACTGCACGCACACACACATGCACACACACCTACACACACACACTCACACACACACACACACACACACACACACACACATAGACATCCTCTCTGCTTTCTCTCTTGACCAATACAGCAGTTGTTAACTTAATAAAGGGGAGTCTTGCTGTGTGTGGGTGTGTGTGTGGGTGTGTGTGAGTGTGTGTGTGTGTGTGTACTTGTGATATGAGAGCACAGTTCCTTTAACGTTGTGTGTAATATGTGTACATCTCATCACCAAAGTTAGGTGTTTTGTTGTGCTGTTTTGTGTATCTGACAGTTTTACCCACCACTGATTCCAGTGTGTGTGTGTGTTTGTATGTGTGTGTGTGTGTGTGAGTGTGTTGTGTGTGTGTTCACCATCCGCACACCAGATGCTTCTGACTTCTAAGTGGCAGACTGCTGCCAAAGTGATTGGCTCTGTTCACTGCAACCACTGACAAGTATGACTACGATCTCACCCCGCAGAGGATGGGACAGGGGGCGAGCGAGCATCACTTACAAGGCCGAAAAGCGAGTGAGAGAGCGAGCGAGCGAGCCGGTGTGTTCATCCGTCACATGTGGTAATTGTGAGGGTCAATTAAAGATACAAACAATGATTCTCTTCCTCTCATATCTGAGACCTTGTTATTTCTCCTTCGAGGGATCCGCAGGGGAATCATTACCGAACTTTTGTGTGTGTGTTTGTGTGTGTGTGAGTGTGTGTGTGTGTGTGTGTGTGTGCTCTGTGGCTTTCTCATCTTGCTTCTTCAAATTATTCCTGCACGATTGTATTTGTGGTTGCGTGTGTCGGCTTTGTTGTTAAAAGGCTCTTAGTGATGTTTCTGGTTTGGAGGGAGATAAGGGGCATTTAGACTCTAAGTGTGTGCGCGTGTGTCTGTGTGTGTGTGTGTAGGTGTGCGTAGGTGTGTGAGTGTGTGTGTGTTTGTGGTGACAGGCACAAGCTAGCTACCTAGCGGCTGTATACTACCTCCTACCCGGACTTAATGAAGGAGAAATTGGATCCTGATGGCTTCGCAACAAAGGACAGCCCTGCAGCATTGGCTGTGTGTGTGTTTGTGTGTGTGTGTGTGTGTGTGTGTGTATGTGCAAGCAACTTATTTGCGGGCAAAATGGGAAACATTTTCTTCTAATAAAGAGCTTCTATTTCTTTTGTGCTCTGCTGGCTTCCTCCTCAAACTCGGCATCATTGGTCCTGCGTGTGCGTGTGCGCTTGTGTGTGTGAATGTGTGTGTGCATGTGTGTGTGCCTGTGTGCACGCATGTGTGTGTGTGCCGCAGTCCCTTCTCCTAACTTCCTCAAATGATTGCTGCAAGTGTATGTAGGACTGTAGCAGTATAACAACTTCTGCATGTATGTGTGTGTGTCACAGCCTTGTGTTCTACAGTAGCTTATTACCCAGAATTCCCTGTGTTTTGTTGCAAAAGGTCTCACAAAAAAAAAAGACAGGGCAGAAACAGAGAGTGAACGATACACATACAAGCACCAACCAACAGATGAACCCCGAAGGATTATGGGAGGTCACACCAGGTGCCGTGACATCACTTCCTGCCTTTGTCGATATGAGTTTTTTTTTCATTTCTTGCTCATCTTTTTCCGCATTAAAGATAATGTAGTTGTAAGTTTCTAGTTCAGCTGACATTCATCAACACACATCTCTTTCTCTCTCACACACACACACACACACGCTCAGTCACGCATACACACACTCTCACCCCTGGTGTTACTCACTCAGCCTGCTCACACCTCTCTCAAGTGTTGATTACAACGGCTACACTGCTGTGAGAGAGGAAAGTGTGTGTGCATGCTAATGTTTGCTTAATGTCTCATACACACACACACACACACACACACACACTCATTCAGTCACGAGCATGCAGACCTACAAGTGAGTTCATCTGAGTGCACAAATGCACATATTGTGTCTCATTTTCACAGCTTCTTTGACTTTTTCGAGTGTAAATAAAGTTTTCCAGGTTTGTTTTTGGGCCCATTTGTTAATTATAAACCAGAGCTCGTGCTCGTCTGCGTCTTCGTTATTCAGTAATTCAGCTCCTGCTTCGCGTCTTCAAGTCTGTCGCTGGTTTTTAAGTAGTTCTCACTCCTTCTCTCAGACAGACAAACTTCACACCCCTCCACTCCCTTCTGCTCCGCCATGACACACGTGTAACACACCCTCAAAATAGAGGCCTGTTACTAGGAAGATTTAAGCTGTTGTTGGGGTATCTGGGTAGATTTCTCGGCCTTACGTGGCAGTGCTCTTGTTTGTTTTGTTGATAAGAAAACTTTATTCATTTAAATTCATGTAAAATCAGTCCAAATAAAGTTGCATTTATATCAAAAATGTTCCCACAGGCTTGTGATTTCTCTACATTGATCTTTTTATGACTCAAAGTATTGTTTTTTGGACAGTCCCTTGCTATTTTAAGCTAACCTTTGTTCTTCAAGCTTTGACCAGAGATTTGCATTTTCTCATGTGGGGTTTTTTTGTTTTTTTTTTGAAAAGATAAGAAATCAAAGTGGGGATTTTGCTTCTTATTCTCAGATAAATTATTATCTCCTATTACCGACCTGAAGTTCTTCTTATTCATCTTATTCACAGACGATGTGTCGAAATCTAGTGGGAGTTTTGGTAGTTTTGAACCCGAAAACTCTGAAACTAAAAAATCCTCTCAGTCTTATTATGTGTGTTTTTACGATCCACTACAACAACACTGTGATTACTGATTCAGTTTCTCTTTCTTTTATCCGAGTCACGGTGACTATCTGCACATCAAAGCTCTGATTCAAAAGAGCCAAATTATTTCCCTGGCTGCTGCCGCGGCTGCAGGTGGGTTACGGGATAATAAACAGCCTTCAGGAAACATGCACGATCATAAGAGGCCATTATTTGGAGGCCGGCTGCCATGCTCAAGGGCATCTTTGCAGTAGTTACTGAAGGACGTGTGGTGTGTGTGTGTGTGTGTGTGTGTGTGTGTGTGTGTCATCGGTCTGCTGCTGTCACAGGGATTCAGAGGTGATCTGCTGTTCAACGTCTCATTGATTGATCTGATGTGTGTCTCAATCTCCAGATATGAAAAAAATAAAAATTCAAGCATGGAGAAGCATTCACACTCATGTATTATAACACACACACACATACACATGCTCAGAAGGTTTTGAGTTTTTTTACAAAAAGGCCTGTAGACTCGTCAGTATTTGGGTCGAACGTATCGACCGACCTGATTCATAATGTTTGATTCATTAGATTCTGTTTTTTTTAATATACGCCTACTTAAAATGTTGTATTTCTTCTGATGGCTGCATCTTTTTCAACCCTGATCTTAAAAGGAGGCAGCTCAGGGTCGAATGTGCACGTCTCTCACAGATCATAGTAAGAACTGATTAGTTTTTTTTCTTTTAAACCTTACTCTGTCAGACTGATGAGGACGGCTGTGTACATGATGCTGCATCCATTCAATCTGTCACACGACGTTAGAAATGTCTTCATTATGCATGAAAACCAGCTGCTGGTGATAAATTCAGCTTTGTGTTTTAAATGAAGAACTTAATGTGACCCCATTTCTTTATGGAATTCTTTTTTTTTGTTTTTTTTTCTCCTTTTTCTTTAAGACTGTTTTATTTTTTTTCTTCCTGGGCACATGAATGATGTTTTCAACACGTCACCTTCACATTTTAACACTACTCTTCACACTTTGTTCTTCTGCTTACAGCAGCTTCACTAGAATAGAATTAAGGTCACATGCTTCGCTCGAATGCAACTCAAACTGTTACTGATGGACGGAAACATGTTTAACCTTCACTCTTGTTTGCTTGCACTCGCCCAAGACTGAAGTTTGAATGATAAACACTAATGAAAACTGACAGAAAATGCATACAAAGAAGATCCGGGGAAGGAATTTCAGTTGGAAAACTTTCACTTTAAATCCCATGATTTAACCTTTAGAAGCAAAGAAATACAAATTTAAAAAATGTATTCATCTAATGGCCTTAGCTGCTTGAAAAAATGTTATAGTGTGTGTAATATTTTTATAGTATTTTAAAGAATATTACATTTTTTGCAGACTGCTCAAGTCTTGGGTTACCTGTTAATTCATATGAATTGGTTGAATACATTAAGACAGTACCTGGATGAAATTTCTCATCCGAATGAAATGAGATGTGACAAAGGAGCCAGATGGAGCAGATTGCCTGGAGAGTCGAAATCCAACAAAAGAAAAGTCTTTTTCTGTTTTAAATAGAAGATCTGGCAACTTATGAACGAGACGCAGCTGTGCCTTCATAATGTCTTTTTAAGGTTCCTTTATACCTCCAGACGTAATGCGTCTGTGTGTGTCCGCGTGTTCAGAAGTTTGAGAGTTTTGCATAGTTAGTTGTGTAGTGTTTCATTAATTTAATGCTGTTTGCAATTATTTTCAACGGTTTAGAGTCTGATGTTTAAGGAGAGCGCTGTAGTGCAACTTTGTTTAAGTAAAGTTGTAAAGTTTGGATAAATGCAAATATTCATTTTGACATGATCGAGCTTAATGTGACAGTGTCAGACAATTGAAGGCTGTAAGTTGTGTGTGTGCAAAGCATTCAAAGACACACACATTTCCTCCCAAAGTGCCATATTGGGTTGTTTTTACTTTTAGAAAATCAAACGCCAGTGGTAAAAGCTGAATTGTGGATAGTTGCCTCCAGACAATAATCATGTCCCGCCTCTCAGTGGATGATAACCCTACAGAGTGATGTCTGTTTCACAAACCATCAGGCCTCTGTCAGTCAAAAAAAAGGGGGGGAAACTCTAGGAGGCAGGATTTCAACCGGAGCCACAGTGGGACTTTGCTGAAAAAGGCGACTAGACATGCGAGTGAATTCAAAAAAGAGGTATAAACAAGAACATGTGAGGCTCTCTGTGGGCGGCTGTCAGACTCCCAATGTGAGTGAGAGGATGTTGAATTGCAGAGATACTAAAAAACAAAAAAAAAACATGTAATGACCTTACTAAAGAGGAGGGAGAAAGTGGAAAAGACTGAAAGGATAAAGGCCTGAGAACAGGTACACGACAGGCATGAAGAGCCCGAGCGATGACGAACGGTCTGACATCTCAAAGAGGAGAGAAGGACAACAAGTTGTACTTACGGAGGGATAATCACAGAGAGATTAACGAGAAAAAATAATAATTATAAGGTGGGTTTTTTTAAAGGAGAAACGGAACAAGAGGACACAGAAAACAGAGGAGATTTTCTCTGAAAGAAATGTGCTTTGATGGGTGCTGAGTTGAGTTTTTATCCTCCATCCAAGTGTTCTCTTCTCTAAAGTGTGATTACATGAGGGCTGACTCACAAACTCTCTGGATTTATGTTCCTCTGTTTTGATGGTTTCAGGGTAAAAGAAGTGCATGAGAGGATGAAATGTGGGTTTTTTTTTGGAAGATAAAAGTTTGGTATAAAACTATTTGATGGAAATATTGGTGGATTAATGCGTCTTTTTGTGATCAGTGATTATAAAGAGACAGAAAGCTCGAAGGTCTTTCATCAAACTGCGTAAATTTCTTTTTACCAGTGCAAAAAATAAAAGACTCAGAGTTCCTAAAGATGACAACCTGGTCATGCCAGTAGATCACATAAAGTTATAATGCACTGATGCCTCAGAAATGTAGGTTTCCATCTGTGCTGCAGGGAAACAGGATCAATTCCTCACTTAGACCCACTGAGCTTTTTTTGGGGCAATAATTGCTTGCAGTACTGGGATGAAAAAGAAAAAAACATGTTGCACAAGTTTTGTTCAAACATTAGCTAGCTGGCTGATTTAACGCTACATAAACAAAAAGGTTGACTTCACACCAAACAGCAAGTTTGCAATATGCAGGATTATTAGCTTCCAGCAACACAGTGTCAAGCTGATCTGGACCTAAAATATTTGTAAAAAAAAAAGGTCATAAAGCTTCTTATTGGAAAATAGAGGGGAAAAATAAGCTTCTCCTTCATTTTCTTGGTCAGCGGGGTGACGGGTGATTAGTCCCACCTCATTAGTGCTCGCCTGAATAGGAACGAGGTCAGAAAGAGACGCTAAGTGCAGTGTTTTTTCTTCAGGGGGCTGCATGATGCCGCATGCAATCTCCTCTCACTGAGAACAATAGAAAAGAAAGGTGAAGCTTAGAGGAAAAAAAATGGACGCAGACCCCTAACGACTAAACTGGAGCTTTTACCAGCAGAACCAGCCGCTCTGTACCAGCATGTGAACGGTGAGATTGCTCTTAGCGAGGAGGAAAAGAGCCCCTCGATGGATGAGAGCCCCCTTTATGTCGATGAAAAGACGCTGTTCTGGTTCAAGATGTTCACCTCTGAGGTTTTTTTTTTGTCAGAGAGCATGGAGAAGGCGTGAGCGGACCCAAAGAAAGTGCAGGAAGAGGCGGAGCTACGGGTTAAATTCTGATTTACAGAGTCAACTCTTCAAGTTCTCTAAAGGCTAACCAACAAATTTACATTTTTTACAGTTGATTAATTGTAAGTTTAATAAAAGTTAACATATTTAAGTTAGTTTTGTGTGTTGAAACTTCAGAAAAACTAAAATCACTTACTAAAAGGGTGTAAATTTGGGATATTGAGGCATAAGGAGTCACAGTAGAGCTGGAGAGGTGAGTAAAGTGACCAGTGAACAGAGTCTAACTGGTCACCTTTGTCAATATGGGGAACATGCTGGTCTCAGAGGCCTAAACTCACTCTGCTGCACAAGACCAGGACGCAGCAGGTGAGAGCTGATGTTCTCAGTTTCCAGATGTGGTCCAGATGTGTGTGGTGAAGCTCAGTGTCATCAGAGGAGGTTTGCCAAGAGGTACAAGAGAGGAAAACCTCAGAGTATCAACCTCTGGTTCAGAAATGCAGATATGATGGAGTATAGCTAGCTAAGACGTCGCTCTGTGCACGGAGGAGAATATGGATATGTGAAGTAGGTGATGGAAGAATAACTGGAAGGATTTGGCATCTGATTTGACAAAAAAACAACAATCCATACTCCAGACTGTTGTTTTACACCACTTCATCTGCAGGAACTGAGGTCTGATCCAGTCCGACTGCTGGTGTTTGATGCAAGAAGGATGCGATCCCCTCGTAACTGCATCAAACTGCTTGGCTCGGCAGAACGGCGAAGCAGTGGTGTCAGCCAAATCAGTATATATCCAGCAGGTGAAATAAAAATCCATCTTTATGGAGCAACACATTAGCCAACACTCACATTAACATCCTTCACATAAAGATCTACTTTGTAAGAAATGGGGGAGATGGGGGAGAGTAAAGACGGAGTGCTGGGATGTAGTACAACCCTCAGGTGAATTAAGTCTTTATAGAGTGCTTCACATTAGCATCTGCCTTCTATAAAGAAGAGAGCGAGGGGAGGAAATGTTAGGGGAGGAAAGGCAGAAAAGAAACTAAAGGAAGATTTATGTACAGTGGGTGAATTAAAAGTCCATCTTTACGGGGTAACATATAAGCCAACACTTACATTATCTTCCCTCACATAAAAATAATTTATAGGAAGAGAGAAGAGCTGGGAGGAGGAGTGAGGAGAGGAGGGTTATAAGAGGATGCAGTTGCACTTTGAAGAGCTAATGCTAAACTTAAAAGCTGATATTTATAGAGACAAGGATCAGAGCCAATATTCACACTTTGTACGAGGGGAAGTTTAAGGAAATATTTTAAAAAGAAAGATAGAGGAAGAAATACAGAGGAAAGTAGAGAAAGAGACACAAAGATCAAGAGGGGAAAAAAAGGAGGATGGCTTAAATGTGGAGGTGGGGGTGTGTTTGTGTGTCCTGACAGGCGCAGTGCAGCAAAGCAGTGTTGTAAACTCAAGAGAGACGGGGAAGCAGGGATGAAGTGAAGAGGAAGAGACTCATTTGAGAACCAGAGACAGACAGGAGGCATCACACCATGGAGGTCATGCACTCTCTCTCTCACACACACACACACACACACACACGCTGTTAGGGAACAACTGGTCCACTGAGTGTCGTTCATAAAAAAAAAAGGAGGTGGGTTTATAGAAATATTATCCGAATGAAAACAGGCTGATGGATCGTTCCGAAGCCTTGAAAAGTGAGGATGATTGGTAAGGAAGATGAAGGGAAGCTGGAGAAAAAAGGGAGGAGAGGAAGTATTAGAGTGTGTTTGGGGGGGGCACATGATGAAATCAATCATTTATCAAGGCCGTGTCCTCGCTGCACCTCAGGGCAAAAAAAAAAGGGAGAGTTCATTTTAGCTCGCCTCCTCAATCTGCTCCTCTCACAAATGTGCCACGCTACAGGAGGCACACGGCTCAAGTCGTTGTTGGATCCCCCCCCACCCCCGGAGCCACCGCTGCAGCGCCGGTTACGGGTGAAATGGCCTGAATCCTATTTTGAGCGACGGCCTCCGCCTGGCAGCCGGCTGCAGCATCCGCCAGAGCAGCAGAAGAAGAAGAAGAACATCAGCGACGATGGAGTGTGAAGATGGCGAAGGAGGCGACGGGAAAAAAACATTTTGTTGTGATTTCCCACCTCATGGAAAAGTCAAAGAAATCGCTCATTAGAGCTTCATTTGTGTCAGATCCTTCCAGGAAATAAAAAAAAACATCCTGAGGGCGGGGGCGACACATGTTCCATCAAAATCAAAGTCTGGGTTTGAAAGGCAGTTTTATAATCACTGATGGTTTTTAATGAATTGCATAACTTTGGCAGAGAAGCCAAAAGGGCTGCACCCTAAAAGTTAACGACTCGAGCCATCAGTTTACTCACATTTTGTCCGTCTTCTTCCCAGCTGTTTCAGTGTACACAGAGCCAGCCAGCCAGCCAGCCAGCCAGGCAGGCGGGCAGGCAAGCAGGCAGGCAGGCAGGTTGTAAGCTTTACAAACTGAGCGTCGACTCAAACGACTGAACCGTAAAAACTGTGGTGAAAGTAGAGAAGAGAAATACAAGCGAAGGGGCAGCTCGACTCATGTCGTGTCGGCCGCCCCCCCCCAGATGCTCTCAGCTCTGGAGATGACTGTCACCGGAGTCAAACAAACTGCTCTTGAACCAGACGCCAGTGCATCCTCCTCCTCCTCCACCGCTGCTGCCCGGTGTGACTGAGCAGCGGGCTGACGGAGCTGTCAGCAGCCCGGCAGGAGAGACGCCGCGTGGCGCCCTGCGATTTTACAACTGATCCGAGACCAGGATGCACACTTTAACTTTCTCCCCACTGTGTGGAAATGTGATGTTGGTGCATCACGGATGATAACAACAGCAAAATGTGGGGAAAGTACCACAGGAAACAGGCTGATGGAGGAGTTTAAGGTGGCTTAAGGTGGCGTCACAAGCAGGTTTTTTAACCACAGCTGCTTCCTCTTAAACCTTCATCCGTCTCCATCGATGCCAGGTATTGTTTGAGTGGCCGGAACAAGGCTGCTGATTGTTGTCGGCTCATTATTGGGAGAAAATAACTTTGTTTTTCCCATCATGACTCAGTGTGGACGCAGCACTGGCCTCAGGTAAAGAGAGTACGATGAGAGAGAAGAGAAAAACAACAAAATTACTGTCATTTTATTCTTCTTCTGTATGTTATCATGTAGGAAAACACCTAAGATTCACTTCCAAGGCAGATTACTCGATTATTATTAGGGATTTGTATGATTATGTCCAGGCTTTTTTAACCAAGTACGTGGCTGATCACTGTAACTAGAAGCCGGTCCAACTATGTTTTAATTTCTACTCTAGTTTCTACTTGTAATATTGTCAGTCAGCGTTGTCGTCATTGTTTGCAGTTTTGTTCCTCAGCTCTGTCATAACTGTGAGTGGAACAGCTGATCTGCATCCCCGTCACTGTTTGCAATGAAGTGCGACAACTTCTGTGCAGTTGTTGATGATATTCCCTGAGTGACGCACTGATGTGCGACTTCAGGCTGCTGCGTTTCAGTTCAGAGTGACAGAACTAAAAGATCAGTTAGAGGTTTAATGTCGAGCTGAAAGAGTCTTCAACAAGAAGCTCGAGATCTCAGCGTTTAATCTGAAGAGAAATCTAGACTTCATGAGTCAGAGGAGACAAATAAAGAAATCTAAGAGTGCGTCAGCTTCCACCTGTGTGTACAGTGTGTTGTCATGCAGGATGAGTTCTTACATGTGATGCATTCAGGGCACATTTACATCATAATGATCACAGAAAATTTGATTTGATTATGTGGATTTTTAATGTAAATGCAAATCACAGACTGTGACTTTTTAACTGCTGCTTTTACATATAAACTACCAGAAAACATTGAAATCAAAAACTGGGTTTCCTGACCTAAAGATGTTGAAAAACTCAAATTAATAAGTTAAGTTGCTGTTAAATTTACACTTTTAAAACACACAGATGTTGATTCATCAAAGATATTTGAAAAAAATATGATATTAAAATGAACTAACTGCTGTTTAAAAAGGTTTTCAGCTGCTGCTTTGAAATGATTATCAGCCTGTTTGTTGGACTGTAGAAGCTAACAGGAACAGAAAGGTGAACACAGAAGGTGTGGAGGCAAACACACACAAACACACACACACAAACACACACACCGATGCTGCCAGTAGCCAGCAGGCTTTTGAACATCTGTCATACCTGCCTGCTCCAATCCCATCACACACTCAAACACACACACACACACACACACCCAAACACACACACACACACACAAACACACTGCACCCTGTGAATGGATGTGACAACTCAACACAGTGCCACTAGCCCAGAAACACATGTTTCTTCCAACCACGCTTTACACACATCCGCACACACACACACACACACACACACACACGGACTACCACCTCTGCTTCACTTCACTTCACATCAACCATCTCTCTGTCTCTCCCTCTCTCTCTTTGTCCCACTTCAATCCCATTCCTCTCCATCATCTCCTCCTCCTTCTCCTCCCTCTCTCTCTGTCTTCCTGCTGTCATCCTCCTCTTCTCCCCTCGCTGAGTGTTTTTTCTCTTCTTTTTCCCAGCCATAGTTGTATTTGTGTGTGAAAACTGGTGGCTACTTGAACAGAATCTGTTGTTGAACACACAACATGAGATGCTCAGAGATTTCAGACACATTTCAAACGAATGTTCCACCTGAACAACATGGAGGTCGAACAAAAGGAGGAACTGTGAATATATGACGACTGTAAAGCAGATTTAACTTCACAGGATGAACTGAGAGGAGGAATTTAAAAAGTAAAGGAGTTAGAAGAAAATGCTGGGGCTCCTTTTGTCCAAAAACTCATAAAAACACACACTGATGAGCCTCTGTTACACGAGAGCCAGAGTCTGAAACGTGAGTATATTTCTCATGTGCTGATTGGGAAAAAGAATCCAGGGGGGGTGAAATGACAAAACCATAGATACACCAACTCTCTCACACACGAATATACACGAATACACACCGGATAATGTAAAAACACACATGCAAAAACACAAAAGATGTACAATGTCAGGTACTAACAAACACACACACACACACAACCAGAGACACAAATAACTTCCTTCCAATTAAGATTTGACATAAAATACAGAAACATAAACAAGCAGAGCCCCTAGACACACACACACACACACAAACACACACACACACACACACGCAAACAAACACACACACCAGGCAAGGTAAAGGCTTTATTATCAACAGACAAAATACTCTTATATACTCTCTCTTTCTCTCTCACCTCCCCTGTTTTCCTTCTTTCTTTTTTCTCTCACCAAAAAAAAAAAAACCTGTGACAAAGGTTTTTGTCTCATTGCATCAGAAAAGAAAAAGCTCCTTAAAAAATGGATGAGTGACGATGACAAAAAAGGTTTTAAATTTTAGAGAAATTTAAAGATGGAGGAGAGAAATGGAAAACAGGCAAAAAAAGGATAAAAAGAGGACAAGAGAGAACTTGAGGAAAGACATGGAAGTGGACAAAAGAGACATAAAGAGAATATAAGAGGGAATAAAAGGGAAAAACGTAGACAAATAGTGGAAAAACAAGCGCAACCAAAGCAAGGAAAAGAGACGTTAAAGAGGAAGAATTCACGAGACAGGAAACAGGAAGTGGAGCTAAAAAAAACAGATAGAAAAGGACAAATGAAAGGATTTTCTGAGTAGAAGAAAGCAGAGCAGTGATGATGGTTTCCTACTGGGTTAACTAGCCCACCCCACACCACCACCACCACCAGAACACACACACACACACCGAACACATGCACACACACACACACACACACAGTCCATCTGAGATCTGATGGACTGTCACTTTATCAAATTAACTGCCACTCAGTGTGTCCTTACACCCCCACTGGGATCCTCATTATCCGCCATGATTGCCCCGGCCTAACCTCTCCCATCTCCTCCTTCCCTTTTCTCCTCCTCCAGCCGCTGCACTCCACCTCTCCTCCATCTCCAGGGGCACCTTCTTAACATCCCAATTATCATCATCTTTGATTTCTGCTCTCGTTTTTCAAGAAAGAGTAATTGGAAATACTTTTTTTTTTTTACTCTTCCTTTCTTTTATCTTTTTCTTTCTTTCTTTTTGCAAATCTGCCTTCCAGCCTCTCTGTCTGCACATCACTCAGACTGAACTTTAACCAAACTCACACCAACCAAACCAAACTTTATCCACCTGTAATCGCCAAATATCCACATGTTGTTTGAGGAGTGACTTGAGTATTTGGCTCAAACGCCGAGCATCAAACCGAAGGACACAACAACTGTTTCAGGTCAGCACATCGTGATCCGGACCACGACGGATCCTCAACAACAGGAGCAGAAAAGCAATGAGTGACGATCAAAACAAAGTGAAAAAGGAAAGCAGGAAGCTCGAGAGGAAATTTAAAACTGAAATAAAACAAAAAAATGGAGACAACAAAGAAGAAAAAAGCTCACTGACCTGCACATTTGGTCCTGGTGACCAGCGGGGGACCCGGCGGCCCCGTTCCTCCCTCCCCAGGTCTGGACAGGAGGACCTTGATCTCGTACTCCACGTCTGGGTCCAGATGCCACAGCTTGTAGGTGGGGGCGTCCACCACGTGAGTTTCCGCCCAGTTCCCCGAGGTGGTGCGGTATTCCACCTCCTTCAGGATTATCGGACCATCGCCGATGATGCTGTTGGCGTTGGGTTTGATCCAAAGGTAGGTGGCGCCGACGGCCAGAAGCTCGGGCGGGGCGATGGGGGTGGGCGGAGCTGTGAAATGGGAGCAGAGGTAGTCAGTTAAGTGTGGAATCAGAGTTTTCTTTCTTTTTATGGTTCAGCAAAAACCGAGGAATTAACTTAAAAACATCTAAACATCTCATCACTGTTGCTTCAGCATCTGAGGCGAGCCGTTAAATCAGAGTTTATAACAGAAATTTCTCACCAAAAAACTAAAAAAAAGTCAAATTAATGGCGCAAAAGTGTTTATTAGTGGCAGAAATAAATGGATATAGTGCAGTTTGTGTGCTCAGTGAAATTTTTAGAAATAAAAAAACCATTTTAAAATGCATCATTTTATTCTTTGGTGCTTTATGTATCAAAGATTTCAGATTTAAGTTGATTCCTTGAGAAAAATGTCTATGAAACATAATGAAAGATAGGAATTCTATGATTTTTTAACTGATTTTTGTCATTAAATATTAATTTCAACCAGTCTGTTATTAAGACACTTAAGTCATACATTGCGTCTTCACACCTTTGGATTCTTATGGACCTTTTGACTTTGTTATGTGTTATGTACAGACATAAATTTTGCATCTGACACAAAACATCAGAGACCATTCTGCCGACACAGTCACAGACAAACACTACATACTTACAGCGTCGTGTAAATGTAAAGCGAAAAGAGACACAGTTGAACTTTTGCATTGAAAGCGGCTGCGACTAAAAGCTAAAAAGGAGACGTTTTCCGAGAGCGCGTTCTTTAGCACTAATCCATCACACTGTTGACGTGTTGCTGACAGCTACTTTGCCACCAGACTTTCACATTATGCTGCTTTAAAATAATGGCTTCTGTCAAGCTTAAAAGCATAGGATGTTTTATTACTCCCCTCTTTTTTTTTTTTTCCAAAATCAAACTGGAGACAGCAGCTTCTTTTTTAAAAAATGAGACTCTCGACATCCATTTGAAAAGTGAGACCTTCTTAAAATGCAACGCAAATGTTAGAAAAGAGTTTAAAAAACACAGAATGAAAGAAGAAACATGAAGTAAAAAGCAGAACATCGATTATTTGAGATGCGAAACCATCTGTCTTGTTAGTAAAATGACTCATCTATGAGCCTCCACATGCGCCCCCTACTGGATGAGAATATGAGAAGAGGAAGGAAACTCGGTTCAACTGTTTATGTTTAATCAATGCAAAGTATCCTGATGGCCGAAGAGTCTGAGGTGTTCACCATAAATTACAGCATTTCCAGGCCAAACCATTGTTGCAAGTCATTAATTTCCTCTTCTTTAAGTTACAAAAACAGCTTAAATATGAATGAGGCTCTCCAACATGTGTAAGATGCACATTTCTATCATTAAGAAACTGGTCGATAACTTTCCTCAGGCTGCCTGTTAGAACCAGAAATATAATTTTGTTTTAAAAAGGCAACGTTTAATATACGAGCAGGTACAAAGGACTAGGATTTCTTTAGATACTCGACTCTATATTTCTCTCTCCATCCAGTTTACTTGCTACCTGTGTTTTTCCAGCACATTTATTAGAGCCATCGCTTCTTAAAATCTTTATTAAGATCTTTATTTTAATGCCGCTGGTCAGGTTTGTAAAGGCAGTTTTTAAAATTAAACTGTTTTTTTATCTCTTACCATTTATCAAACGCAGATACTCAGGCAAAAGATCTAATGTGATATCACAGACTTTGTTACCTGATTGTATTAAAAGATCCAAAAGGCAAAAGATGCTCAATAAAAGAAATGCATGTGGGATGAAGTGGGATGAAGGACGGACCATTCAAATGTGCAGCAGAGCACAATGTTTTGAAAAATGTACTCGTCAGTCCTCACAGTTCCCTTTTCCAAACACCAGCCACGAAAAAAAAGAGTCATTTTCAGATTGAAGTCTGGGTTTCGAAGTCTTTTTTTTTTTTTTTTTTTTCTCGTGGCAGGTGCTTTGTCAGTTGACAGCTGTGTTATGCTAGCAAAGAATAATGGCCCCCTCTCCTCCCGCTGTCTAAAAGCAAAGTCCTGATCTCACTCTGCAAGTTTTTTTTTACTTTCCTCAAGGCTGCATTAGAATATGTATGGTGGCCGCGGGACCGATGAATCACCTGTCAGTCACTGCAGACTCATCCATCTCTACTCTTTAAGGAGGCTGCGAGTGTGTGTGTTTGTCTCTGAGTGTGTGTGTGTGCGTTCAGGAGTGCTGAGAGACAATAAGCATCTCTTTATGTGCGTGGAATAAAGGTGTGTGTGTGTGTGTGTTTCATGCTTTTAGATTCATGTGTTCCTGTTGACAAAAAGTGCAGTTGTGTTCTTTTTTTTCTGACATCCATGAACTTTTTGTGATTAAAAAGCACCACTTGTTTCGTTTCCAGGGAAGAAAATTAAAAGAGATCTTAAATTAAAAGGATCTTAAATTCTTCTTATTACTCAGAAAAAGATAAACAGTTTGACCTGAAGAGGCTTTTTCTTTTTTATTTTGTGTTCAAAATGGGCTCATCTCTGTTTTCATGAAAGAGCGACACTTTTTTCCAGGAAATTTTTAAGTTCACTTCAGTGAAAGCTACCAAAATGTTCTCGGTATCTCGCAGTTTGCTTCATCTGTTTAGAAGACACGTAGATCAAATTAACATACTGATATGTTTAACATTTAAATGTGCTTCTTAATGAACCTTCAAAATAATCAGAAGTGTAATTAAAGCATTCGGTTGGTCACAATGTAAATGCACCAACTGAGGTTTTTATGAAAGACTCAGGATGCAACGTCTTTGACTCCTTCCTTCAACAGCAGCCTGTAACTACATTTTACAACGGTTTTAACAGAGCCTGAAGTCCTCATTAACATCATTTATATTCAACAACATCTCCTGATGTTACTCCGCAGGAAGAAAGAGCAAAAATCACTCAATCACTCCCTCGCTCCGTCTGTTTCCTCCCACCAGCTCTCCGTCAGCTCGTTTACAGCACAGAGTCACAGAGGCCACCCAGCGACACACAACCTGGCTCCCGCGATGACATGAGGGGCACGCACACACATGCAGAAACAAATGCACACTTTTTTTTGGATACAGTCACACACATTTCTATCTTTTGCATGTACATGATTGCAAAAACACAAAACAAAGTCTCTGCTGTGATTGAAACACAGAAAGATTCATGTTTTTGCACTGACACACATTTGGAAATAGAAACCAGCCACACACACACAAACACAACACTGAGAGAAATGCTTTAGTTCATGAAAACAGCTTTTTTTTTAACAATTTCTACATTCAGATGTACAAACTCACACACACACACACACTTCATCACATGGATACACACACTGATTGCTAATCAGCTACATTGTGCCTTCATACAGTGATGCTAATGAGCTGCAAGAGGAGGAAGGGATGAAAGGAAACACGACAGAAGGATGTTTTGGAAGGAGGAAGGGAGGAAGCAAAAGAAAAAGGTTTGCAAAGATGGGAGGCCGGAGGGCGGAAGAAAGGTTTGCTCAGGTAAAAAGGTGAAAAGGGAAGAAAAGGGAAGGAGCAGAGGAATAAAAGAAAGATAACCTGCAGCAAAAAAGATATTAGGAATTAAAAGCAGCCCTAAAGGAGGGATGATTCTGTCGCTCCTGGATACAAAAAACTGTTTACGGCACTCTGATTCACCCGGAGCCTGATACTGGAGAGATGCAACAAAAACAACTAAACAAGTTCTGACCAGGTTGATCCTGAACCTGTAGATGACACACACACTGTTTGTGTGTTCATGACACAGATACACACACACAGAGTTCAAATCACCTCAGAGAAACAGTTTATAATTAGAGTTATCCTCCTTTGTCTTATCAAGGATGCAAGACTCAAAACAGGTTGTAGTTTCGCCTCTAATAAGTGGCAACAGTACCAATAAAATTATTAACCACCAGATATCTTAAAGCTTAATTCCGAGTGACAGCCTGTGATGCACACCAGGTTGCATTGCACATATATCACCAAAACACCAAAAGCTGCACATTTCATAAAGTTTGCCTCTGCAGAATCTTAAATAAGAACATGAACTGGAGAAGCTGAGACGTCTGCAGGACTCATCCTCCGGCAGAACTCCGTTTTGCCTCTGCAGACGCTCACACCGTAGTAAAAACAAGCCGAGCTCATGAAGTTTTAAAGTGGCATACAGCAGTAGGCGACCACTGTACCTGTGGGCCAATAAACACCTCTGTGTACGTGTGTGTGTGTGTGTGTGTGTGTGTGCAGCAACCCTGGACCAATAAAAAGGTTTTATCTTGTGTATCCTGAGGCCTTGTTGTCAAAAGACGCATCACACTCTCAAAAGTGACCTGTGTTACTACACCCTGAGGGAACGAAGTATATGGATCTATTTTTTTACTGCGCTGTATTACAATGCTAGCATGCTGTTTGAGGATGGAACATAATGCGTGTGTGTGTGTGTGTTTGGAATATAAATGCTAAAAGAGAAAAAAAAGAGTTAACAAGGCTCTTCTTTGTGTGTTTTTGAATCTGTGTGTTTACTCTGTGTGTATGTTTGCATGCAAATCGATGAAGAGAAGGAAAGTAAACTTTGTATATGTGTGTATGTGTGTTAGAGTGCATGTTTAGTCTTGTGTGCATCTGTGTGTCTGAATAAATTGGCTTTGTGTGTGTGTGATAGTCTAAAATTATGGAAAATGATCAATCTGAATGATGAGAGAGAAACCAGTGTGATGAAGATAGAAACAGGAAGTAGAATCAGCTTTGTTCTCATAACGGACGGCTTCTCCAACAGACCACTTTTTTGATGCACTGAAGTTGAAATCAGCGGCCACAAACACATCTGGCTCTCCTCCTGCAGGTGTGATGAAAGTACAGAAGATTCGGAGAGAAACAGAAGCTGCCGCCAATCAAACAGCTGACTGAGTTTTGGGCAAAATTTTTGAAATATCACCGCAGGAAAAACTATGCTTATTTGATTTCAGGCTGCTGTCTGTTCGCTCCAGAGCTTCTGTCAGGCCAGTGATGCAAAATTAACGTCACTGCATGTCATGTGCCATATGACTGACACACACACACACACACACTTTATTTTCAAAGGCTCCTTTATTTTCAAAGGTTTGTTGACTAAAAAACTGCACTTACATAGCTCTTTTTCAATCTTCAGACTGGCCAAAGTGCTTCAAAACACAAGTCATTTCATCCGTTCACACACACAGTCGCACATTAGTGGCAGCTGACTTCTCCACACATTTATAACCATCAAACACACACGTTCACACACACGTTCACACACTGACAGAACAGCCGTCAATCTTTGGTTCGATATTTCAATGACAGTTCAACTGCTGACCTTTGGAGTCAGGGAATCAAACCTCCAACCTTCTGATGTGTAGACCAGTGGTTCTCAACCTTTTTTCAGTGATGTACCCCCTGTGAACATTTTTTTCATTCAAGTACCCCCTAACCAGGGCAAATCATTTTTTGTTGAAAAAAAGAGATAAAGATGTAAAATACAGCACTATGTCATCAGTTTCTGATTTACTAAATTTTATAACAGTGCAAAATATTGCTCATTTGTAGTGGTCTTTCTTGAACTATTTGGAAAAAAGATATAAAAATAATTAAAAACTTGTTGAAAAATAAGTAAGTGATTCAATTATAAATAAAGATTTCTACTAGTGCTGTCAAAGCTAACGTGTCAATTTTGGAGATTAATTTTAGACATTTAACGCATTAAAAAAAAATAACGTAATAAACGTTGTTTTGTTTACTTCCGGTGGCGCCTGACCCTTAACCTTTGGTCACGTGTTCAGGCACACCAGGCAACCCGAGCCATCCTGGCTAAAGCTCAGTCTATGGCGCAAAGATGGATAACGACGGACTTTTAGGCGGAAAGTTTCATTATAAAAAGCCATTAAAATAGCCTTTGAATTTAAACATACTTTCTTTGTGTTGATTCTACATTAATTTCATGATTTTTCATAAATAAATATCCGTTATAGTCTTAAGTTGAAAAAATTCGATTAATCGCGATTAATTACAGAAAATTGTGCGATTAATTAGTTAATTTTTTTTAATCGATTGACAGCCCTACTTTATACATAAACTGAGTGTTGTGGCGCTTCTTCTTAATGGTCTATCGTTTATATAACTGACCTAACTTATCTGTCATGGCTTGGCTCAGTTCTGCCGAATAAACCAAGATTTTAAAAAGTTACACGATTTTGAAAGTAAATTACATAATAGAAATATTTCACACCTGGAATTCTGACACGAGAACAAGGTGGTGAATTTATCAAAAGGACACAGCTTCAGCTCTCTCCATCTCAGTTTCTGTGTGACTGACTGATGCCGTCTGAATTATGCAGATAATGTAAATCCCACCCGTCTGCCGCTCCCCGCAGGATAAAACAAACACCCGGAGTTATCTGCAGCAGTGCGACTCAGTTCGGGGGGAGTTTGCCTCATCAGTGCCTCTCTGTTTGAGAAAAGGCTGTGCATCACATTTGTCGATCCTCCGTCTCGTCTTACCTGAGTAGGTATCTGTGCTCTCAGAATGTTCTGCTCTGTTTCCATGGAGACGCCCGGGGTGGTGGTTGCCAGGTGGGGGCTCTGGTTGTCCGTCTCCGGACTGGGAATCCCGGGCTGGCTGGCACCTGTTTTTACATCCGATCCGTTTCCGAAGGCCAGGATGGCGTTTTCTGAAACACAAGAGGAGAGAAATTCTGTTTAAAAAACAACCACAACAGCTTTTATTACGTGTTGATATTGGCGCCCCCTGTGGACAAAAGTGGTAGTGTTTCTTTTTAACTCAGGCTAGCTATTGCAAATGAGTGAAAGAAAGATGCAAAATATGTTTAAAACAATTTTTCCTTTTTAAATAAAATGTTTTAGTACCATTTATACAGGTAAGTTACATGTAAGCCTTTTTCTAACAGGTTTGGTTTTCTCACTAACATTTATGTTCAGAGAGCTAAAGTTACCAAAGTACACTGTATTACATATCTGGCTTCGAGGTTGAGGACCAATTCAGGATTTTCATCATTTAATTCTCTCCATCTGTTGAATAACTCACCAAGGTTGACTTGCATGTTTTTTTTAATTTTTTTGCTATGTAAGTGTCTCTTAACACTTTTTATT
>JAPZDV010000012.1:1965826-1982034 GCA_029814665.1 Acanthurus lineatus | reverse complement strand
TGTTCATATTTTGCTGAAGTATTATTCAATAAATATATTTCATAAAGGATTTTTGAATTGTTGCTATTTTTAAAGTATTTTTTTAAAATCTCACGTACCCCCTGGCATACCTCCAAGTACCCCGAGGGGTACGCGTACCCCCATTTGAGAACCACTGGTGTAGACGACCTGCTCCACCACCTGAGCTACAGTCACGCCTTAAAAACGTGAATTGCACAGGGCCCAAAACAGATCTCTGTGGTACACCAAAACAACATTTTTTAATTATTTTTAATAATTTTCGTATTATCTTTAATAGCAGAAAGCAAGAAGATGGTAGATGTTCCAGTTTGTGGACATTTGAGGCCTCCAGCTCACCCAAACTATCAGAAATTCAGACAGAACAGACTATATACAGACAAAAAAACAGATATCTGTCTCTGCAGCCGGTTACAGGAATCCTTTTGATAAAGGTAGACGAAAAAGTAGAAGGAAGAACAGGATGCATGTAGAAAGAGAGAAAGAACAGAGAAGTAGAAATTGTGTCAGTACTTGCTGTTATAAAGTCCCTTCAATTGTTATCACTTCTTTTCACTTTTTTATACGTTTAGAGAAAGATGAGGGGGAAAAAAAGTAAGGAAAAAGTAAAGAAAAGGAAGAAAAATGAAGAAAAAACTGGGATAGAGTGAAGATAGGAGTAATAGTTGTGGTGTTGGTAATATTAGTTTTTTATCACCTCGTCTCTGCTGCGGTTTATAACATGCAATATAGTGCGAGTGTGTGTGTGTGTGTGTGTTGTTGTGTAGTTCTGCCCACATGTGTGTTTGTGGCAAAATCCAGAAGTGCTATCAAATCTTTCTGAGCTCTGTTGTGTTCTCAGAGAGAGAGAGATTCAGAGATAAAGTGAAAAGTGAAATGTGTGTTTGTGTGTGTATGTGTGTTTGAGAGAGAGAGAGTGTGTGTGTGTGTGTGTGTGTGTGTGTGTGTGATAGAGGGACTGATAGAGGAGGACTCAGCCCACCAGAGAGAAGAGAAAAGATATCACCCAGGTGGCGGAAAAGATGGAAACCTTAAATGACAATCGCTCTACAAAAATCTGTTTTCCTCCCATTTCAGCAGCAGGCAGGAAGAGTGATGATGCTCAGGTGATGAGAGGGAGGAAGAGAGGTTTTCCTCTCGTCTGTGCACCGCTTCCTGTTTCTAATACATTCTCTCTCATTCTGGGCTGAATGGAAACCTGATTTACAAATGTTCTCCTTTGAAAACACACTTGTGTTTTCAGGTTAATTATAAAGTTTCTCAGTGTTTTTAAAACTTCTGAGCTAATAAAAGCTGGAATTTTCAGATCGTGTCACTTCCTGTTTTGCCCTGGTCATCCACAACCTTAAAAAACACTGCTCCAATTTGAAGTACACACCTTTCTTTCACATCTTTGGTCTTTAAGTCCTTAATTTTAGTGGCTACTTTGTAATATCTCTCTTACACTGATGCGATTTCTTTGTCAGAAATTCATTGTAATAAAGGCAATTATTCTTTACCGAAAGAAACAAACATAATGTCCTTATGCTGGGTTTTAAAATAGCATTTGTTATTGTTAATTAGGAAGCCAAATTATTCCATTTTTTACTTCAGCTCGACAAAATGAGAGTAATTTTCCTCTTTTTGTTATAACAGCCCTGTTTTTTTCTCCTTTCTGTCTCCATGTTGTTGTCTTATCAGTAATGCAGACCAGGTCTATTTTGCGGCTCCTTGAACTCAGCAGCTCATGTGTTCATACCACACACACACACACACACCACAGATCAGCATGTTCCAGCTACGATACGATCAATCCAGCTCATCAAGTGTTAATGATAACCTCCGCATGCTGTCTGTCTGTCTGAGTGGAACAAATTTAGATTGGATGCATTTTATCGCAGATATCTGCACATCTGCTTCGGCGAATCAAAAAGAAGAGAGAAAAAAATCTGCGTCCATAGTTCATCACTGAATATAAACGCAGCATGTGTGTTTTCTTAACTCGGGCTCACGTTGCAGAGTATATTTTTACAAAAAGGACCAAAAAAATAAGACTAGAATTGTGTAAATTATAGTGCTCTTTAGTCAGAGCTGCTACTTCTAACCTTTAATTTTGGGGAGAAACTGTGAAACTGCAGAGAAACCAAATTATATTACTAAGTGATTTTTAACCGAATCTTCTTTAAATAAACAGAGAGAAAACCTTTATTAGTCACGGAGCTCTCAGACTGCAGAGTTTAACCGTGAACACTGTGCGTTTATGACTCTGATCTTGTGGAATTAAAGCAGACATGTTGTCATTAGAAAACACCACAGTTTGAATAAAGAGCTCATAATGTTTTCTGGATTTTGTTTTGGTGCTTTGAGCTACAAACCCCCCCCCCCTGAAACTTCACAGCCAATAACTTCAACCTCAGAATTCAGAATGAGGGAGTTTTAAAAAAACAGTATTGTCCTTTTGGATAACTGCATTATTTTTGTGTTTTTTTCCAAATATTGATTGAACCTTTGTTTGGCATAAGCAACCCTCAGTGGAGACGATTTTTCTTTATGTGCATAAAATTCTCCCATCATGCCCTTGACCTCAGAGCTTCGCCCTGAAAAAAATGCAGCATGGAGATGTTTCTGCCTGAGGAGAAAAGGTTGACTCACCCATCGACTCAGAGTCCCGCTGACTCCCCCCCTCACGTCAGCCCTGACGTCTCCTGGATTAGTTAACGTACAAAAGGTGAGAGGTGGAAAAGTTCGATGTTTCCAAAACCCAGTGAAAGAAAAAGTTAATCCCTTTCTGGATTGTTGTATTCAAACTGGTGCTCTCTCTCTCTGTTTGTCTCTCACCAGGTGAATCTTATCAGCAGCCAATTAAAAGTCACAATCAGCTCTCACCAACTAGTTTCAGTCACATGATCCAAAGCAGGAAATAACACTCACTTTCTTTGCATTTTTTAAATATAATTTGCTGTCAAAAAATGCAAAGACAACATATTTCTCC
Organism: Acanthurus lineatus; assembly: GCA_029814665.1. Lineage (NCBI taxonomy): Eukaryota > Metazoa > Chordata > Actinopteri > Acanthuriformes > Acanthuridae > Acanthurus > Acanthurus lineatus. Next base: position 1,979,045 of record JAPZDV010000012.1, on the reverse strand, counting down.
AAGTCCTGGGGACTGAGTGTTTTCAGTATGCAGAGTGTGTGTGTGTGTGTGTTTGTGAGTGTGTGTGTGAGAGTTCTTACACCTGTGAGTAACACACTCCAAACTCCCTCAGGCCTGTTACTTGGTGTAATGAATTCAGCACTCGAACACACACACACAGACACACACACACACACACATTTCTCTCCACTGCCTGGTCACAAAGATCCATCACAGAGGAAAGAGATTTACAAAGAAAGAAAGAAAGAAAGGATGGAAGGATGAAAGGAAGGAAAGGAAGGAAGAATAAATGAAAGGAAGAAAGAAAAGTAAAGAAAAGAAAGGAAAAATTGGGGTGGAGGCATACAGAGTGTATTTTACACTGAATGGAGAGCCGAGAATCATGGGAAATAAGATCTGATTCCCTCTTCACAGCAAACTCACTATGACACACACCTGCTACCTCTTTACACACACACACACACACACACACACACATATTAAACATAACAGATGTGAAAACACAGATAAACACAAACATCCTTAACACACATTCATGCACACACACACACACACACACTCAGTTTGCACTTAAACCATCTGCGTCCACTTCTTCACAGAAAACACACACACACCGTCTCTCCTCCCATGAGCCTTTGCTCCATCAAGCAGGAGCAGAAGACGAATTTCGCAGGTTTGCTTTGACATAACAAACACTGTTCAGGACGAGATTCATATGAAATTATTGATAACCAATGCTAGTATTGATTCTGCTTATCAGTCTGTGAGTCTTTTATTGATTTCCTTAATGTTTCCTGATTAATTTAATTAAGCTAACTGGAGCCTGAGAGTTAGCTTAGCAACAGTTTGCCGCTGTCTAAAACGGATAAAATAAGAGAATATGTTGTTTTATTTCTTTCATATATTTCAGCTTTTCCTTTCTTCTGCTTCGCCTGCATGGCTGTAATGTCTCTGTAACACTGATTTAACCAACATGCTGTTGTTTTTGGAAGAAAAAGGCATAAATGCATCAGCATGTTGCAGATGTTTCCTTCCCTACTTGAAATCATCATTTCACAGGTTTCACAATAACCATCTTTATTGTCCTTCATGAAATGCAGCCATGTGCTGACCATTCCTTTTTCATCTTCCTCACTTCTCTTTGTTGCATTAAAATGTCTTCTTCATAGTGGGGGGGGTCTTGCAGTTCTAAAGCGGCAAAGTTTTAAGATACTGGATGAGAGGAATGATGGGGTTTAATTAATAGAATTACAGTCTTTAATCAAAGTCTTACTTGCCCCTGTTTTTCTTCTTTGACGTCCACATGCACTAGATTTAAAAGGTTTCTATGTTACAGTTATAAGGCTGGAAGTGAAGCTAAAAGTAATAATAAAGGCTTCATTCAGTTGAGTTGCTGTAGTTTTAAATCCCTCTTATCATTCACCTCTGATCATTTACCTAAAAACACTTAAAGCTCTCCTTTAAGCTTTAAATTACAAGTGTGCAGTTATGAGAAATCAAGATGTTTGCTGCAAAATTAGTCCAAACTCATAAAGTTTGGTCAGTTCAGCTTAAAAGAAGCTGAGAGAAAGTTTCTTTCATTCTTTCAGTTGGAAAACTGTGGACGCAGCCAGAAACACACTTCAGTTTTTTATTCGAAGGTGACTCAGGTGACGTTTGGTTGTGGTATAAAAATAAAAACTACAACCATCCACTGATCCTGACTGAAGTTCATGAAGCTGTAACTCATAAATGCACCTAATGAGTTGAACTGCAGGTTAATAATGTTGTGACAGAGTCCTCGTGGCTTTGCTCTGCGGTTCTCTGCTGCAGGATTTATAAGGTTACAGCTTTTTATTCCATGTTCAGTTATTTCAAAACCTGAAATGCGACATTGTCATTCTTTCTGAAACTACAGCGACGATGCAAAGCTGCTCATGCAGAGTTCCTGTCACATGGCTACCTTTAAACTTATAAACACAGTCAACGAAGACAGCGGTCAGGAGATGAAGCTTCGCAGGGCCGCGAGTGCAAACACAGCTTTTGATTTTAAGCCTACTTCCCCCCCAAATTTGTGAGATCGTGTCACTAAAAAACACCATCACTTCTGTCAAAACATCCATGAACACTGATGATGAATTCCACCTGCACGCTAACTGTACGCAGCTCAGAATAAAAGTCTCAGAAAGAGTCTGAAGACTGAAACGTATGAAGAAACAGAGGAAAGACAGCGAGAGACGTTGATCTTCTTAGTGTCAGGAAAATACTCTCAAACAGTTTTCACTGAAATGAGACTTTCTCTGGAATCTGTCGGCTTCGTGGCAGCGAAGCAGCAGGACGCTGGAGGAGGACGCGTCTTCTCTTCGCTCTGCTTTACATTTTCTGACGTTCAGCCGCTCTGACAGAGAGATGGTTCGACGAGGTGGCGACGCAGCGACGGGGAACAGCTGATTGGACTTCAACTTGTCAGTTTTTTGCTTCTCTTCTTCTTCTTCACTGATTCTTCTTCATCAAGCAGAGACGACTCCACATCGCCGACATAATCATCCGTCTTTGTAACTTCATTTATGTCTTTACTTTGGTTCACCTCTCTCTCTCTCTCTCCTTCTGCACAGTCACTTCCTGCTCTTCATTCTCTCAGCTTTTCAACTTTTCATCTCTTCACCGACCCTCTCTAATTCTTTTTCTCACCTTTTTTTTCTTCTTCTTCTTCTCTCACCTCCAGCCCTCCTCCCCTCCCCTCCCCTCCCCTCCCCTCCGCTCACCTACCTGCCCATGCATTACTAATGTTACTCCTCAGAAATTCTGTGTGAAGTGTCCACTTTCTCACACACACACTCACACACACACTCACTCAGAGATGCACATGCTGATGCACATGAAAGAGCAACTGACATGGAATACCAAGGACATGACAAACCAACACACACACACACACACACACACACACACACGCACACACACATCCCCTAAGGCAAGCCCCAAGAACCTGGTTAAAGAGGCCGGTGGTGTGTACACTGTATGGGTCCGTGCTGCACACACACACACACACACACACTTGCACAACTTCTCACATCAGATGCAGGGTGGTTTTTTTTTTTTCTCCTCGGGGAGCTAATTTTTTCCTTTTCACATCTCATGAATATTTTTTATACTTTTTTTTTTTGTAAATTTGATGTGTATGTTGCGTCATGTTTTTTTATTTTTTGCTGTAAATATTGTACAGTGTTTCTCAACAAGCAAACTTTGCTCAACTCGCTAATCTGATGCCATGTAACTTCTCCAAAAGTATCAGAAACATTACGTCTGTGTGTTTGAGGGTTAGTTTTGTCAGAAAAAAGCATTAAAAGTTTACAAAAAGAGGCAATTTATTACCCAAAGTGCTGAAAAACTGAGTCCTCTGCATCTTTAAATGTATTTTTCTTTTTGTCTAGCTTGTATAAATAACTATTTTCAGAAAAAAACCTTCCTGTTTCCTTGAGTGTTTCCACGCTAACTTTCTATTTGTGTTGTTTTTGTTGTTGTTGCTTAACACCTTCTTTGTGATACTAACATCTTACCCTCTTTTTTAGCAGGAGGTCTTTTCACATTCAGTAACTTTTCTTAGTTATTATTGTATTTTGCTTATTTTTTTCCATCAGCAGATCTGTATCTGCAGTCATGTTTTCACTAAAATATGTTTGTTTTTAGCAGCAAGATGCCACTGAATTACAGCAGAATGTCTCCGTGATCCTCCTGCTCTTCTGCAAATCCATGTTGCTGCTTATCACTGCGCTCATGCAGGGGGAAGCTTCTCTGTGGAGTTCATATAGTTCAGAGAATCTGACAGATTTAAACTGAGATTTACAGAGAAAAAAAAAACACAAATGCATCTGCTACTTCAGCTCCATTAACAACCAGTAGGATTTATCAATACACAGAAGAGTTACACTGCTGTCGTCTCAGAGCCGAGGACGCGGTCGTATGCTACAACCTGCACGAGCCTCAGTCAACCAAAGAACTCTCTGCTTCTGAGGGGAAATGACACGTTTACAAAGGAAAGTGCATTTTAGTCAATTTGCTACTAAGAGAGCTGCTCGTCCCCCCCTCGTTCCCCCCCAGACTGCTCACTGTCTGTCAGCTTCCTGCAGGTTGCAACACTAAACACTGTAGATGTTGCGTTCTGTACATGTTTGACGTCCATAAAGTGTTCCTTTTGAAATGTCTGACGTCTCATTTTGAAATAAAACCTTTTGGAAGTCGGACACATTTTTCCAGCAGGTTTTTTTCCTTTTTTTTTTTTAAATAAAATTGCAGGTTGTGTTTGTGTTCACACTCGGCGGGAGTTCAGAGCGTCGCTGAGCTTCCACACATCCGACACATCGAGCCGAGTCGTCCACTCGCCTATTGATTTCCTTATCAGGGAACAGACACATAGAAGATGTCGGGAATGAGCTCTGGGCCACAAAAAGCTCTGCGGACACACACACACACTCACAGAAACACACACACACACGCTGCGGTGGCACTGCTGGGTCTAATTCTTGGACTACAATCAGCTTTATGACCACCCAGGGAGACTTAGAAAGATGTAGCAGTATTCCTGGGGAACTCACACACACACAGGCACACACACACACACACACACACACACACACACACTCTGCATGGCGTCCACAGGGCATTGGCTGACAGTGGCTCTCCTGGATCTCTGCTACGCCCCACTGAGTCTTATCTGCGATAGACAGAACACACACACTGATGCCCAAATACCCACACACACAACACAACACAACACACACGAATGCAGAGACACGACCCCCCCCTAAAAAAAATAAAAACATCCTACATCCAGCCTCCCTGAGACACAGACACATCAGCATGCAAGCACACACACACTCAGACACACACACACACAGGAGCAGAGCCGTGGGTATGGTTGAGACCTTGTTGCCCTGGGGCTTTGACTGCATCTGTTCGACAAGAGCCATACAAATGAGAAACGCACAGGAGCGGGCAAAAACATCTGTGTGTGTCTGTGTGTGTGTGTGCGCGCATGTGTGTGTGTGTGTGTGTGTTAGCTTTAAGCAGACTGTCATTTTTACCCTGACACAATCTTCAAGGACATCCTGTTGTTGTTCGACCAAACTGGACACCAAGCTCATGTTTTTACATGTGTGTGTACGAGCTGGTGTGTGTGTGTGTGTGTGGGTGTGTGTGTGTGTGTTATGTCTTTTAACAAATGTTCTAACTTTTACAAAATAATCTTTTCTTAACTTTTTACACTTTTCTTTCTTGCCTGCTTTCGTAGCTTCTTATCTCTATTTAAACCGGCTGCTGATTGGCTCGTTCCTGTTTCTTCCCGGCTACCTGATGCTCCTCTGATGACACTGAACACATCAGGTGGAGCCATTAATGCAAAGATATGTTCATTCAGAGGGGGGAGAGGGCGAGCGGGAGGATGTGATGACACAGAAATTTGCTGTCGCTGCTTGTTTTATTTAACGGTATTAACTTTCTGGGAGTTGTGAAGCGAGGCGGAGGTGTGAACGTTGGGAGAAAGAGCAGGTGATTAGATGTGACGGACAGGATACAGAATGAGGAGAGCGGAGGTGTGAAGTCGAGCTTCGTATTAAATCCACTCTTCGCCTTTTTTTTTTTTAACTCTCAGCTTACAGATTAAAGCAGAAGTGTAAGTGGAAACTGCATTGATTCTAATGACTTCATTTAAAAAAAATTAATATAAATTAAACCTTATTTTTGCTGATATTTCCTGACACACAGGAAAGCTAATAAAAATTGTACATAGACGACATATTTACCTTAACAACTGACATTTTTAAATACATAAATTACTGCTCACCCAGAATCTGATGCCAGCAACATGTTTTAAAGAAAGTTGGGGGCAGATGTATTCATGCACTGACAAAGCTGTCAGCGCTGGCTGCTGCAACGGTGCTTTGCAAACTAGTTACATTCAGAAAGTGGAAATGCAGCTGAAACAGGAAGCGAAATGTCAGGTTTATACCCACAGTCTGAGTCAGACAGCAGCAGCAGCAAGGACCGGGCTCATAAAAACACCTGTTTGGAACATTTGACAGGTAAACAGGTTCAGCGGTAACAGGATGAGGCAAGGTTCAGCACTTTCTGCAACACATGACTGTATAAAGGAAATTACTACAGCGGCTCAGGAACGCTTGAGAAACCGTTTTTTGGTGAAGAGTTCGTTTGAAAATGATTGTTTTCTGCTTTTATTTATGTTTAAGCAGCATCCGAGTCGTATATGTGGCGATATCTGCATTTTCATTACAGCGTTTAATTGTTAGTTATCTGTTTTTGAAGCGACCGTGTCGTTCCGTCTCATTAATCGAGCCGTTCTTTTGTTCTCTTCAAGGTTTATTGAGATTACAGAATCTAAAGTTTATCATTTCCTGCATTTGTCAAACACACAGAATCGTTCGGTTGTTCTGATGGTTTGAAACTGTAGTTTAAAATTAAATGAACTCTTATAGAGGATACGTTGCATTGCACAGTAAGATTTTGATTGAATCGTTTGCAGTATTAATAAGTAAATGGTTTTTAGTTATTATGAAAAAACAGCACGTTGGTGCCCTCAGTTGCAGCAGAAAACAATGCATATGTCTTTAATCTGGGAATGAAAGGCTGAGGCTACATATAGATATCATCATCATCCATCAGAATTCCTTTTTTAAAGACTAAATGATCGAAAACATTAGTCTGTCGCTTTATTTTTAAATGAATTTCTCTTTTTTCTGCTTTAAAACTTCACCAGAAACCTGATTTCAAATGTTCAATTCCACCTGATTTTATTTCTCAGTTTATCAGTGAGGAAGACATCATCTGTTGTGCCGAGCAGCAGCGCTGTGTCACAGATTAACACGCATGCATGAGCACGCGACACACACACACACACACAAACACACACAGAGCCATAAACACACACAGAGGGGTGAGAGGACAGTGTAACATAAGTGGAGTCTCTCTCCAGGCTCCCCTGGTCACACCTGGCTGAACAATACACTAATTAACCCTGATTTCACTGAGCAACACAGAAGAACACACAAATACACACACATAAAAACACACACACACACACACACACACACAAGTTCATTTGGACACACAATAACCATGACACCTCACACATGAGCGGACAAATGAGATGGCATGCGGATACACACACCTAGAGACAAATTAAGCTGCACACATGAATGAATGGAATGAAAAAAGGACTCAAAAATGCACAAATGTGAAAAAAAATCAAAGACAAAACCTCAAACACACACAAATTTAGCAACACACACACTGCACACACAAAGGGCTTCAGGGAGGTGTGGTCATGGATGTGTGTGTGTGTGTGAAATATTGCATATCTTCCTCATTCACTGTGTTGGCATGGACTATTCCTCTGGCACAATGCATGGCTGACAGCACCTGAGCTTCACACACACACACACACACACACACATGCAGAGGACAAACACATACACGCCAAGAGACACATTCCGTAGGGGAAGCAGCACACACACACACACACATGCATGCACACACACATTTGGACGTCAGGAGTACAGTGTTCTGCTAACAGATGGTAATGACAGTTTCACTCCCTTGACTATCATCTAATCAAAACAGCACACACCAACACACACACAGACACTAACACACACTAACACACACACAGACACACACACACACTCTCCTGCCTCCCTCCAGACTAAACATCCTTTACACCAAATAAGGTTAACAGCATAATTCCTACTAAATATGCATGGAGAACATAATTTAGGCCAAAGTGTCTCTACATTTAAATGCATTTCAGCGATGCAATTTAAATTCCATTAAAAAACAAACACAGTTCAGTTCCCCTCGCGCCGACATGAAGATGTGCTTATGTCTCATAGAAATAAAAATAAACATAATTCATACATAATATCTTAAGGCAGAGATGTGAAGTTTTTTTTAAATACATCTTAAGAATCCAATTCAAACCTTGATGAATTAAAAAGAACATTAATTTCAGCGTATAAAGAGAAATGGTCATAACATTTTGTAAATTCTGTGTTGCACAGAAAAATGTTCTTTTGTGTTTTCACCTCGAGGTATAAATTTTGGTTTGACATGCAGCACAGGATGTTTTTTAAAAGGACGACCGACCAATGAAGCATGAACGCAGCTTTACAGTGACTGAGCACATGTAGCCGCAGTGTTTCCATCAAGGACACAAAACAAGAAGAATATAAAGTTTGTGAGGGGTTTCAGGTGATTTTTTTCTGCAGGATGACATATTTGTTAAAGCAGTAGAAACAATAAACATAAACGTCTTTACCTTTAGTTTATAATCATGTCCTATGCTAACATGCAAGAACACCTGTAGTAGCTTGTGCTAACTGTTTAGCATTAAATTTTAAGGGAAAACAATTAGTGTAGAAGCGTCAAAGTTAACAATTAAGCTCTCAGAGAAGTTTACATGATAGCTTGTTAATGCTAAAACTTTGCATTCATTCTGTTAACACATTTATTTGGAGGATAGGAGGTTTAGTGCAAACGTAATGCTAATGCTTAAGCATAGCTGTCTCTGTGCTAACGTCAACCAAAGAGTGATAACAACAGACACAATTCACCGAAGAAGCTACATCGTATCCAACAAATTGATCAAATCCTGACAAAAACGGTCCCGTTACACTTACAGACACACAAACTGGTCAAATATTTAGTCAAAATCACAGTGAAATATCTATAAATATACCTGCTGACTGCAAAACTGGAGCAACTTTTAACACCAGTTGGCTGTAACTTGGGTGTTTTAGTTTTATTCAGTCAGTTATTTTGCAGCCTTTGTTAAAATTTCTAATTTAAAATAAAACATTTTTCATGTACTTGCCAAAGTCATTTATCCTCTGCTTGTTCGTGCACTTCAGTAGAAACAACTTTCTGTGTGAAATATTAAAACTCTGCACAGCTTTTTTTAAACAGCTCCCCCATTACATCATGTTGAAAATTGATTACTTCTTAAAAAATGTTACACATATTTTATTTTTGGTATTTTAGGAGTCATGAGCAGAATTTAAAATTGAGTTCAGTGGATTTAGTGAGTTTTTGTCTACACATCATGTACAGAGAAGCACGTGTTAGCAAATTAGCCATAAAGGTTGATATGACTGCTCTGCTTTATCCCACCTTTTACCTCGTTTTCCTGCTGAACTACAACTGCAATCATCCTTTGTTCTAATCTAGAAGTGTTGGGAAACTTAACTTAAAGAGGAAGTAAACAAAATGTGGTTATTTATTTTGAACTTTGCAAGAAAAGGAGGCAACATGAGCCCCAGAAACACGAGAAGAAACTGAAGTGAAAGACTGAAAGCGAGGTGAAAGAGGGCTCATTGTGAGTTCTAGTCACTGCTCTGAGGTCTGTTCAGTATTCCATCCTCAGCATTCACACTGCACTAATGAGCAACAGCCAAACACACACACACACACATAAATACCTACATACACACAAACACACAACCAAACTCAGGGTTTTTGCTTCTCACGTTCTCCACATTATGGAAGTTGTTCCATCTTCCTGCATCCGCACTGATCCCATTTGGTCAAACTCTGCTCTTCTTTCATCCGTTTAAATTCATCACAAACCTCCTTTTTCAGTGGCAGGAAGTTTGACTCCCACTTGATAAACAGCAGAATGTACCTTTAACAATGAGGTCGGCGTAGTTGGACACCCCCGACCCGCCGTCCGATCGGATGACGCAGCGGTAGCGGCTGGTGCTGCGCTGTGACGTGTCGCCCACGCTGACGGTCGCCGAGAAGCGTCGGTGGTTCACCACCCTGGTCACCATCAACGCCGTGTCTTTGCCGTTCCACTGCTGCATGATGGGAAAGATAAGAAGAGGTGAGCAAAAGCATCACAGCATGCTCACTGATGCAATCGAGGCTAGCACAGTAAAAGGTTCATAAAGTCTTCTTTGCAATTCAATTTTAACTAAATTGATTTCTGAAAAGACATTTCGAAGCCTGAAATGAAGTTTACTGTTGTTGCTATTTGAAAATTACTGCAGCCAGAGAATCCAGATGTTGGCAAAATGTGTGTGTGGGGCCTGTGTTCAGGGTGGTGTTTGGTGGTGGCATCTCCTAACAGTGGTCACATCTTTCAAACTTCATGCCTTGAATTTGTTCAAAGGTTTTCTCATTTCAATTTGTAGCCCAAAACCAGAACAAAGCTGTTGGGGCTGCCATCAAATGGGGAAGACTTGGAGCAAGTCTTTACAAAGTTGAAGCTATTTGTCAAAAAAATTTCGACAAAGGACACAATTATGAACTTGTATTGATGAAGTAGACTTGGCAGGAAACTGGGGATGTTCAGACTGAGCAGATCAGACATTAAACTAACCGCTCCTGCCACTTTCTGCTTTGCAAATGATCCCCACATCTCCACATCTAATCATCTTTTTCTTTGAATCTGCCAACATGGAGAAAGCAGCTTTGGCCCACAGGCCTCCAGTCAGAAGGGTCACTGTGATTACTGCACACAGCGGCGTTCCCACCCGTGTGCAGAGGGAACATGCAGGCCTGCCAGTGCACACATTTAAACAAGGATGCGTACAGAGGCACGCCGACACAAATATACACACACATGTGTACACACACACACACACTAGTTGCTTGTACAGAGATGGAGTCATTGGTGCAGAGCAGAACAAGGACTTTTAATCAATCCTGAAATACAGCAGGGACCACAGGGGACGTCTGCCACAGTGTACCCCCCCTTTTTTTATTACATTTTTATTAATTTCCTCCAATGAAATGGAATAAATAATTTATGACTTTATTTCATTGGCCCTTTATAACACATGCATATAGAGAGAGACAGATTCTCTATGCAGAACGTGCAGCAGGATGTTGGATTGATCAACAGATCTGTTCGTATCCTGTTTGTTTCTGACTGGTTGGATCCATCAAAATCAAGCAACTGGATCCACAAAGTAGCTTAAATATTGTTCTAAATCAGTTCTGAAGGACTTGAGGTGACCATAAAAACGGCACTTCTGCCCATCTTTCAGTTGTTAAACATGATAATTGGTTGTACTTATTAACTTGACCTTGAGAAACAGGTTTTCTCAGCAGTAACTGAGAGTCACATCGTACACTAAGTTGTCCTGATGTACAAACAAACAGAATCAGTGACAAAAACTGCACTCATGAATTTTTCATCAATGTCTCACCCAATTTTTATTATGTATATGCATGTTTAGGTACCTAGTAGAGTATTTTTTACTCCTTTTGCTCTTAAAAATGTGTGTAAATCTGCAATAATGATCGGTATTTTTTAATAAATGCAAAAGTTGTCGCAGTGGGATTCAGTTGACTGACACTGATTTTAAAAAAACACAGAATAACCTGTGAATTTTAACAGCTTTACTTGATTATTTATGGCATTATGACCTTGTCTTACATAAGTTCTGCATGTAAACCTCCTGATATGATTCACGCACATTTTACTAAATGTATTTGCTGATAAGAAGGCACCGACCTGTAGCCAGAGTTTATCGTGCTGAGACCATTTCCCTCCGGCTGTACACTGAAACGTGGCGTTCTGACCCACATTGACCTCCACGTTCTGCAGACGCAGGAAGTGAGGAGCTTTACCTGCAACATACACAATGAACACACACTGTGTGTATGAATATTCAGGCAGATTATTGATCATCACATGCATGCAGTCTTAAAAAGGGATACACAAAGAAAAGATCTACAAGAAGAGGAAAGTGCAGATTGCAAAAAGATGATATGCACGACAAAAAGAAGAGACTTTATACATGTACGTTATTTTATCCTTTTGTTTGTGTGTGTGTGTGCGTGTGAATGAGTGTGTGTGCTCGACAAACACTCAATGTTCCCTAATCACATTGAGTATTACAGAATTTTTGCAGACCATTTAAAGATGCAGCCTTGTTAAAGTGGTGGATTAGCAGAGCAGATGCCACTGGAAACAAAAATAACGACTACTTGCAGGGGAAAAAAAAAAAAAAAAAAAAAAAGCCCAGAGCAACAGTAAATCCAGTTCAAACAGGGTTTAACGTTGTCATTTCGGAGCGAGGCGGAGAAATTCATGGGGACGGTACGGAGCAGATGAGCATGCAGACAATGAGACAGACTGCCAGACACCGGCTGACTTTGACCTGGCATTGAAAGCAGCCAGCGACTGGTTAATTTCATTTAGCCCGTCTGCAGACAGAGATAAGTCTAACACAGTATGCATCGATCATTTAACAACCATGATTCGCCGTGACGCTAATGGTCCGCTTGTTGCAAATGACAAGGACTCAGATAAGACTGTTCTCCGTTTTCTTTCATTCTTTCTTTCTTTTTTTTCCTGCGTAAGCTTTCTTTATATGCATATTATTCTTTACTACTCCCCTTCTTTACATTGTCTTTATGTTTCATTTTCTTTATTTCACTGTGAATACTTTTAATTTCGTCCACTTTCCTTTAACTCGCCTTAACTAATCTGATTAATGAGCTACGTGTTCTGTTCCAGACGTTCAGAGTTTGAAAAAAAAAAGAGAATAATGGGGGTAAAGTCAGAAACTTCTTTTGGATGTAAAAAACCGGCAGCGTTCGGTGCCGATGAGGCGAGACGGCGTGCGTGAGAGCAGAGGAGGCGGCGAGGTGAGCAGAGGAGGCGGCGAGGTGAGCAGGCCGCCGCTTTCTGTGAAGCAAAGTGTTTCTGTCACATTTGAGAGATGAAGACCCTGAGTTTAGACCTTCTTCCTGGCTCTCTGCAATCTGTCTGCAAGCCTCCCAATCTGTCCTTTACACAGCCCCCGTGTGTGTGTGTGCGTGTGTCTGCGCGTTTATGTGAGTGTGTGTGTCTGAGATAGAGAGAGAGAGAGAGAGAGAGAGAGAGAGATAGCTATAAAACAGATGATGCTCACTGGGCTACAGTTGTGCAGGGTCAACCATTATGAAACACACACACACACCCACACACCCACACACACACACACACACATGCACACACACATTTAAAGAGTCACTTACGGCAGGGGTGAGCCAGAACTCGTATATCGTCGATTGCGATGAAACCAGGATGGCCTTGAACTGAAACTGCTTCAAATATAACCTGAGAGACAGAGAGAAGAAAGAAGGAAAGAAAGAAAGAAAGAAAGAAAGAAAGAAAGAAAGAAAGAACCAAGTTAAACCACAGTTTTTTTTCTCTTCTTCATGAAAAAAAAGAGAA
>JAPZDV010000012.1:1936079-1954465 GCA_029814665.1 Acanthurus lineatus | reverse complement strand
ACACACACCACGTCGTGGAGCCAATATGTTCTGTGTACTGAATGGGTAATGGCCCTGCACCATCATCATCATCTGCCCACACACACACACACACACATACACACACACACACACACACACATTTACAAAACATACATTCAAATCGCATATTATGCAGGTGCATGAACACACACACACACACGCTCATACCAACACAAGTAGTGGGTAATCTTCCTTTTTAATCCCTCTTTCTTGTTTTTCTGTCTCATTTCATTTGCTCTGAACTCGTTGTTATTGTTTCCAAATGTATTTCTGACGTTTCAGTGTGTCCGTCGCAAAAGTTATCAGACGACACATTTCATGCTTTAGACGTTCTGTGTTTCGTGGTGCACGTGCACACCTGGATGAACATAGAAACCAGGTTAAAGGTTCGATCTGCTTCACTGGACGCAGCTGCAGATCAGATCCCAGATCAGATCAACAGTTCACTTCCTGTGGTCGTTTCTCTCCACTGCTTTTCTGTACATGTTCAGCACTCTGTTCTTCCTCACCTCCGTTTCAAATGGTCATTAAAGCTAATTACTGAGTTATTTTTACACTGTGAAGGAGAATTTTATGTGTTTGTGTGTTTATGTGTGATGTCAACAGTAAACAGTGTGAATGTAATAACAGCATGAAGTGTTAAAGTGACATTTACAGCCACATACTTCTCCTCCACTCCATCCTTCAGGCATTTTAATTGCTCCCCTCTTCTCCTGTCTTTTCTGCTGACCCTTTCTTTTCCTTATTATTTGCTGCCTTGTGGCCTTTTTTCAGTGTGTCTTCATTCTTTATTAACCCGTCTTTTCATCCGCCCGTCCATCCGTCTCATGTCATGAGAGGGAGGAGAAAGTTTTACTCTGTAATGATTGAAAATGGCTGTCAGATCCACCTGTCAAGTCATGTATGATCGAGGATGATGTGAGGTTTTTTAAATTTCTTTAATTTGTTATATTTTAGAGATTTTTTACATCCTGAGTGTTTTTTTCATGTTATCTGACGTCATCACTCTCTTCCTCTCTCTCCCTCCTTCTCTCTCTTAGCTTCGCGATAATCTGATGAGCCACAAATCAATGATTTAAAGTGCCATTATCGGGGCAATGGGCAAAACCGTGAATGCATGAAAATAAAAAAAGATTCGTCCGTCTGGATGATTGTGTGTGTTGTTTGCTCGCGCTCTCTCCTCTGGTGTTTCGTCCTCTTCATCCCCCTTTCTTTCCCCTCCATCACTCGCCGTCTCCTTTTTAAAAACCTCTTTTTATAATCCGTCCTCTTTCCCCTGCTGTCCTCTCTCCTTCCTGTGTGTGTGTGTGTGTGTGTGTGTGTGTGTGTCTCTCTATCATTGGTGGCTTGTAAACACAGACACCTCGCCATTAGAGTGAAATTTACTTTCAATATGAGTCGAAAGAAAAAGCTTTTAAAGCATCTAAATCTAATTCATTTACCTCTGTTACAGCAAATGGAGCAGGTGGTGTGTCTGCGTGTGTGTCTGCGTGTGTGTGTGTGTGTGTGCCTGGGGAATTTTGTCACTCTTCACACACCTCGTAAATAGCTTCCATAATGCTTTTACATTGGTTTACATTGCGGTTGGCTGGTTCTCTTCATTTGTACGAAGCACAAAAGCCAAATTTTGACGCTTCGCCAATACTGGTGGCAAAAGGGAATTTAGGAGGCGAATTAAAGAGGGGGGGAAAAAAATCACACTGACGAAGCAAATATTGGCAGCTTTGTCTCGAAAGATAGAAGAGGTGCTCGGTGGGATAATCAAAGAGCGAGCAGTGAGAGGGTGAAGGTTTAAATCCCGTCAGAGCGGCTCGTCTCAGGATGTTTGTTCCTGTCGTTTTTGGATTAAAGCCTCCATTAACACCAGTAGGATTATGCATGAACTGTTTGCTTAAAACACAACAATATCCACATTTTCTTCAACTCTATCAAAGGAAATTAAATAATCTAAGCACCTTGAAGAAGAAGAGGAAGGAAAAAAAAGACATTTCTATCTAAAAAGGCTCCGTAATAAACTTTTTTTTAGAAAACAATGCTGTTTTGAGGTTGAGACATGAAAGCAGTTAGTGCACCAAAGCAGAGAGGAACACAGTCGAAATCACTCTTTAATAGATCAATTACTCCCCCAGATTTTTTTTCCTGTTGAAACAGGACGTGGATGCAAGATGTTCACAGTAGTATGATGTGCTCAAATGGCCCCCCCGGGGTCTCGGCTCAAAGCGTGCCGGGTTTTTTTTGGCTGTGTAGCTCTTAAATCTCTCTTTCATTCTCCTTATCGGCTGTTTTGTGTCTGTCGTGTTTCGGATTAAGACGTCTTCTGAGCTCCGAGTGAGGATCTCTTTTGCGGTTCTTTTACATTTGTAACTTTCATTGAGTTTTTTTTGGGGGGGGGGTTGTTGTTTTTTTTAAAAATCCAGCGACAGAGATGTGATCTGATGGCGCAGTGAGACAGTGTGTGTCCACATGTGGCCTGGAAACGTCCATCACACGGCTCCCGTGATGGTTTTTTCAACACTTTCAACTCTTCTCCGGGTCTTTAAAAGGCTTTTTTTTATTCCAGTGTGACTGAACAGTGAGCAGAACTTATAAAATGGAGTGAAATATGAGTCTTTATAAACAGAAGTGCTGTTTTGATGCAGACATCTGCAGTGTAAACCATAAAACGCAGGTTTATATGCAAAAAAAAACAAAATACTGTTTTTAACCAATTTGTCTGGAAGCAGCAGCAAATAAATAATCCAAATAAAAGCACTACGTTATATATTCTCTGCATTACTTTGCTTAGTGTGAGAGCTGCTCCTCTGCTTGTCGTTGACTCTTCTCTCATATTAACGTTCCGCCGTCATGCTGTTTGTTGATTGTTGTCTTGTTCCTGCCGATTCTTTGTTTCATAAAAAGTTTCAGCCTCATTTTCTATTTGCATGTTTTTCTTAACCTTTGTGCTTCTAACTATTAGCGTCACGGAAAGTAAAGTTGAAAATTAGCCTTCCTAGCTAACTCTGGAATATTTTAAACATTTTTTAACATACTCTATTCCCATCAAATAAAGAAATAAAAAAAGGGATTTTACAGACTAAACTATATGAAATTACATGTATTATGTTGAATTTTAATGTGTAAAAGATGGAAGTGTATTTTCAGAGTGCTCATTATGGTCTCCTTTTGCTTAAAAACCCTTGTTTTACTCTCCTTTCTTAATCACTCAAGTTCATTTTTATCGCTCAACATCATGAAAAATTTGCTTTTTCCAGGTTCACAAGTTCAGCCTCTCTGACCACACAAAGATAAATATCTAAAAAAAAGAGAATGTCAGGTGGTGTAAGGAGCTTCATGATGGAGTGTATCTGCTCATTTTCCACCAGTAGCAAAGTTGCTGCACTGGGAATCTGCCTGATGTGAATGTGAAGCCTGGTGTTTTTAAAAAAAACAAGCATGAGACCTAGACTGAAAATCCAAACGTTAATTAGGCTCACGAGTGGGAATAATGAAGCTGAGGAGGGGAAACGCTGTAACCACAGAGGTTTTATTATGAATGAGTTAATGGAGCCTGAAGTGAAACTATCTGGATCACATGCAGGAACATGTTAGCTGGCTGCTCCATCTGAAGCACCTCAGCACTTTCACACAGGCTCACATTAGCATATTGAAGGCATCCTCGTGTGTGTGTGTTTGTGTGAGTGTGTGTATCTACCTGATTCAGGGAATTAATAGACTGACTACTTAATAATCAGCAAGATTTTACTGCTCAATTAAGGACCTGTCACAGCCTGTTAGTAAAATGCACCCCGACGCAACAGTAAACAACAAAACAGGTCTTTATTTTTGCTCTAAAATCACCAGAATGAGTGTGTTTTTTAATCTGATGTCCTTCTCTGCAGGATTACATCCTTTTGTAAAAACCCTTTATTTTACTTATCAACACTTACAGAAACTCTAATGGTTAATTTTAAAAGAAATAAGACATAAACTGTTTTAACAAATGTATTATTTAAGTTGGAAGATGCACATGACGTCCCCATAATCCACCATCATCGAAAAAAACAGAGGTGGACGTGAACAAACACACTTCAGTATTCATGACATGGAGTCTGTTCATTGAGCCTTCTGCTGTTAACTAAGGAAGAAATGGATGAGGTGACTCTCACACACACACACACACACACACACACACACAGAAACACACTCACATGTGCCTGCAGGCCAATCTGAAGGCGCTTTAATCCTGTCCTCATAAGGTGGTAAAGACAGCCGGGATTGGCATTATTGATCAGGCCTTTAGGGGAAACCCTGTCAGTTTCCTCATAGATGGCTAATCAATAGGCAGCCTATAAGTCACAGGCACAACTATAGACATGTGAAGCCGTTCAGTAAATCCTTCTGCCAGATTTGACCCGTGGGAACTCTAAATCCCAAAAGTCCTTGCTTTGTGGGTCGTGGGTGGGTTGACCTATAGGAGATCGAAGGCCGAGCATGTGACTGCTGACACCACAGACAATGGATGAGAGGTCGTGTTCTGTTTTGTTCAGCTCGGGGGTGTCACATTAGTCAATACCTGCGTGTGTGTGTGCGTGTGTGTGTGTGTGTGTGTCAGAGGAGAGGGTGATAGATTTAAAAGAGAAGAAGAAGAGACCACTTAAATGATGAAAATATTGAAATTGAAAGGAACATAAAGGAAAAAAAAGTGATGTTAGCTTGTTTACAACCTGTCAGACCGTCTCACCCTCATATTTAATCTGTTAACGACAAGAGGATGTTCCCATATTCGAGATTACAGCAGATTCCAGATTATTTTAAAAAGGTTCTACATTTTGATCAGTTATTCATTAGGTTTGGTGCAAAGATGGCGAGAAATTAGTATCTGACGAACATCCTATCTGCAAAAACAAAAGCAAAAACATACAAATACAAACTGCACAGAAAGAAAAAAGTGGAATTGTTCTCAGAAAAGATGTACAAAACAAAAAAATTCATTAATCCACGTCCTGAATCAGCACCGGAGTAGTTTTCATGCATCACGCAGTCAAAACTCAATTTGTCCTTTTCATAAAAGTTTCATTACGCAGCTGAAGTTCAGTGGTATTTCCCTTTAATGGAGGCGACCCTGTGGGGTTGGTGCGCTGCTCGGCGGAGCGTGTGTGTGCGTGTGTGGATCTGAGGTGTGTGTGTGTGTGTGTGCGTGTGCGTGCATATGTGTGTGTGTGTGTGACGAGGATAATTATGTGATCTTTCCCTTCGTCTCTGGTGTGCACAGATAATTACCAGTGGATAATACTGCGTATGTGTGTGTGTGTGTGTGTGTGGAGGGAAATGCTAAACTTTAGCATGGCAACAACAGTGGGAAGTGTGTGTGTGTGTGTGTTTGTGTGTCTGTGTGTGTGTCCACTAGATGNNNNCGGGTGTCTTCGACCTCACACACACACACACACACACACACTAGCTCACACTGCATGTATGATTGTAATGAGGTGCTACACACTACAAGTGTCAACCTGCATCTGTGAGTGTGTTTTTGTGTGTGTGTGTGTGTGAGTGTGTGTGTGTGTTTGCTAAGTGATAGATGACTCTCAGGCAGCGTAAAGTGAACGTGAAAAATGGCAATAAAGTTTAATATTGTTCCCTCCAACGCCGATTTATGACACAGTGAATTAAACATCCGCTTCTCATTGAGGCATTGATTTACAAACACACCCACTCACACACACACACACACACGCACATGCACACACACACACACACGCACACAGAAACGTGTGTAGACATACAAAAGACACAAAAAGTTGCCTGCACATTAGCAGACGTGCACACACATTCAGAGATGCACAAAAGACACATACACACTCACAAATTAATGCACAAAGAGCACGGAGACGCCGACAAACACACAAACAAACACACACACACACACACACACACACACACACACACACAGAGCTATTAGGTTTCCATATATCACTGGGTTTACGATTGCTCTCCACTATTCCCAGATCTCCTTCCTGTAGCACTGAACCTGTGGGTAATTGGCTTTTTAATGACTTCTGCATTTCCACACATTTCCCATCTTGGTTATTTGCCTTCTCAAGCCTCATTTGAGGAGTCACACTGAGGGAGAGGGAGAGAGGGGGAGGGAGAGAGGGGGGAGGACAGGTAATAAATAAAGTAGACGAAACACAACAAGAGAGAAATAAAAAAAAGTAGGAAAGACGTATATAGAAAGACACTACCCACACACACATACACCTGCACACACACACGTATCTGTGAAACGTATCAGACTAAAGAGACAAAAGTTAAAACATAAATCTGTTTGTTTTGAGGAGAGAAAATGTTTTTGAAATGATCCAACAAACGGTGAGATGAACAGGTCTGCAGAATAAGAGATGATGTTGGCTGGAGATGCTCGGCCAGATGAATGAGGCAATTTCACTGCCAAACAAAAGAAATGCTTTCTGGGTAATATCTGTTCCCCCCCGTCACCTTCAGAGACGCCATCAGTGCCGTTTTACGTACACAAGGCTCCGTTACGACCGTTACCTGGAGCATCTGTGTGTTGACTGTGAGAAATCCGGACAAACATTTGATCATTTGTTTGAAAACTTTGCATCTAACTTGTGTTTATATTTTTTTGTCGGATCGAAGACAATTTTTTCGAGCCAAGAAGACGATTGTTGACAGATGAGATGATGTCTCACTCCTTCACACATGTTCAGGACCCCTGTGACGTCCTTTTTTCAAAGGTATCGAACACACGAGGCCTTTCAAAGTCTTTCTAACATGAAGTCACCTCTGAGAAAAGGTTGCTGTTGTGAAACGGCTGCAGTCTGAAACAAGAGGTTAACTTTTTTGAAGCCTTTTTTGGTGGGTTCAGGAAAAGCTAGTTGACTTTTGGTTTCACACGTGTTCGGTCAGAGTCGGACTTTGTTGCTCTTGCTGCTACAATAGGTGGCGCTGTTGCTTTAAGGGTCAACATAAGAGTCCTGAGGAAGTTCCCTTAAGTGAGATCGCAGTGTTTGTTCATTAAAGGACCCTCTCTGTGAGAGTTTGTTGTGTTTGATGCATTTGGTGTTTCGTTTGCATTCAGTCTAATTAAGCTGCTGTGTTTTGTTGCTGTCTGTTTGTGTTTCACGCATTTAATGTGTGTATCCTTTTACGTACACCGACCCACATTAAATTATGTTTTCTGTACGTTTGAATGTGTTTGCATGTATCCTGAAGGCTGAGCAAGTGTGTGTTTGTGCACGCACACACTTGTTTGTGCCTTTTGCCTTTAATGAAGCCACAGTGCATGTTGTTTTCTACGTATGTGAGCAGCAAACCTAAGAGGTTTTTTAGATTCTGTTCCAGACAAATGAAGAAAGAGAGAGAGAGAAACGCTCAATGAGAGACAGAAAGACTCAAAGAAAGCAAGAAAGAGAGAGAGAGAAAGAGAGAGAGAGGTGCTTTAAAGTACCTTTGCTGCAGGTGTGTCAGCCAATCAGCAGTCAGCTGAGGGACTGACTGACTTTCAAGCTAAAAACGACAACTTTCACTCAGTCGCAGCCCATTCAGTCACATGGAGACATTCAAAGGCTCATGTATCTGATTATAAACCATAAGTTTAATATTAATAACTAGTCACTGCGAATGAAGGTTAAAACACAGTAAATAGGCCTCTGGGTAAAAAGCATCTTCCTGCCCTTCAGCCCAAAACACTAATAAGCTCTCAGCATGCTAGCAGGCACATTAAAGATTGATAATTAATAGTTTTTTATTACTATTTTTTCTCAGTTAAATATGTCATGGTGGTAATAATTGTGTCAGTAGGTGTTTGCTGATCAGCTCAGCATGAAAAGCGAGTAAAAGACTGACGTTCGTTTAATCCTTTGTGATTAGAAGTGAAATAAAGCAGTGAAGAAGCGATGGCACAGGATGAAATCTGAAAGTCTGAGGTGAAATTTCTGTCTGTCAGTTTTTGTCACATAATATCGACAAAAATCTTTTTAATTTCCACACTACAGCCACGTATATCTCGAGCATAAAACTGTAACTTTTGATGGAGGTTGTTTCTTGAGGCCTGGAGGCGGAGGTGAAGCCGAGCTCTTGCAGCATCGGTGTCGTACTCTGCTTATTACGGTCCGATCCGACTCCATTGGAACTGCTGATGACTTGTGTTTAAAACCAGCCATAAAAATTTCATGTTCTCCCTCCCGGTCAACACCCAGATTATCACAGACTCAAGGCAAAGTCATGATCCATTTTTGCTGCTTTTACTGCTTTTTACAGATTTTTTCTTTGCACAAACCCATAAAAACTAACGTCTTAATGCCTGTGTGAGAGTTTGTGCATGATGTGCACATGTGCAGAAATGTGCAGAAATGCCACTGATGCACTGATGTTTATTGCATTCTTGCATTCTTTGCTGTGTATTCATCATCCTCTACCATGCTGCATTCATGACTCTCTGCATTTCACAAAGTTGAGTCATCTGAAGGCATCTGCTTACAGAGCAGAAGCTTGTTGTGAGGTTTTGAAATATTGACGGGAATATTACGCACCGATTGTGTCTCGCAACAAATCGCAGACTAGAAGCTATTATTCCAGCGTTTTTCTTCGGCAGGTATGTCTCTCTGTCTGCTCGCCACAGTGCCTTTAGAGTGTGCTATCATTCAGCCACAAAAAAAAGATCTTTCTTTTAAACACAGTACTTCTTCTCTAGTGCTCCCTGAATGTACAGAATGTATATCTTACGATTGAAACAGTCTTTCATTGTTCAGTAATTTTACAACAGGCTCAATAAAGTGACTGATGTTATTTTCCCTCTCATCCTGCATAGCTGGAGTCAGAAAAAAAAGGATAAAAATGTTTGGTTTTTCAGTTTATATGACAGAAATTTACCACCATATTCAGATTTACACTCCTTTAAACAGTTTTGTTAAATACAACAGGTTTCCCTGCATGCTGCAGACTGAAGTTTTACATGTGGAATTTAAGAAAAGACACATGAAAACTCAATGAAGTGCAAGTGCAGGAAAAGTTTTGCATCCATGCAAGCTGAAGATGCTTCAGCTAGAAAAAGAAATATGAGCTTTTGCACCTATAACGGAAATAAGAATAGGAGGGAGAGAAAAGTAGCAGAGGACTGAGTAGCTCAACAATCAGCGGTTGAAGCTAACACACAAACTGAGACACTTTGCACTCAAACATGTCTGGTGTTTGTATTGTTAATGCAGCTGACTGCAGCTAACGTCTGCATCAACGTCTAAAAAGTCTCTCTCTGCAAAAAAAGAGTTCAGAAAGCAAATAATTCCTTCTTATTGTGATTCATATAAGTCAATATTGTGCTTAACTTTCGTTATTATTCCGACAAAGGTTCTTTAAAACACTGACACACTCAAAGGAGCAACAGTGTGACGTTAGCTTAACAAAATTAAACTACAATCAGTCTAATTCAGAGGTTCACTGGATGCTGAGGGGGTTGGGCAGTCCTGGTGGGATATAAAGCTACTGTGGGTGGAGGGATATGGAGCTAAGTTGAATCATTATGGTTCTAATTGGACAAATAAACAAGAGATTACTGATGCTTTCATGCTTCTGCCTGCTTGTCTGATTTTAAGCGTCTGAAGGCTTCGGGGGAATAATTTAAAGAGCAGTTCTGTA
This sequence comes from Acanthurus lineatus, assembly GCA_029814665.1. Classification (NCBI taxonomy): domain Eukaryota; kingdom Metazoa; phylum Chordata; class Actinopteri; order Acanthuriformes; family Acanthuridae; genus Acanthurus; species Acanthurus lineatus. The sequence continues at coordinate 1,944,811 of JAPZDV010000012.1, read as the reverse complement.
ATTTTACTGAATAAAAAATACAGCTGCATCCAAAAATGTACATTATATTCAAATTTTTAATCTTTATTCAATAGAGAGCACAATGTGGTGAAGAATTTTTCAGGTTTCCTCTCACTGCTGTTCACTTCAGAAGGAGAATTGGAGGTTTTGTCTCAAGTTCCAGCAGCTTGTAGATGTTTCCAGATGTTTCAGCAGCTGCAGCCGCTGATTATAAAGTCAGGCTCTCTGAGAGGTGAAAGTTTTTTTCTATTACTACACTGCAAGAGACACGTACACCTTTATGTGCAGCCCTCCATCCATCTGAAGGAGAAAATCACACGGGGAATATTACAGCTATTTTTATAACAACACACACACACACACACACACACACACACACACACACAGGTAGGCACGAGTAAACTGGCACCATAAGTGGCGTCAGAGGAACATTGGATGCACATGCTCAGTAATATGGAGCCCACAGCTGGGCGCAGAGTGTGTTATCCAACCACCGACTGCAAATGAAGAAAGAAACACATCAGGGGCTCAGATTAGATGGAAAATGAAACAGAGGCTGTCGTCTCTCTCTCTCTGTCTCTCTCTCTCTCTCTCTCTCTCTCTCTCCGTCTCTCTCTCTCTCTCCTTGTGGTTTTCACCCCTTTTTTCTTCCAGGTTGTCTGTCATTTTCAGACATTATTGCCTTTTCTCTCAGTGTTTGTCCCATTCAGTCTGCCTCTCTCTCTCTCACACACACACACACACACACACACACACACACGCACACACATATAAACAGAGAGAGTTATCACTGGCCTACAGGGACCCATTACTTCTGTGATCCAAGGCTTTTATATGGTGGCTTGGTCTTAAAAATGGGCATTTATTGCTCCCCCTGATAAATCGTGTGAGTGTGTTATGTGTGTGTGTGTGTGTGTGCGTATGTTATTCATTCGGTCTGCTGTGTTTACTTGTTTTTTTTTTTTTGATAAGCTACAGAGTGACTCCACATGAACATGCATATCGCTTTTGTGTGTGTATAAAAAAAGGACAAGAGTTTAACACACAAACAGCAGATCTGCTGATATTAATCCTGTTGATAGTTTGTTTGGAGTTTACAGTCAAAAAAACACTCAAACAGGTGGCCGTATGCAAATATGAACTAAAAAAGTGAAACACTATGAGTTTTCTTTTAAGGGGAAGTTTAAGTCACAACCCTTTAACCCTTTAAAACTCTTCCCTGCTGTGTGACAGATAACATTCAGGACTTTTTAAAGACTCAATGACAAATATTGCACTTCTGGTTTTTAAACCTTGCACATCTTTGCTTCTGCACAACTATCTGCACTCTATCTATCTATCTATCTATCTATCTATCTATCTATCTATCTATCTATCTATCTATCTATCTATCTATCTATCTATCATCCTGTTGAAGTGGTGAAGGTTATTTAAACAGACGATGGACTGATGCGTTCAAGTTGTTTTTTTGTCTCAGGTGCATTCAGATTTTCACGCCTGATTGGTTGAATTCAACTAAAGAAGCAAACAAATGTGAATTAAATTATAAAAGCTGAGTTTAAATAACCAATTTATAAAATCCCCTTTTCTTTTTTCTTCTGTAATGTGCTTTTATCACCTGTGTTCCTCTGACATTCCTGCACTTAAATGTAGCAATTATCTGTTTAGCCATTCATCCCTCCTTCCTTCCCTCCCTCCCTCCGTCATTCGTCTTCTCATCCCTTTTTCTCTTCCCTTCCTCCTGTTTCTCTTATCTTGAGCTGCGTCTGACGCTGACAGCTCTATCTGCTGCAGTCGGAGGTACAAAGGGACTCCGGCACTCAGGTTCTCCATCTATCTTCATCTCACACTCTGTGTCTCTGTGGATGTATAACTCGGCTGTAATGGCTTCGCTCTGAAAGAGAATGACAGCTCCATACGGCTCTCCGAGCGACGTTTCAATGGGAGCCATGATTCAAAATCACCCCTGCTTATACTAAAAGGAAAGTGCTGTTTAAAATTTAAAACTTTTCCCCTTTTTTTTTGTTATTTAGCCTGAGAAAAGTTTTCCAAAGAAAGATATTTTCTGAACTTTTTTTTTTCCCCTCCCTCCTCGTGATAAAATGACATTTCACTCACCTATAATGTTCCTCTGATCTGAAACATGGCAGCACAGATGATCAGACTTGGTTATATATTCAATATACACTTGGAAATAAAACTGAAGTTCATTGCACCTTGAATATCGTCTTCGAGGTTGTAAGATGAATCAGGACGGAGCTCTGCAAGAAGTGTTGGATCATAAAAGCACTTAAAGCTTTTAATTTGAAATATTGTTGCGATAATATCTTTCATCTGAGTGTTGTTTTCCTTTGTGATTCATCATTTTTGTTGCTCTTATCAAATATTTCTGCTCTAAAGTTGTTTACAGATTATATTAAATGTCACCAGAATGCTGGGCAAACCTTTTAAAAAGTGTTATACAAGAGACGTTTCTTTAAAAGAAAACGCTGCGTTTATAAATTGAATACTTCAGGCACTTTGCCAAAGAGCAAAACAGTTATTCAAACAGGAAATGAATCCGTTTCTGTTAAAGATCTACACACGGTATCAAACCATACATCCATAAAACTAAAATTTAGGTCACAATGATACTTCAGGTTCACGACAGTCGCTCCTTAAAGTGGGAACAACAGTTTCATCATGTTGGTTAGCAGATGTTCCCTGATATCAAGAAAACCTGAATTCACTGAACTGTGTTTCTGAAGGTTTTCCATGAAAATGTTTGTTTTAAGCGCTGAACTGCATGTATTTGGGTCAACATTTGCAAAAAAGGAAAAATCTTTGCACACCAGAAACCCTGAGGTACCATTTTACTGACTGCCAAAGATGTTTAAACATCATTTGAGATTTTACTTTGTCGCAGTAAATTTTCAACTAAACAAAATACTGTTATAAAAAATCTGCTTCTGCAACATTAAAACATCCTCTTTTAACGTCTCTGTTCCTTCAGCGCTGGAAATCACGTCCCCCTGTTTTCTTGTCCGGGAGATAAGTGCGAGTATCATCATTTTGCACGTCGTCCCATGTGACTTCAAATATAAATTCAGCCTTAATCTCTGCCAACATTATTAAATAAACTTCCTCCTGCTCGGCTCCTTGTTTTCTCTCTAATCCTTTTCTCCACACGCACAAAGACGCAGCAGATGCAGAGAACAGACAGTAATGCATGTTTTTTATAGATTTATTACAGTTAAATTTACATTGCTTGAGGCTGTTTCTTCCTTAACAAAGCGTTCAACATTCTGCTCGTCATTAATCGAGCTGCTCGGAGCGCAGACTTGAGCTTCAGTGTGTGTTCGTCCACTGCACAAAACACATTATCCAGAATACAATATGCAACTTTTAATTTATTCCTCTTTTGCCTTCATGTTGTCCATCGCTTCCCAGTTTATGCCAGCTTGAAACAGCTTGTTATTGATTGAGAATTACATTGTAAAGCTAATTTTAAGCCCAAAGAAGAGAAGAAAACTGTGTGAGTCTGTCTGTCGGTGTAAACAAGGAGCTTCCTGTTGTCACATCTGACTCTTTACCTGCAGATCTGACTGGTTGCAGAAGTCTCTGAGTTAACCGCTTGCGAGAAATGTGTGTGTTTGCAGCGGCAGTCAGTCAGTCACCTTGTCAGTGTGTTATCATCGCTTCGTGCCATTTGTCATTTCTCCAAACCAACCTCGCCGCTCCACAACCCGCCCACAAATCACAAATGCAATCAAGTCGGCCGCGATAAGGGCCCTCGAATCACCGCCGGCGACCAAAAAAGAGGCGGACGGGATATTTAACCTCTGCACCCATCAGCAGCCACTCGACACACACATGCACACACATGCACACACACACACATGATTAATGCTATCTGGCTGTGAAATGCTATAATTCAGAAGTCTATTACTGATGGTGGTTCAAAACAAGGCATGATAGTGAGTGTGTGTGTGTGTGGATGTCTACTGTATGTTTCTATTGGCAACACAGTGTAAAGATGTCGGTGTGTGTATGTGTGTGTGTGTGTGTGTGTGTTAAATATGTGTCACAACTGAGTGGTGAGGCACTTCTGATTAGTACTGATTTGTTTTCAGCGACTTGAAGGAAAAATAAAAGGCACCACTGACAAGAAGAAATACACACACACACACACACACACACACACACACTGATGAAAACACACAAATACGAGAAAAAATGTCAAAATACAGCTCAAGACGTTCAGCGCAGTTCAAACATGTTCTACTGTCAAGCTGTCAAATCTAAAAAAATAACATCGATGGGAACTGAGAGGCAAATTTAGGACAAAGACGCCTCAGGAGGAACGAATGTCTGCGAAAACGAAGGTGTGGAGACGGAGAGAGAGAGAGAGAGAGAAAGAGAGAGAGAGAGGGAGAGAGAGGGAGAAATATGAAAGAATGAAAGTCCTGAAAGGAAAAAAGAGCGAGCGGCAGAAGTGTAAGGCTTTCTTTAAAACCGTTAGGGTCCTGAATTGTCAGTCAGTGCAAACATCAGTGCTGCAAATGACAGGTTACACCCACAAACACACACACACACACATGCACACACACACACAGACATACACACACCTCCGGCATTGTTAACTGGGCTCTTGCTAGCTTTCTCTTAAATCACCTAAAACCTCTAAGATGAAGAAGAGAAAAAAAAGCAGAAACAGCAAGTCTGCAAAATGCCCAAGGAAAAGGGGTTGACTTGTAAAAAAAAAAAAAAAAAAAAAGTGACAGAGGAAAGTAAAACTATGAAAAAAAAGGGAGTTTAAAAACTCTGCCTCATCTGAAATTCATACACTTTTTTTAAACAGAAGAGAGAGAGAGAAAAAAACAGCTGGAAGAGAGAAACGGGATGATAAATGTGAACACTGAAAACTGGTGGTGGCAGATGGAAAGAGATGGAGCTGCTGGTTGGAGCTGTCGTGCCTCCATCAGCTGACCATGAAGCCAGCAGTGTGGATGAAGCTCTGCAGCACTGGAGCCGTTTGTTCTGGTTCGACTTTGCAGAATTATCTGTTTTTTTGTCGTTTAAACGCAGCATTTGCACCTCGCAGCCTTGTTGTATCTTTATATGCTCACAGTTTGACATGTGAAGGTTTCTCACTCCTTTTTGCAGGACGACTTCCATCTTTCTTTAAATTATTAGGGCAGCTCTGTGTGATTAGACTAGAGCAGAAGTTTTATTTAGCCATAATAAAGAATGCATTGTGTGTTAACACCAGAACTGCAGGTTTACTGCACGTCACACTGTGCAGAAATGCCTCTTGGTGATCTCGTTGGAGGTCTGTGTCTGAAGCCTTCACTACTTTATGCTGCTCACTGTATCAGGTATTAACTTAAAATTTCACACACATGAATTGTCAACCTGTTTTTTATCTCAATCTGTTATTTTAATAGTGTTTTCTCTTTGCTGTAATTGCTCTTCATCTTATCTCAAACACTCTTTTCACAGTCTCTTCTTATCTGCTCTCCTGTCGCAGCTGCTGCAACAGCCCAGTTTTTCCTTCAGGGATCATTAAATCTTCATCTACTCCATCTAATTCACGAAGAAGCCAGACAGAAAACTGTGTATCACTGAACACGTTCCTGTCATTTTCTGATTTTATAAAAAAAACACACACATGGGGGCACACAGCTGCCGTCCTGGTTCTGCTGCAGAGAGGAGCTGAGAGTCTTTAACTCTGTGGAAAGAGGTTTGAAGTTTCATCTGAAGCCCTCAAACTTGTTTCCAGAAGGTGCTGGGTTCTGTCGAGGTTCTTTCCAACCCTTTAATCCTGTTTGTCATGTTTAAGACCAGGATCTGAAGGTCCAGCATGTTCTTGGATGGTTTGTTAAGTGGCCAGGATGAAGGTGAGCACCTTGAAGTCTGAGTTCATGGCTCTTAGACAGGAAACAGTGGGGTTGTGAGGGTTGGAGGAGAGGTGCTGCATCCAAGTCAAGGAGTTTCAGGGAGTTAAAGTATCTTGGGGTCTTGTTCAGTGATGGGCAGGCGGTTTGGTGTGGCATCAGCAGTTATGAGGACGTTGTTTCTGTCTGTCATAGTGGACAAGAAGCAGCAGAGCAGTGGAGAAATCATAAACTCTGGTCACCGAATGAACGAGATCACAGATTCGAGAGATTTCCTCCAAAGGACGACGGGGTTCGGCCTTATGGATAAGAACATCTGGAGAGATCTCAGAGGGAAGCGCCTGCTCCTCTGTGTCGAGAGGAGCTACTTAAGGTGGGTCGGGCATCTGATTAAGATGCCTCCAGAGCGCCTCACTCAGGAGGTTTTTAATGAACACCTTACGGGACCCTGAAGTAGACACAGAACTCACTGGAGAGCTCATAGATCACAGAGCTGAGAGGATATTTGGGGGAAGAACATCTGGAATTCCCTGCTGCCATCGCAACCAAACCTCAGATCAGCAAAAACAGATGAACGGATGAATGTTTTCTCTCGTGTGTTTGGATTAAACCTTGTTAGGTCGACCAGCTCACATCCAGGATGGTTGGCTAAAAACACCCACACAGCTGGAACTTTAGATCCGTTCATCTGTTGTCTAAAAATAAATGGGAGCTATTTAAGTGCTAAAGGTATATGTGCTATTTTTTTGGCTAGCATGGTAATAATTACAACTTTTTTAAGTCTCGTGGGCCTTATTCTTATTTATTTTATGATTAATAAGAAGCTACATCAAACTTTTTGAGGCCACTTTTAAAAAATGTACATCTTTTAAAAAATTGTCCATCCAGGAAACTGCCTTTTTTTTTCAAATGGCTGGACGAGCAACAAAAAGCAGTTAAGAGGCTTTAAGGACGTCACTTTGTGCCTTTGTGTCGGTCTCACAGTTTGTCTCCGTCCTTGCCTTCGTTCACAGTGTCACAGTTGCTTGTCTTTTTTTACCTTTTTCCGTCTCTTTTGTGTCTTTTTGTGGAGTCTTCCTCTGCGTCCTGCTGTGAAAAAGGTGATCTCTAGGTCTTCTTGTTCCTCCTGTCAAGACTTATCTCACTTTCACTCCTTCTGCAATGTTTGAAGTCACTCCATTTTTCTTTTTTAATGAAAGAAAACCTCCATTTTTTATATAATTGCACTTTTTTTTAAACTGAACTCAGTCATTAACTCTGTTCTTTCACGTCGTTTGTCACCGTCATGTCGTCTTCATCCTTCATGGTTTTTTCTTTATTATTTGACAGTGTATTAATGTGTACAAGCAGACCCACAAAAACACACATTTGCACAACATGCATGTGACAAATGGAGCCGCGTTCACACACACACACACAAATCAATTCAAACACATATTTTTCTTTGACTTAAGCTCTCGTTTTTCTTTGTTTAGGCGGCAGAACACAGATGGAGATTTTTCACGGCCTTTTTTCTTCTTATTAATACATTTCCCTCAATCATCCTCTCACTCTGTTTCCTCATGTGTGTGTGTTTTTTGTCTCTCCGTCCTCACACACTCCCCTCCGATCGTCTTCGTGTTTCAGATCGCGGCCTTGTTGATGGGCGCTGAAAAACATCCGCTGGCTTTGATGCTTGATGTTTTGCTGCTTGTGTGAGTTTGTCTCACGCAGCCTGAGGTTTGAAGGTAATAAGAGGTATGAGATATGAGTGTGTGTGTGTTATGTGTGTGTGTGTGAGTGTGTGTGTAAGGCCAGGCAGGGTGTGTGTATAGAAAAAAAAAGCGAAAAGCTTCTATTTTCTTTGGGCGATTTGCAGGTTTGCAGAAGTTTGACAGTTTAATAAATTTACTGTGGTGGCTTCTTTTTTTTTTCTAACCAATATTTAACGTTGTTTTGAGAAACACGCGTCAAAACCCAGATTAAATATCAGAGGTGTGCATTTCTAAGTATCTGTCAGTCATGCTTAGCATAGAAACTGAAGAAATGCATCTATTTATGGAAGACAGTGTCACCCAGTTAATCCTTTTTTACCGATTTATTTGCGAGTTCTGAGCACAATCTCACCTTCATGACCTTTTTCTCTACAGTGAAGGAAAAACATGAACCGTTTTCATTATATATAAAAAAAACTACAGTCTACGCTGAAACCGAGAACATGTGTGAGCGTCTCAGTCTATTTCCTGCTCAGGGTCAATTTGCATGTTGGTTTTTATAATGTAGTTGTTATTTTTTTCAGGTTTTCGATCATTAAAGGATGTAGACTGTGTGTTTTTCTTGTCAATAAGCAGCTGATGAGAGACAGGAAAAAAAAAAACATTCATGCCTGTTCGATCTTGTCACATCTTTAAAATGTGGAGGGTGAGGATTATGTGGCTCCACGTCGATACAGAGGTGATGAGGGAAGGAGTTAACAAAGCGCTCGTTCTGATCCAATCAGGTTTCACCTGTGGACTTTATGACAACGACGTCTGAGAGGAGGAGAGACTGCGCCGATCAGATCCCATCAGATCTACAAGCTGTCGAGTGTGTGTTACGCTCTATATGACAACCTTATCAACCTGGCATCAATGCTACGGAGGTGAGGGCGAGAGAGAGGATTAGAATGATAACTGTGTCAATAACGGAAGCAGAGAGACAAAAGGAAGAGGCTTATTCAGCTCAGCGTTCATGTAAACACGATGTATCCGAGCCGGCTGCAAACGCCTCAAACATTAAAGAGCTTTAAGCAAACACACAGCTTGAAATAACAAGAGACACACACACACACACACACACACACACAGGAGATTTCTGAGTCTTAATGCACATGCAAAA
>JAPZDV010000012.1:1891772-1915795 GCA_029814665.1 Acanthurus lineatus | reverse complement strand
CTGGGACACACACACACACACACGAGAACACACACACACACACATATTCACGAAGCTGTGGGGATAAATAATCCACAAACACACCACACTAACACACAATATGAAGACAGACTGAGAGACAAACACACACTCCCACATGCAGCTCCAGACACACACACACGCAGACACACACACGCACACGCACACACACAGACACACACACTCTCTGTGGTCCTCATTAGGAGAGGTAGCAGGTCCAGACCTCCTCCTAGCAGAACTACAGGGGTGACCAACTCCCTCCCTGTCCTCCTCTTCTCCTCCACTCCTGTCAACTCTACACTCTCTCTCTTTTTTCAGCTCTGTCACTCTCTTTTTTTCCTCTGTATCTCTTTTCATCATCTCTTTTTTTTGTTGTTTATTCGCTCACTACCACTCCCTTCTCTCCGTTTCATCATCCTCCCGTCTTTTCTCTCGCCTCCCTCTCTCCCTTCCTCACCTCTAGCAATCGTTCTCCCACTCGTCTGACCTCTAAACTTACCTGCTCTTCCCTTTTTTTATCTCCTCTGTCTTTCTTCACCTTCATAACATCCACCTTTTGTTGCTAAAGACGTAAAAAACTGAATTTTCACGCTTGTGATCAGTCTTATTGTTTGCTGGTGTGAATGTATGATGTTTTCGTACATTTATGAGGACTTTTAAACATCCGACTCTTCCTTCTTTTTCTCTGTTTTATACATCTCTCTCTCTCTCCCTTCACCTTAAAGTGTCATCTGGTTTCTCTTCTTCAAGTTTTCATTCAATTCAGTCAGAAAACTTTTTTTTTTCCAGCTCTCCAAAGCAGCCCGTTGCTATATTATATCCGTTTTAACGTTTGGCCGACTCTCTCCGTGGTCTTTTGTTACAGCTTCCTTAATAATTGAGATGTAAGCTCAGCCAATCAATGAGCATTTATAATTCAGTGGTTTTACATATCACAGCGAGAGAGTGAGAGCGGAGGAAAGAAAGTGAGAGAGAGAGAGAGAGAAAAATGGTGACTGGAGCAGTTCAAGGTTGTAAAACTCTGAGTGTGTGTGTTTGTGTGTGTGTGTGGAGCATTAATCCTTTTGCACACACACACATATACAGCTATAGTTTCTAAGGAGTTATTGTAAAAGGCTTTAAAATTACTTTTTCTCCACCTTTCAGAGCTCAGCGGCGAGCAGCGACGAGCCGCCTGCAGACGTTTTGGTTCCTCATCGTCACAAACGCAAAAATCAAGACGTCACTTATCTCAACATGCCGGATAATCAGCCTTTAAAGGACCTGAGGAACATGTTTAAGGGTTCATCTGTGTGTGTGTGTGTGTGTGTGGACACAGCCATAACCATAGGGTGCACTTGTGTGTTGGAGAGAGTGTGTGTCTGCTGCAAACACACACACACGGACACACACATGGGGATAAGCACAAGTAGTGCTTATTTATTGCCCACTGAATTCCCAGAGCTGAAGAAGAAGAAGAAGAGTGTGTTTTCCACTGCCAACACTACGGCTGTGTGTGTGTGTGAGAGTGTGTGTGTGTGTGTGTGTGTGTGTGTGTGTGTGTGTGTGTGTCATGTGCTTACACATTTTACAGCCTTAAGCGTCTGTTTCTCCCACAGTAATCAGAATTGAGCAGCCGTAAAAATGCAGGACATGCATTCTACAGTAGCTAATCATCTTGTACTGACAAATTTTTACGAGTTTGCGGCTCTTTGCGACGCCGGCGGACTGCGTCACACACACACACATCCATCAGCTCCGAGCAGCTCAGGGATGAAACACACTCTTTTTATTTTACCGTAATTATTTATTGAACATATTATAGAGAGAAAAAGTGAAAAAATGAGAGATTTGGGAGAGAAAAGCTGAGCTAATCAGCCAGTTTATCAACCTGCAACTTTGCATCTGAGAATTTCAAAATAAAAGCATGCTGCATGGGACATAAATTATTGGCCCAGTTGGAGGAATTCATATTATCGTTGTCATGGAGGCAGCTGCTCCAGTTTGGTTCTGACAGACTCTTTCTCTCCCTGTGTTAAACAAACCATTTCTGTCCTTTCACACCCTGCCATCCCTCACCTGCTCCCCGCTCGTTTTTGAGCATGTTTTCCAGCACCTGTCACCTTATCCCTCCAACTGCCAGCTCAACTACGCCCTATAATTAGCCCGTCTCTAGTGTGCAGCGAATCCATTTACTCTGTCAGATTGTCTGCGCTGATGAGCTGAAGATCTTTAGCCTGTGACGACTCGATACGTTCACGGTGGACGACCGAGACAACAGTTTTTAAGTCCAAACACAGGAAGTAGTGTGTGATTCACACGCTGAGGCAGATTAAATAACGCCATGCTCACATCACAGAGGCTTTTTTATGAACAGAGTAAAGACTGAACTCGCTCATTTTGTTCATAAACAGTAAATTTGAATGTTTGTCAGTTTGCAGATTATAAATCTGATCATGAGGATCTTTAACTTTGATCCATTATTGATGCTCATGGACCTCATGATCGACACGTTAAGCACCGGTTAAGAGAAACTCTGCCTCCTAAGCTTTTCATTCATGCTTTGCTCAGTTCAGGAGTGTGACGGGACGTACAGAGGAATGAGAGGAAGCTGAATTATTATATAATCATAAACATCCAACCGCAGACCAACCACAAAGCGGCTGGCGCTCGTACTTACTGTAAGTCAATCCCATCATTTAGCATATCTTACGCTTCCACTGCTGCTTATAATTAAACATGAATGACACCGCCAACTCTTACTCATCAGCACGAGGAGGTATTAAAGGCTTCTGTTAATGCCGTCAGCCCTAAATTAGTCTTATAGCAACTCACACACACACACACATATACACCTAAAGCATAAAGCTTAGTCTAAAGCTTTCTCTTCACACACACACACACGCAGAAGGCCACACACTCACTCCTGCCCTGCTAACACAGTGCACAACTACTCTACATAATTTTCCCTTGAGTTTAATCCCTGTAAATATTCATAACAGGAATGTGTAGGTTGAAGTGGCCCTTCACTCCGCACCTCCAACAGGCTTAATACTTGATTTAAATTAGCTTGAACGCTAAAAGCTCCTCTCAGCTACTCTTTAGGTTGCGGACACGACGGCCCGTTTGGCCCCCGTGCATCAGACGTTAGAAGTAACAGACATATTGGCAGATGGAGGTTATTTGCTGTAGGTGCTCTTAAAGCTCAGTAAGTACTTATTCTCCAATTCTCCACTTATCTGACAGCACATTTCGATCCAGTTTTTTTATTTTTTTGTTCAGGATGCTATCTATAAATGCTGTTCTTTTTTTGTTTCTATAAAAGCATCCATACAATGCTGCTCCTGCTGCACGTTGGCCTTCCCTCATTTGCATAAAGTACAGGTCAAGTCTACTTTATGCAAATCGTGGGCGCTCGGTGTGAGCTGCTGCCTTTAGAGGCTCACAAATGTCGTAAAGCAACTTTTGAGCCGTGTGCTGATGATTCACTGTCTCCATGCCCTTTTTCCTGCCTGTTATCCCCCTCCGGTTATTTAAAAATAAAAAAAAAGAAAGAGAGAGACTGCGAGCATCCAGTGCAGGTTTGTATGTTCCCTTATGTCTTATCACCTCTCAGAGCAGCTATCACCAGATGAAGTCATGCTCCTGAGCACTGCAGCACGACTACGGATCAACACACTGTGAATATGTTGGATTAAGTGGGAAAAAAACACTCACTACACCTGCTGCTAACACACAGGTGAACGGATGTTTGCACTTTAAAGGAGAGAAAATAAACAGTATAATGCAGTTTTCAGTGTTAGCTAACCACGTAAAGTTACATTTACAGAGGCTACGCTCTAATGGTGAGAGCAGTGGAGGGCAGGGGTCGATCAATGAATGATATTTAGACAGAATCAATAACTTATACATGAGAATGTTGATGTTTTTTTGAGATAAACTTAAAAAATGTAAAAGAAAATAAGCTCTAATATTCTCCTAAAGTGCAGCAGTGACTCCTGAATTCTGTGTTCCTGTCTGTAAATCAGTGGAGCTGATTGGTTCTGTGTTACTTTATTAAAAAATTGAGCAATGAGTGTGCACACACACACACCCACACATACACACACATTCACAAACACACACACACACACACACATCAGTCTACTGATTCAGGTGCTAACTCGGGGTTTAACAGGTTTAATTCTGGCGAATTCTTTCATCAAAAACAGATTTGCTCTCCACATATTCACACACTGATTGCAAGAAAGGTCTCAGTGCAACGTTGAACATCATTTACACACACACACACAGACACACACACGCACACACACACTTATGCACATGTTTCTATTGACGACCATTGAATACCTGTCTTGCTCTCTCTCTCTCTTTGAGTCGACCAAATTATTTATAGACAAAATTTATGCTTTCTTCCTCCGTGAGGTGGATGGATCACTGTCAGAGGATTTATTGGTGGAATGAGTCACGCACCCTCTTCTTATGATCCCTATATGTGTGCGTGCGCGTGTGTGTGTGTGCATGTGTGTGTTTGTGAGAGACAGCAACAAAAACTTGGACAGACAGACGAACCAACAGGCATTCAACAAAAAAGAGAATTACAGTGTGCGGTTACCTGTGCAGTCATTTGTGTGCACACACCTGCATATGTGTGCATTTATTTGTTTGGATGTCAGTGTGTGTGTGTGTTTGTGTGTGTGTGTTTGTGTGTTTGTGTGTTTTTTGTGTGAGTTGTACCACCTGAGGTCATATTGTTAAAACTAGGTCAGCCTTTCGCCCGGACCACGGAGCAAGGACAGGCACACCTCAGGGCTCCTGAGTGTGTGTGTGCGTGGGTGGGTGGGTGTGTGTGTATATGTGTGTGTGTGTATATGCGATTGTGTATTTATAGCTTTGGACAGGTGCATAATCCTGCAACCCACATCTACCCCTCTGCCGTTGATCGCTGTCCTGATTTTATGTGTGGATGTATATGTGGATGTGTCTATGTGTGTGTGTGTGTGTTCACTTCCTCTTGCCTGTGTGTGTGTGTGTGTGTGTGTGTGTGTTCTCCCCAGAGCCTGCCATTGGCCTATTTCTGACTGATTTGTTGAACTGTAATGTATTTTCGCCTCCTCTCTGACTCCAGCTAACCTGTCAGTGACCTTGGTCCAACAAAACAACTTGCACCTAAAGGCACCGTCCACTCAAAACCATTTCACGTCACGTTCAGGCACAGCAGGTCTGTAAAGGACATGAAACGGGTGAAATGTTTCTTTTTCACACACAAAACCGAATGTTTTTTTCCTGTTAAGTTCATATTTCTCTGTAATCAGCATAAGATAAGTAAAAAATCCTTCTAAAGAACACATGTTGACGTGTTTTTATTTGTAACAAAGGTGCTTGAATCCATCACAGAGTGGAAAACCAAGGACTCCAGAGTCCTGCAGTTTGATTTCATAAATGTAGTACGTTACGCAATCATGCTAATTTAAAACACAAACAGCCGACTGACTTGAAAAGCATTTAAAATTTGCGTCCATGCACATGAACTTTATACATTAAATACAATCAGCGCGTCTTAAAAAAGCAGCGAAACTCCGTCGACTCTTTTCCCCAAAAGTCTTCTTTGTTTGACTTCATCAGGACAGAAGTTTCACTCCTTTTTTCTTCACTCCTGCTTTTCTGCTGCAGTCTGTGGATCTAAAATGAGCTTCGAGAAATACGAGGTAAGATGAGGCCATAATATTGACAGGCTTGTGTGTGTGTGTGTGTGTGTGTGTGTGTTCATCTATAATGCAGGCCAGTGGCCAGAGTGAAGACTGTGATTAATGAGTCGACCAGTCGCAGATGCTAATCACTTGCAGCCACACACTCCAAATAAGACCCGTGTGTGTGACCTTACTTGTTAGTTAAAGCACTCAAAGTCCTTCTGTCTTCTCTCTTTTTCCACACGGATGAAGTGAATTATGGGTAAAATAAACCAAACCTTGTTTTCAGGTCCCTTTGAATGCGTGCAGGTGATGCTGAGCTGCAACTAGTTTAAGTTTAGTGGGTTTTTTATGTGTGTGTGTGCACATGTGTGTGTGTGTCAGGGGGGTAAGGCAGTAGGGGGGAGGGACCAAAATGATTGACAGCTGGTCTGGACCAGGGTGGTCAAGTGGAACAGAGCCTCAGCACAGCCCAGTAGCCACAAGCTCACACACACACACACAATAACAGTCACAACAGGCCTAAACACATGAGCACAGAAATGCTTTTCCTCCTGTCTAAAGACACACACACACTCACACACACACACACACACACACACACACCACAGGGACCTCTCCTCAACTTGTCTCCGTATGACAGATTTCAACAGCGGTCAGAACACACACACAGGCACACACACACACACACAGAGAGATCACACAAACACACCACAGTGAACTCTTGACAGATACACTCTCCCACTCTCCTCGCTGTCACAACGGTGCTGCCTCAATACCAATGCATGGACACACACACACACACACACACGCACACACACACACGCTGAAGGACAGCTTGGCTCTCAGTCAGGTCAATGGTTCGTGCTTCAGAAACACCTCAACTTGTAAAAGCCAGGGGATCCTTCACTCTCTCCTCAAAATCTGTCCATTTGTCTCTCTCTTCCACTCTTCCCTCCATCACCTGCCTCAACTTCAGAAATCTGTGACTTTCTTCTACTTTCTTCTAGAGTTTCGGACCAAACTGGGTGGTGATTTAAACGAACTCACAGGATCTGATGTATCAACAACCTGCAGCTCTCTAGTTGGTGAGTTATTATATTAAGTTTTGTATATACATTTCAGTGAGTTTGCTGACTTTTTGACCCCCAAACACAGGGTGGCTGTACAGGAGGTCCTGATTTACGGTGGGTGAGAAAAAACAGGCAATGTCACACACATGCAGCAGCAGACATGCAAATGGTTGTTAACTACACTCAGTTCCTGCATATTTCTGTAATTAATATTGGTTCTGCATGTGTGACGCTTGTAGAAATGAGTGAATGAAATATGCTGCACCAATAGGAAGCATCGCTCTGCAGAGAAGACGACAGACTGCACTTTTTCACAGCGAACTAACCGGCCATGACGTATAAAATTTATATTAAACCTTTTTTTTTAGAATCCTGGAAACAAGTGAAAGCTAATTAGGAAGCAAAGAAACTTTTCTGGCATTTCTTTGGGTGAATTATGTGTGAAAAGTGAGTGGACATATTCCAGTTTCATACTCAGTGCTTCTAATTAATAGATGCCTGACAGCAAATCCCGTAAGACATTTGATATCTGTTGCAAAAACGCTCTCCGGGCCCGAAGCAACCTGGTGAGAAGTTCAGCCAGACTGATGTGAAAATCCCAAACTGCCACCTTCCACATTATGTTTTAGGATTTGTTGTGTGGTGCATTCTTCTATCTAATCCTACAACAATCCTACTTTTCCCTCTTTTAAGTCTCATCTCATTCAGTCTAATGGGACTTTTTGACCTTCTAGCATGTGGCGGCTCACCCAGCTGTTACAGATGTTGGTTGAATCAGGTTTATTCACTTTGTTTTGTATGTTCATCTGCAGCATCAGTGATCCGGTTTGCCCATAGGGTGCGTTCAGTTTCATGTTATCTGATGTGATCTCACAGGACAGCTGACCCTGCTGGGTGAAACC
The DNA here is from genome assembly GCA_029814665.1 of Acanthurus lineatus. Taxonomy (NCBI): domain Eukaryota; kingdom Metazoa; phylum Chordata; class Actinopteri; order Acanthuriformes; family Acanthuridae; genus Acanthurus; species Acanthurus lineatus. The sequence continues at coordinate 1,908,133 of JAPZDV010000012.1, read as the reverse complement.
CAACAAAATGTAGATTACAGACACACACACACACACACACACAAGTTCATGCAGAACCCTCAGATCTCCCGGATCCAAGCCAACATCGACGGCTTTTGAAAAGTGCTTTCAAATATTTTGCACGACTGATTTCGATTTGATTCCTCTCCTTTTTTTTTTTCTTTTTTTGTCGGGAACAAAGCGAAAGAAAAAGACACACTTTTCAATCCAATGGAAACACATCAAATGGAAAAAGAGACCTTTAAAAAAACAAAATGACCTCGTTACAATCTGTGATTTTTTGTTTTTTTTAACTCCCAACTTCTGTACCACTATAAATTAGTTTGTCTCAAAAGAAAGATGCTTGAACTGGGCTCAACAAGAAAAAAAGGATAAAAAAGGTTTAAAAGGGAGAAGTGGGCAGCTGTAGTTTGATTGGAAAACTAATCAAAGGCGGCATTCTTCGCTGTCCATCACTGAGAGAAACCAAAGCCTTGAGAAGCTTTTGAAAAGTAATGTTTCTTTTTTCCCGTAACAGGAGTGGAGGGAGGATGAATAAGGCATTCAGTTCATTCAAAACACCGATCACACATGCTAAAACACACACACACACGCACACACACATGCAACTTTTCATCAATACTAAGAGTTGAAGAGTCTGAGGTGCAATTAAGCTTTACAGATTTAATTATGTTTACCAATTTACTAATTAAGATGGTTTGATACTTGAATGTTGAAAAAAATAAGCTTCCAATTCTGTGAAAAACAAAACAAGTTTACCGATAATTTGAGTGACTGGGGGAAAAAAATGCCCCCGAAAACACACAAAAACACACACAGACACAGACACAAACACACACAAACACGCACAGACACACACACAGACACACACACACACACAAACACAAACAAAAAAAAGCATCTGGTCCATACTTATTCCAATTCAGTGACCTGAATGTTCCAAAATTGGAAGGACAGATTAGCATATGTGTGTGTTTGTATCTCTGTGTATGCGTGTGTTTTGTGTGTGTGTGTGTGTGTGTGTGTGTGTGTATGAGAGAGAGAGAGAGGATGTTTTTAGCCTCATTAAACTATCACCTCCCGAGGACACGGACTATCATGACTTCCCTCGAGCAGCTGTTTTCACAGTCATTAGCTACTTAGCATCCAGCCATGCTAACATGCTAACAACATGGTGTTGAGAGCATTTTGTCTTGCTAACATCTGTGTTTTCCTTCTCATTTAGCTCTGAGTTACTTTTGGAAGTACTTCACTGTTAGAAAGCGAGTATAACATTTTGTGTGGAACTGAATTTGCAGTTTTAGGATATTTGTGATTCATCTGCATCACTACAGACATTCATCTTTGTTTTTGTTTTGTTTTTTTTTAGCATCAAGATCCATTCATTCAAATCGAGTTAACTAGCTTATAAACTAAAAATCAGTGCATTCAAATGTGAATAAAATCATTCAAAAGACATTTATTTTTTAGAGAAAATTGTAAACTGAATTCATTAACCAACAAGGCCTAAATGTCTTTAAGCTGCCAGTTTGCCAGAATTAAATGTTGGCAGGTCCAAACAGGAGGAAAACAGCAACACTGGCACGGCATTTAATGATGGCAGAGTTGATCACAATCCACTTGTGTGTGTTTTGGTGTTTGATAGTTTGACACAAAGACCTCAGGCATAAGAACAAGAACCTGCATCCTATTAAAACTAAGAATTTGAACCAAGCCTGACCATGAAAACCTCCTTTTTCCACCAAGATTCAATGATTTCTCATCATCTCATCGGTAACATAGGATGTAGAATTGGCGCACTATGTATATTTAGCCTGATTTCTGCCTTGACTCCTCTCTCCAAAGTGTTAGTTTACTTCCAATGAGCCTTCGCCTGAGCGAAGAAGAGACACTAAACAAGGCCTGAAGATGTTCTCTGTCTCCCACATGCCTCGTTCTCACCCGCTGCATTCAGAGGACAATTAACATGACCAACGCTCTGCTTAACAGCATCGCTTTCAAAAGGCTTTCTGTTCGGTGAACTGACACGTCTTGCTGCTGCAGTGCCCCTTAATTTGTTTTTACCACACAGCCATAATTAAGGCTTTCTCTTTCTCTCTCTCTCTCATTGTTTCCTCCCTCTTCTCTTTCCTTTTCCACCCACTTTCCTTCTCTCTCCTCCTTTTATGTTGTTATTTAGTCGGAGACTCAGTCAAATAAGTTTTGCTTGTGTTGCTTCTCATCAGCGGAGCACAAAGACAAAAACTCCAGGCTGTCGTCTGTTTATGTTTTTGTATCTCTGCTTTTTTTTGTTTGTTTATTTGTTCATTTCATTTGTGGTTTGTCAGTTTCTGGGACTTTCTATCAAAACCTCAATTTCCAAATCCAGCCCCCTTTTCTTTACTCATCTTCTACCACTTCCTGAATGCACATTGTTCCTTTTTTTCTACTCGTCCTCCTTCATTTCTTTCTTTTCTTTTAATCTTATCACACTACCTTTTTCCTTCCTTTGTCTACAAAAATCGAAAATTCAGTGAAACTCAGTCCTGCCGTGCCTTGCAGCTTGCTTGCTGCAGAGCATTTTCATGCTTCCCCATATATTGCACTTTTCAATAGATGTAATAAAACTTCATAAAAACTTTATTTTGCCCTTCGAGGGAAAACCAATTTGATTTGGAATGAATTGTCTCCTCTAAAAGCCACATGATTGCACAGTGACTGACTGAAGCATTCAACACATTCTCTCTGGCATATCAAAAATTATTTGCATTTACATTAACTTCAGGCAAAGCCCCTATTTTTTTGAACATATTGGTGGATAAAGTGGAGTACAGTGACAATATGAAGAGGAAGTTCAGCCACTCTGCATTATGGCACATTTATATTAATGTCTAGTGAAAGAATTAACAAAAAATCTGCAGCGCAAAAATCACAGTGAGACTGCAAACAAACCTAAACACCTCTGAATGAGTTTATATTAAACAAACACAAACTACACAACAGCTATAGTAACAGCTATCTCTACTAAGAAAAACACCTCTTTGAGTTCAAAGGTCAAAAATAAAGATACAGAGATTATGAACTGTTTTTACACATCACACAACATGCAAATAGAGGCAAATTCCAGCAGGACTAAACTCAGAAACGGATGAAGAAGGTTTATGTGTGACCCTGTGGTGACACTAGCTGACTAGCATGCTGGTGGCTAACAAGCTAACGTGTCACCTGAGAGGAAGTTAATGGTTTTTAATGCAATTTTCACACAAATCACAGTCACACAAACCACTGATAAGCAATAGAACATGATTGTATTTGACTGTGACTTCAAATTAAAAGCGTATGAAAAATTTATTCTATGAATGTGGCTAATCTGACCAGGATCAACACACACACACACACACACTGACACACAAACGCAACACACACATGTACTCCCTACCATCATAATTAGACTCAACTATCATGGCTGCAAAAGCCATCAACGGTGAACTGCACACATCCACATGTGCACACACCTGGACTCAGCGGTCATCCATCAGCACGCTGCCAGGTGCAAATACACAACCCTGCGTCCATCTCACACACACACACATACACACACACACACACAAAAAAGCTTCACGAAGACAGTAAAAGACATGCAGTTGGAAAACCACCTGCATGCTGAATAGAAAAAGCACTTTATGCTGCTTAGCACTCAACAACTCTCACTCACACACAAACTACACCAAAATATGCTGATTCTTTCTGTGTGTGTGTGTGTGTGAGTGTGTTTTGCTGTGCAGAGGTGCACACTCGAGAAATACAAACACAAAAGGAGGCTGAAAGAGTCACAGTTTGTTGGTTTTATTTCATTTTCAAACATTTTTTTTAAATGTTTATTCAGTAAATACCAAAGACTCCAAAACTCCAAAGCAGATATGTTCTTATCTTCTTATCCTTTATTACTCTTATCTCATTTTCATAATGTGGACCCTTTAATCAATTTATGTTTATATTTATCATTTTTATCATCTGGCTTTTTCTTATTTCAGTCTTTTGTTATAAATTTCTGTCTAAATCTCCATCGCTGTTTTCCTACTTTGAATTTCTTTTTGTTTACTGTTATACTTTTCAATATCTTCACTCACATCATTTCATCTACAATATCAGTCTTCGTTTCTCTCTGTAATTCTATATACTTTGTTTTTCTTTTGTTTTTCTTTTGTTTTTGCTATATTGGATCTTTCAGCCCGGAAAAGGAGCTGATCAAAAGAAAGTGAGTGAGGGGGAATAATCCTGCGATGGAGAGCCGGAGGGGGGGAGGAGTGTGTTGCTGCAGCAGACAGGAAGAGGAAGAGAAAGAGACAAAACGGAGAAAAAAAAAAGTGAGGCAGAGAAGGTGGGAGGCAGAGGCGGAGAGGAAGCGATCGATAAGTCAGGTCTGGTTTATCAGTTAGTATTAATGGGAATTAACCTTTAACCTGCTCTCTCAATGACACGCTCACAAACGCAAACGGGCAGCAAGCGCTCTAATTGCAAATGTCATGCAGCTGCAAGGCTCTATCGACAACAACTTATTACCGGATCTGTGTGCGTGTGTGTGTGCGTGTGTGTGTGTGTGTGTGTGTGTGTCCTTGAATTGCTCTCATACCGAGTTTAAAGGCCCTTTTTTTATTTGAATAGGATTTCAGTTTCACAGCTCAGAATGAAGTTTAATGTGGGTCACAGTTGAGGGTTAAAATTCATTTTTGAAAAACTTTTGCTTCCTTGTGTTGATGTTTTATTTTTTTTAAATATATACTAAAAATTTCACCTGAATTTCAAACAAAAAGAAACCTCATTTCTGTTTCAGGTCAGGTTCTGATTGGCTTACAGCAACTAAGCACAGACAAAATGAAAAGGACACAGTTATATTTTTTTAGCCGCAAGCAGCATCACAGTTCAAAGTCAAATGAGCTCCACAAGAAAAACAAAGCAAATTTTTTTTTTAATTACAAATTGGAGTCCTGTTAAAGTTTTTTTTTACCTCCAGCTACAAAACATTTTTAGCTGCAGTTGTTTGCACAAAAGCCGAGTCTCAGATCAGTCGGTCTGGTCGTCAAAACTCAGTTCTTTTTTAATTTCTGAGTCTGTTCTGTGTGTCAAAGTACAAAAACACTATGATTTTATAACTACATTAATTAAAAAACCTAATGAATTATTTAACCGCAACAGATATTTAGTAAAAAAGTGATGCGTTTGTGAAGCTTAGCTTAAAACAGAGTGCCGTTTGTTGTTTTCAGCTCAGTACTCAACACAGTCTGTCTTTGAAAATGAATTAAAAAGCTCAACACTTTGGACTCGAGCACCACACGATGAAACTGAACGCTGGATTTCCTCACAAACAGACCAAACAGTCACACCTCCTCCAATCAAGTGCTCAACACTGGAGTCCCTCAGGGTTGTGTGGTCGGCCCACTCCAGTTCCCTCTATACGACCATGACTGACGGTTCATATGCACAGGAAATCATTGAAGGGTACGAATTGTATTGATTAGGAACTGATACCAACACTGGCATTGTATCACAAATTAGGGAATATGTTGCTGAGATTATAAATAACATCACTTCCTGTCGAAAGTTCATCACTTCTGATCTGCCAGATTTTTCTGTGAGAGATTTTAGGATTTCTGTTTTCACGCAAAACCAGACAGAAAACCAAAAACTGGTTCTATGTAATATGGAGCTGGCAAATAAATCCATCCTACCACACACACACACACACACACACACACACACACAAACAGGTGAGCGACATCCAACAGCTGGTAAACAAATGACAGACACCAACGTGTGAAAATTCATTATCACATGCACAAACCCGAACACACACAAACACACACTTAACTGATCACTTATGTGAGCCACAGAGAGAGGTATAATTACTCTCCCTTCTTCCTTCCTTTCCCTCTCTGTCTCTCTGAGCCTCTCATTCATCTAAATGCTAATGCAGTATCTAACCTTTGTGCAGTGAAGCTAAGCTAACTATTGGTTTTGACTGCCGGCTGCTCTTAAGCTCTGAACTATATGGCAATTAACAGAGACAGAGAGAGTTAAAGGAAGGATCATGACTTTTGATTGTCGGACTGATGACAACATCTTTTGAAAACACCAACTTTAAGTCGTGTGTGTGTGTGTGTGTAGAGGCTCATTTGAATGTTTTAGACACTGAGTGCAGTTCTGCGTGGGATGTTAAGTTCACTTCATGCCATACGGACCAAATTGCCTGCAGGGGCATGTAAATGAAATGAAATATTAGCACTAACAGAATAATTTCACCTGAAAATGAGCTTCACTGAGGTACCAAAGATATGAGGTGATGAAGAACCTGACTGGCCTGATGGAGAGCTGATCTGAAGCACATCCAGCACCTTAAAAAAGCCAAACACCAGCATCTAACCCTCATCAGAGCTCATGAAGCTGACTGAGTTCATCCCTGCAGCCAGGTTGTCAACTCTTATGGAGAAGGTGAAGCAGCTTGCAGCAGAAAACTGCAAGTGTTTTTAAGATGTTGTGTTCAGGGGTTCCACATAATGTGGTGTGTTTTTTTGTCCAAACAGCCTACACATTCTGTTCAGCTTCTTAAGCTTATATCTCATATATAATATGTGGTCCACAAAAACATTAGGCACTCTGAGCACTGCTGCCTGCTTTCAGAAATGTAACTTCCTCCACCTCCACATCCTCCTCCTGTACCAGCCGTTAGCTGCATGTAAATATTTCCCTTTAATATACGCTCATGTACGAGAGATAATCGATAAAATCCTGGCTTAAAGGGAAATGAGATGAGTAATGCAGCTCTTGTTATGTGGCAACTCTTGGAGTAAATGTGCAAAAAAGTTCACTCATGTGGTATTTCTGTTTCAGGTAATCGAAAAAATTGCAAGTCAGCACTGTTTCAGAAAACAGACATTAGCTTTTGTGCAATCATCTCATGTTTTTGTAGATTTAGCATGCGATTAGAAGGTGCAGCTTCCCCTTTGCATTGCAGACTTCCTTCGGTGATCCCCTCAGATGAAGGTGGCAGCTGACTGCACAAAGGCTCATATTGTCCATTTTCTGACTTTGTAATTTTTTAATTTTCCAAAGCAGAAAACTGCAAAAGTTGTCAAATTATAAACTCAAGACTTTCTGCATAATCTCTCCAAAAGTTCCTCTGCTTTTGCATGTTACAGAAGTTATAAAAGTCATCTCATTCTATTTTAGGCCATGAACTTATCAATCAGCTCACATGCATCAAATGTTGTGTGTCTCAGGTTTGGTCGGTGATGGGGGTGTGGGGGTGGGGCGGTGGGAGTCCAGCTTGGTCAGATTTGTCCCAGATTATGAGCAGAGCCACAACTTCAAACTGGAAGTGTTTTCCTGTCAGCTGGTTAAGTCGGAGGTGTTGTAAACATCTGTGGGTTCGTGTTTTCTGTGTGTAATTGCATGTTCATAGACTGTGTGTCTCTGTAACAAGTGTTAAGTTTAAGGTCTTGCATTTGTGTGTGTGTGTGTGTGTGTGTGCTTGCCTCCGTGTGTTTTGGTATTCTGGGTCCAAACAGCCGGTATCAGTATTCCACAACTGTATTCATTCACTGTTTTCTTCTACCAACCAGACGCCAATTACTGCTGCCAATCACACACACATGAACGTACAGTACTAAGCAAAAACTGAGCCGAACGCACACACACCCCTGGGCAGTCCCAGTGTGTAAGAATGTGAACAAAAGTTATGTTTCATTCTCCCTCTCAAACACACACACAGACAGACACACACACGAAAACACTCTCACACTGCTCTCCTTTCTTTCTCTGTTGTCATTTTAATTTCAAAATCATTAAAATGGTTTTATTAATTTATGTGGTAATTAATTAAAAATGAACCATCATCAGTGTGAACTCTGCGTGTGTGTGTGTGTCTGTGTGTGTGTGTGTGTAGACAAATCAAGATCAGGGATATTTCTTCAGTTCTTTTAATGAAAACCACTGGGCTTTCAATGCAAATTGTGAACCTCGCTAGGTGCAGACACACACACACAAACACACACACAAACTTACTCACACACACACTTGGGTTTTTAGGGGGTGAATTGTATCAAAAAACAAACACAGACACTCACTCTCACACTTGGGAGAAGGTAGTTTGTGACCTTGTAGACCTACACACTGCCTGGAGGTTGTGGAACAAACACACACACATTCACACACACACAAACACACACACACTAGGCTCGGTGTTAGCTTAATTCACCACCATACACCGTGATTTTGTTCCTTTTTTGCTAGCAAATTTGTACACACACCAACACACTCCTCTAACTTTCACAACCGCAGACAAACAAACAAACAAACACACATTTTTAAACAAAACCAAATGCAAAAACACACACTCACACACACTCACACAGACTCTGCCGTCCTTGCCTGTAAGCTAGCTAAAGGCAGTTTACTAAACTAGTCGACTGGAGGCCTTTTTTAAAACAGGTGTTCTACTTTTCACCGTCCAATCCCATTCATCTCTGCCTCGATCACCCGGAGAGAGAGAGAGAGAGAGAGAGGCAGACAGAAAACTTTGTTAGTCATAAAAATTAAAACAGATAACAAAGAGAAGTGATTAAAAGGAAAACGAAACGCTCTCAGTGTTTGCATCAGAACCTCCATCACTTCCCTCCTTTTTGCTTTCTCCTCTGTCTATTTCTCACCTGATAACGGCCACAATCCAATCTCCAAAAAATTCAATTAACTTTAGCCGCCTCTTTAGCTCGTTAGTCGGTGTGCCTCGCTGATGGGAACAGTTGCGGTAACAGAATATTTTGTGCAGCCTTCCGGTGATGGCAGGTCTCATTTGCATGTCATTAGCATGTTGTTTGCATTTCTGACCTGCTGCTCTCTGATTGCATTACAGCTTAACTGCATTTCAGTGATGTTGTTGTTCTGTTAGAGTGTGTGTGCATGTGTGTGTGTGTGAAAAGGTGAGCAGGTCCAACCCTTAAAACAAGCTACAGGTACAATAATAAGGCTATAATAAATGAGGCTATTCTGCTTGATCGCGGTCTGTGACATTCAGCTGCAGAACGACTGAATAGGAGCAGAAAATGAAAAGAAACCACCTGAATCTATTGAAGCTAAATGTGTTAAAAGGACAGTGAGAGTGTGTGTGTGTGAGAGTTCACAGCAATGAACCCTGTCATAACACGCTTTCTCCTATGATAAAGCTGTTTGAAGTGATGTGCTTTACAAACTCGACTATTATAAGAAAACAAATAGGATTCAAACTGTGTTTTTTTTTGTGTTTGTGATAATTCTGCCAATTAAAAATAAATAAAGTAACTCACTTAAACTTTTATCCCCTACAGGTGTCACTTATTTTACCTGATTCGACTTTTTCACAGGCTGAGTGGAAATAACTGAAAGGAGACATAGATAACAGTGTCTCTGAGGGGCTGATAAAGTGGATTCAACACAAAAAACAAATATGCAGTGAAGGCAACACGGGCGCAGCAGCAGCTCAGACATGCTAACCTCTGATGAATACAACAGGCTGATAAAGCTGGAAACTCTGCAGGAGCCGTGAAGGTGGACTGACTTCCCTCTACAACTATCTTAGTGAACTTGAAGGCCACATTCAGACCTCAGCAGACAAAAGAAGAACACAAACCTGTTTAGTCAGAAAGTAAAAAACAGTTGTAGATCAGGAGGGAAGAGGTGTGGCGACATCTGACTGAGATGCTCAAAGACAGAGAACCTGAAGGGGAAATGGATCCACAGCCATCAGAGAAGAAGCTAGCTGTCCTACTGATAGAGTCAGAGTCTGATGACGAGGCAGCGTGCACAGACTAAACTACAGGCTTAGACTTCCTTTATTGTTATTTCTCAAATTACACAGCAGTGCATTTGGGGAATGAAATTTTATTGCATTGGCTTCTAGATTTGTATCAGGCAGTGTTGTGGAGTAAAGAAAACACAGTAACTGTATGTGGCTATATAAATAAATCTATAAATATGAGTGCAAAGAGATATCAGTCCCTCCAGGAATTCGTGATGTTGCGATCGCAACAATTCACGCGAATTCAACCAATCTCCGTGAATTCTGCGCGACCTTGCAATTTTGTCCAATCACCGCGACTTTTCCACGGTTTTGGCCAGCCCCCCGTAAAAGTAGAAAGTAGAAAAGTAGATCATTGCACAGATTCTGCATGTAACGAATGGGAGAAACTGCTTACCCTCCCACATCAAAAACAGGAAATAAGGCCACACATTTGACGTCTCTAGCCAAAGACACTGTTTACCCTGTTCACCTGACAACAATGCAAAAGGTGTTTCTAAATGTTTTCACTCTGGGAGAAGATTCCCAAAAAGTTTACAGTGACCTAAAACACTGTTTGTGTGGATGAAAGGCCATACTGAATAGATAAAAGCCAGGTGTTTAAAGATACTGCTGTCAGGAAAGATGAGTGAAAACACCTATGTGGCTGAACAAGGGCTGTGTGTGGGCTCTTACAGCGAAAATGGATCAATGACATTTGGAGAAGAGTATAAAATGGCAGAGAAACTGTTCCAGGGGTGTGTGTTATTGATGTTACCAGATGCTTCGGATGGCTAAAGCAGAGCTGGGGAACCTTGGAAGGACGAAATTGACTGAATTCACAAACTTAATTGGCTGTGGTTTGGCCTGGCAGAGTTTGGTCTAACAGATGTTTTGGTCTGTTGACTGATGAACTTTTTATATTTTTTTTCAGCCATCATCCTGCCAACATGCAACAAAGTCCCTCCATGATAACCAAGTCCAGTCCAAGCATAGCAGTTTGGTCCACCTGCATGCTGCTCAAGATGACTCCATATCTTACACTTAATTTTAAAGTTCCATATGTTTGTTCCTTTAATTGGGAGTTTATTTTTTATTTCATATCATAATATATATGTATTGATATGGTTTATTTTACATTCTCTCTGCTAAATGTTCTATTTATTGCTCATTCCTTATTGCAATCATATTTTTTTAACATTTTGATATTTTCCTCACATTTGATATTTAATTTGTCTTTTCACCTTTGAAAGTCTTCATTGTTTATTCGAATTGTTTACTGCAGCTTTTTTATTCTTTGCTTTGCACGCTCAGTTTGATAAGCACTTTGAAAAAACAAATTAATCATGTTACTCTCATGTGCATACTGTTTAAGAGCAGCTACCATTTAAAATGTCAACATTATTCTAAAACCACTGGTGTTCCAAACAGGTATCACTGAAGACCCAACAAATTCTTTCAGTTCATCAGAAATCATCACAGATTTGGATTTAATGCTACAGATGGGGGATTTGATTAAGGAGATTCATGAAGCTGACACCATATTCTATCTTATCCATCAATTTTTAATGTAAATAAAGGTTTGACACAAATCAGAGTCTTAGCAGCCTTGTCTCCTATAAGCCCTACATAAGTTGCATATAAAAATAAATAAATATTTCGCAACAGCTGATAAGTTTTAGGGGAAAGTAATGGCAATTTAATTAAGTTATTTTTAAGAACAGAATAATGATATTGTGCTAAATGACAAATCTGGCAAGAAGTAAAAAAGTCGATAGTAACTGTATCGGTAAACGTTAACTGACAACTTGTTTAATTTGTTGTCTGAAATATATCACCGTGTTTCCTCATTAGCAAGTGCTTTTGTCACATAGTGCAACCAGAGACTGATGCTGCACTGTGCATTGGACATCAGCTCTCTGCAAATCCAGTGTGGTACATGAACAGTGTTTGCAACTGTTCAAGAAATGTCTCTGAACATAATCCAAGCAGTGTTTACATTTATCACCACAGCATAATTATGAATGCTAATTAGTTGGATATAAACATCATTTCTAGTAGACAGGGTTAGTCTCACAGAGACAGATCAAAGTGCTTTGAGGAGTTATAATCTGATGAAAAAGAACTGTAAGATACCCAAAATACTCATGGGTCATGCTAAATGCAAATAATGGTAAACGATCTTATCAGCCATTACTCTTAACACTCCACACAAACACGTTTAACATCAGTTACTGGTATCTTCATTTGCAGTGTTCATTGATCACATCCTGCTTCTGCTGGGTTCCCTCAGTAATTTGAAATTGGCAGACTCTCTTTATCTGACTGTGAGATCAGAAAGATGCATATATGATCAACTGAAAAATCTGTCTGATCTGGACATGAATATGGCCTCTAGAAGATATCAAACATCTCTCACAGATTGTTTCTTTTTATCAGAAACCATCTTGGCACTGTATTTGACACGGCTGCTGTCTTTTATGTTTTTTCTCTGTATTCCCTTCTTTCTTTTCTTTTCTTCTTCCTTTCTCTTTGTCTCATTCCTCCTCTTTCTTTTTTTGACATCAAAAGTGGACATTGCGTGAGGATAAATTGATAACAGAGGAAAACAGAGAAAGTAGGGGAAAAGATGGAAAGATAAAGAGTGGAAATAAAAAGGGGCCACATGCGCTTTTGATGAAATGAAATTCTAATCATGGAGCCACAAGGCCACAGAGTGACATATTCTGATTGTTCCACTGATGGTTGGCGTACTGAGACCTCACAATGAATCAGGCAGATCTCATGTTTAAATGTATATATTACTGAAAATAGACAGAGGGCGCGGGGGCGAAAGAGAAAGGGAAGAATCAGTGAAGAGAATAACAAAGCAAGGTTGGCGAAGATGAAAAGGATGCCTAGAGTTTGGGAGTCGGAGAGGATGACAGAAAAAATGTTAGTGTCTGCATTTTGTAACTCTCATCATATCCTAACATGGCTGTCATTGCTTCAGGAACAATGGCGGCTTCTTCGATTGAAGCCGCTGAAAGTCAAATCAGAAATCAAGGAACATCTCAGCTCACAGCGAAAACTATCAAGAATGTCTTGTCTGCGTATCAAGTGGCCTCAAGGAGGAACAGCGATGGGAGAGCAGGAAGAAAGAAGACAAGCCTGACGGAGAAAAGGCCTGTCTTGGTGAATGATGTGCTGCATGCTCTCAAAGCATGTCCACAACAGATTAAATGACAAAGAAAAACAATTCAACGTGAAAGTACATCTATGACAAGTGACACTGAGATGAGAGAGATTACACAAACACCCCACAAAAATACACATTTATTGGAAAATATGAGTTGTCTAGTGTTTACTGATTCAGTGGAACTGGAACATTTTGAAGATTTGACAGAATCTTTCAAATGTATTATAACAGTTACAATTTAGTCCCATGTATGGTGACCTTGGAGCGACATCTCAGGGTCAGCCTGTTGGACTTTCATCAGCCACACCATCACTTCGTCTGACTTAAAAAGAAATGGTACTTTCTGTGTCTGTGTGAGACTCTGAGGGGTGTGACAAAGCAACAAAGTGACATTTTTGATGGACCGGGCTGCATCATATGCAACATATGAGAAAGCCGGTCATGCTTTGTTTGCTTTGTGTACTGTATATGACTGACAGTTCAAGGTTACAGTGGTGCCTGCACACAACATGCAATACACACACACACACAGAGGGGAAAAAAATTGAGGTTTGGTGGAGGCCCAGTGCCTGTTTTCGCCCAAGGGACCTGGAAAGATTATAAGCACCAATCATGCGTAAAATCACCACTTAACTCTGGAGAAACATGTTTGGGTTGTGAAGGCATTTTCATTTATCACTATATGTGCACTTTTACTGGCTGAGAATGTGTTGTTGTAATAAAGGCCTGCTGTTAGAAGGCCTTGAAGCTACACCTAAAGTTTATTAGAGTTATTGCAGTGCCCAACATTTGTGGACCTCAAATGAGAGTCAAACTGTCTGTCTCAACTCTCACATTCACACTTATGATGCACTACAGTTTGGGGCAAAAACTCTGCAGCAGCACTGAACTGATCCTGTTTATTTCCACCCTACAATCAGTCTTATTGGAGTTAAATTGTCACTTGGCCAAGTTTCAGTCTCCATGTTTGTAGCACCTGGCACATTTTTTTCCATTACTTTGCACTCATTTACATTTGCAAACATTGGTTGATAGGATTGGACAGACAGTCAATCACTCAATCTAGTGAAAGGAAAGGTCATAAATCGGCTGAAAAAAGTGAAAAATTGTCTTTGAGAGTGTGCTTCCCAACCTAACGAGTACTCACCATGATGCAGGTTTTCATTTCCAGTATGGAGCTGATTTCCTTGTTATGTTATTGGCTGACTTATTGATATTTTGAGTGCTTGCTGCAAGAGCCACTGGTTTCCATAGTTAAATAGGCCCTGATTAATATACAAAATAATGTATGGCTCTTTACCAGATTTTCCTGATTACTGAATAATGAAAAATACTGTTTCAACCTACAGAGCCATTCTCTAGAGATGCACTTTTGTTCCAGTTCCTTCCTGACTCTTCTCAATTTTCCAATATTCCTCTGTCCTCTTTTCTGCAGAATTCATGCCCTCTTCCTTCTCCTTGGCTCCTCATCAACATATTCTCATGATGGTGTTTTTTCTCTCTTGGTGGCTACGCTTGGTAAGAAGCTCACAGCAGCACACTCTCTAATTAAAGACAGCTAATGAACGACAGCATTAGCATATCAATAAAGGCTCATCTTCCTCTGCCCGGCCGTTCCGCTGCTGAGTTGTCCATGATGCTGCGTCTGTGGCCAACCCACACACAGCCAGCCAATGGCAACGCAGGCCAATGGCAGACATACAGGTTGTATTACAGAGAGAATCCAAAACACTGATTAGACAATAATGTGTTTCATAATCGAGAATTAAAAACCTATCTCTACAATCTCTGCATTATCTGTTCAACATACTCAAATAGCCTGCTGTGAAATTCTTTTAGGGTCGGTAATTGCTGTTAGTGGGAGGTAGCGTGATTTATGATGTGACCTTCTGTAATCTCTCTCTTACATATTGCAACTTCATGCACATGAGCAACATTTAAATATACCCCGAATATCTTATCTAAGATTGTTGCAGTTTCTTGTGGCTATGGCAATTAAATAATTAAGTCCTGCGTTTCATACGGATAATTTATCTCTAATGCACTTTGTCATACAAAGTCGTGTTAGGTTACTAGGAAACAGTAGAGGTAAATATACTGTTTTGCATTTGTTCCGACCTCATTAACATTAAATAACATTAAGCATCCATATCTGAAGATGTGATCTGGATAATGACATCTAAACATTTGCATATACAAATGCTTGCTAGGACTAGATGTTAAAGTACCGTGATAATCAGCTCAGTTGTGAGGTTGTTCTCTGGGTGGGGTTGGAAATGACCGCCGGGTGCGAACAGGATGACACATCGTCAGTTGTGTACCCAGGACTCATTGGGTGTTTAGGCCTTTTCTCACAAGACACCCTAACCCGAGGCTCGCCCACCGCAGGCTGATCAGACCTGGGCGTGTGTCGCACTGGAGGCACCACGCGGCCACTTAGCAGCCCAGACTGCCTCCTTTCGCTTCAGCCACTGGAAAGCTCCTTGATGGTCTTCCTTTGAGCCTGCCCTATGATGCCGACCTCCTTTAGGAGCCTTGTGATGGAACTGGCTGCAAAGCCCCTGCAGCCCACTGGGCGCACCTTTAGGTTTCAGCCCCATTCCTCTGCATCAGCTGCTAGGTTGGCATACTGCAGCTTTTTTCTTTTGCATACCTCATCGATGGCTTCCTCCCAAGGGACTGTCAGCTCAACGATAAAGACACACCAGCAGGATTTAGACCAGGGTCCAGAGGACCAGGTATGGGTGCAGGTTGGTCGCTGCAGTTTCAGGTGGGAAGGTGAGCTTCTAGCCAAGATCAACTAGCATTTCCCAATCCTGGGCTGCATCCAGTGGGCTTGAGTCAGGAGGAGATGGGTTGGTCCGCTGCTTCTCTCCCTCTCAAATGAATGCTGTTATTTGTAAGGTAATCTGAATATATATATATATATGTATATATATATATATATATATACTTGTTATGAATAAGCATTTGTGATATCTTGAGTCTGCTGACATTTTTATCTGATTGTCACATCTCTGAACTTTTTGATCAAGTTTTGTCTTGTGTCTGATTGTCTCGTGGTTTCCTGATTTATTTTGATAGTCTTGTCTTTCCTTGTTGCCAAGTCCTGTCAAGTTTTCTCTCCCTGTGTTGATTACCTGCTCTGCCCTAATGTGTGTCACCTGTTGTTGATTAACCCACCTATGTCCTATTATCCTTGTCGTGTATTTAGTCTCTGTGTCTCCCTGTTGCTTGGTTGTATCGTTGTGTCTTGCTATGCCAAGTTCCTGTCGTGTCCAGTTGAGTCTAGTACTTTTTGGGAAATAATTAGATTTAGTATGTTTGAGTTTTCAACCTGTGCAAGGCCAGGTTTGTGATTCCCTGTTCGTTTTTTTTTTTTTTTTTTTGAGAGTG
>JAPZDV010000012.1:1873016-1883195 GCA_029814665.1 Acanthurus lineatus | reverse complement strand
ATGGGACACTTGCTGCTGACCACAGCAAATACTGATGTTTACAGACAAACACAAGAGGTGATTGATAAGTTTGTGGCCCGAGTTAGAAGGAGATCAGTCGCTCAGCTCTCATAACGTGCCTCTTTGCATGACTCTGCAGAAAAGTTCAAGAAAATAACTTCTTAATGTTTCTACTTTAGGTTTTGAAAATGGCAAGTCAGTGCTGTCATCTCTCTCTCTGTGCAACGTTTAAATTCAGCATCGAACATCAACACACATGAAGAGGCCTCCTCCTTCACTGTCACATGTCCTCCTCAGGTGAGCCATCAGGAAAGAGGTGAAGACGGGGCACTGAGTCCCTTCTTTCAGGCTTATTTTACAGTTTCTCTGGCAGGATCTGGCAACCCTGCCTGTGATTCTTGCCTGTGACTGGAGCCGCGCTGAATCACCACAGAGTCACCGTGATGGAGAAAAGGTCGGTCAGGTATTCGCTCGAACGAGAGGAAGACGTGTAAACCAGCAGCACGTTTACGTAATGAACTCCTCATCTCTGCAGCCCTCCCTCTTTCCAATTCCTATTTTAATCTCCTGCGTTCTCTTTTCTACACCTCCTCCCCCACGACCGACAATCTTTATTCCTCCTGAACGAGTGGGAGAAGGTGCGCACCTTCTCCCACTCCTTCTTCCATCATTTGTCATTCCTGCCCTTTATCCTCCACGGCCAATCGCTCTCGCTCTCCTGCTCTCCCGTCTCCTTCTCTCACCTCCTCCTCCTCCTCACCGCTTCACTCGTCCCTCCCTCCTTCTCCTCTCAATCTCCCACCACTTATTTATCTCCTTCCATCACTCCTCCTCCATCTCTCCTCTCTTGTGAGCGACAGGTGAAGCAGACGCTGCCGAGGAAAATGGTTTTCCCGTCTATCCACCTGTCTGCTTGTCTATCTGCCTGTCTGTCTGTCTGTATCACTTAACCAGGCACATTTCCTGTAGCCGGCAATGACAGAGGCAATTATCTGTTAATCAGAATTCAATCTGAGCTCACACACACACACGCACACACACACACACACACACACACACACACACACACACACACCAACACACACACAGGCAGTGTTTTCCCTCTCGGTTCATTCGCACGTCTTAACAGCAATTCTGTGTTACTGACAGATGGACGGATGATTGATGCAATAATGCAATCAGGAACCACATGTGGGCGGATCGACAGGCAGATGGACTGATGAACCAGTGGAAGTGAGGGTGGATGGATAGATGGGTGGATGGATGGATGGATGGGTGGATGGATGGATGGATGAAAGAAAAGAAGTTACATCCATAAAGAAGGATGCAGAGAGAGAGAGAAGGCTGAACCAGAGAGCGAGCGATGAGGAAAAGGTGAGCAGATGCTGGATTACAGTCGTGCAAACTCGGCACTGTGTTGACCGAGTGTGTTGCATCCATGTGTGTGTGTGTGTGTGAGTGTGTGTGCGCACTTGTGTGTACTTTGTGTGTGTGTGTATGAGAGTCCGTAAACAACTAGAAGATGGTTGGCTCCTTCAGATTGCTTCAAGAAAGACTGTGTGCATGTGTGTGTGTGCATGTGTGTGTGTGTGTTGGCTTGCATGCTTATTTGTCTCTTTGTGTGTGTGTGTGTGTAAATAATGGGAGGCAAAATCCAACTGCCAGGCAAATATTATGATGTTTGCTCTTCTTCTTCACTGTCTGTTGTGCTCTCCCCATCCACCCATCCAAACCTCTGTCTTTCTTCCTTCACTCCTCCTTTTTCAAACTTCTGAGTTCCTCTTTTCACCTGTTTTCTCCTCTTTTTTCCTTGAAAACAACAACATGCGTTTTCACGGAGCGCCATGAGGGCGGCTCTGCGGCTCTGCGGCTGCATCTGTGTATCCATCTTCTGGGTTGAAACTTCCCACACAGTCTGACATAAATTAAATTTGGCTTCTGTGAGAATAAAGTGGATGGTGCTCAGATATCATCTAATATCTTTTTTTTCTCTCCCTCCCTCCATCACTTCTCTTCTCTCTCTCTCTTTCAGCTAAACTCCATCACTGTTTATTGCCTTCCTCCCTCAACCCACACTTATTTGTCTCATTTCCTCCTTTATTTTCTGCCATCCATCCTCTCACCCTCCATCCCTCCCCTCCATCACCCCCCCCACCCCCCCGTTATCTTCCTCCCAAGCTTGTTGATTCAGCCGACTAAGCAGCCCCTCAGTCTCTCTTGCCTAACATATTCTATTAAATATGGATTAATTACTTCGAAACCTTGTTAAGCTTCGTTAAGACCTCTCGCATTAATCAGCAGTTATTTTAATTAGAGGAAGGGAAGTTTTTTTTTTTTTTTAATGTTCCTCGTCGTGTATGTTTTACACCTCCGACATTCTAATCAGCTCAATCACAACTTGATTCTTCTCCGAGTCTGTTTTTCTTGCTCTTTGAGACCTTCAAGAAGGATTTCAGCCTTTATTCAAAGCAGGAACATCGGTTGAAGCAGAAGGATGGATTTGGGTTCTTGTCAGGACTCGTTTATGACTTTATTTAATCGCATGCTTGCGTCTAATTTCTAGCTATTACTTTTCATCAAAATGTGTTTTTTTTACTTTTCATACGAGCTCCAACAGCCTCGATGACCCGTCATGTCTGTAGACACAAAGGATGAGAACTGACTTAACATTTCAGCAAATGTCTAAAAGACTAAATAGATTTATATTAGAGATAGAAATCTCTCTCAAACCTGCAGCGATCGTGACTTTTGTCTGTTAGAAGTAAAGAAGGAAGAAGTTTGAAGAAGGAGAAGTTCTAGAGTCACCGAAAGAGAGGAGGGATGGATGGATGGATGGATGGATAAATGGATGGAGGGTGGATGAATGAGTCAACGAGTCATTTCTTTAAACTTTTAGTAAACTAACGGTTATTATTGCACCAACGGCAACAGAAGTATCCTGTAACTTTTATTACCTTTGAATAACTTAACTTATTAATTAATAATAATCCAACATATGTTTTCCTAAACTTAACCAACATGTCGTTTAACCCAAACCATCATCTTTCCTCTGCGCATAAACCAAAACAAAACCACAACCACTGCAATGACAAAGAAATCTGCTTTATATTTTAAACTGCATCATCCAGGTGACAGCAGACAGCTGATGGCAGCGAATCAGAACAGACCGTAACATTAGTCTGAAGGGAACAGACCGATAAGAAAGTGGATAAGGATAAAATGATGTTTAACTCAGAGGTTTTGTTGCAGTTTGCAAAGTATCGCCTTCCTGTTTATCCTGCAGAAGATTGCTAGCATAGAGAATTTCCATAATATGATTAATATCAAATAGAGAAGCTTCTCCAATTGTTGATCTATGCACCAACAACAATTAAGGCAACTGCACAAGACTTTTCATGCACCACCTCACAACTGGGATCTTTTTTATCCTGTAACACTGATCTTGAACAGAACAAACCACAGAAACACACTTTTTCACAACAAACATCCTTTACAGTTTATGCAAACTCCCAGAATCAGTCTGATATCTCTGAAACTGCAAATATTCTAATTCCATATCGGAAAATATGAGGAACCAGTTCAACTTTTACTTTAATTTAATGTATTTAACACATTTTGTCTCAGTTTTGTAACTGTTTTGGTCTCCTAAAGTCCATTCTCGTAACTTCTGAAAGTGACAGAAAAAGTCAAACGTGCAGTAAAAACATGGGTGGTGAACATCTGCACCATCCTTCCCCGAGGCTGAAGTTTACAGCCTCCACAGGATAAAAATGAAAACAATTTCCAGCTCATTTCTGCCTGCTGCTATTCAACTGCTGAATCGTGTCCGGGACGCCGCGCTGCCCTTCTCAAACGCCGAGGTGTCTGGATGCTCGGCTGTATCATTTGTGACTGCTGTATAATTTATGTGCTGCTGTAAAATTTCCCCCCCTGTATAATTTATGCACCTCGTGAACGAATTAACTGTAATTAACAATTTAACCGCTTATAATGAAAGCGTCGGTGTCCACTAGGCACATCCTCTATCAAGCCATTACCGCCAAACAGACGCCTGAGCAACGTGTTGAAGTGGATGATGCTGCTGGTGTGAGTTTAAAATATTAACCGATGATACGAACGCTCCGTTTTTCAAAGCTGAAATATTTCTGTTTCATGTTTAAAACCAAACGTTATGTTGGTTTCAGATGGTTTGTCTTGGTGCAGACTGTCGTGTGTGTGTGTGTGTGTGTGTGTGTGTGTGTGTGTGGCGGGGGTTACCCCTCTTTGCTTTATTTCCTGCATATGGTCATTTATTTTTATCCGCCATCGGAGCAGTTATGTGCTTCTGTAGAAACCAGAGTTAAGTTTCATTAAAATAATGCAGCGTTACAATGAATGCTACAGGGAACACAGACACAAGGGGGCTGAGGATGTTGAAAACATTTTAAATGTGTCATAGTTAAAAGTTTTGGAAGAAACTAGGGTTGATGTTAGAGTACGGGTTCAGGTTGCACTTCCTTTGCCCACCAGTAGATGGTGTAAGCTGATAAACTAGCTACTAGCTATCTGAGAAAAAAACAAAACAAGAAAGAAAAACAAAAGAAAAGCAGTCCATGTTAGCTAGCTATGGATGATTAACATCAATATTTAACAGCAGCAAAGTGTTTTGTTATATTTTTTGCCACCAAACGCAGAAAAAGACCAGAACAGATGATGTGACAAACTGTTATCATGACATTATTCGTCCTGTGGGTGACAACAGCATAAAGCAACCTGAATCACAGTCAGTTATTTAATAGTTATAACACTGGAAATGAAAGTTTGCACCAACGTGAGACAATAAGAGACGGGATGGCTGAGTGGGTACAATGGATGTTTGAATTTATGAAAAAACTAATTTAAAATAGGCCTAATAATTGTGTCAGAAGCTGTTGGTTCAATACAATAAAGCACATGATGATGTTAAGTTTAAAGTTTTCTTAAGTAGCAAAGATGGAACATTTTATTTTCTTATTCTACCAAAGTAATGATTCAGCAATAATCCTGAATCTTCTCGGTCTGGAAAAACTGCAACTCATTAGCTTTTCCACAGCTGTTCAGTGTTTCTATTCAGAGTTTAATACACAGATTTTAACTGTAGCTCTTTTACACAGAAATACACCTGAAGTTAATCAGTATTTGATGTTGAAAAAGTGAACTGTTACCATATAATTGTTTTCACAGCTCGGTCCGATGAGGTTTTGTGAAATGATGCAAATCGAAAACTGTTTAGATGTGATAAAAAAGGCAGAAGAAATAGTCGTCAGGTGTAAAAAATACTCTGTTTTTTCTTAATGAAACATGTTTTTGGGGACGTACTTATGCTGAATGGTTTACGATTATTTCTAGAAACACGTCTGGGAGAGGAGTCTTCACATTTTTCTTTTCCAATGTCACTGCTTTTAGCTGTGATTTATCCATTTTATACATTTTTTTCACTTGATGACTCCTCTGAGACTGAGAGCTGTTTGTACCCGAGTGTCCTGCTGTAAATCATCTGCAGGTGGAGAAACAGATTTTATCTCACTTCTCATTTTGCATCCATAATATTTGCATTTTAAAACACACTGTACTCACTTTACCAAACATCCTCCGAACAACTGAGGAAATCTAAATGAGCGTTTGCTTGTCTTTATTTGCTGCAGCTTTACATTTGTTTTCATTGAGTCATATGTGTGTGTGTGTGTGTGTGTTTTCAGTGCTGATTCTGTCTCTGCACCACACAAATTCGCTCTCAGGGCCACTAAAGGTCCATTTTTCTTGTCTTTCCATTAGATGTGCATTTCCAAGCTGCGTTATCGTTCACTGCTCATAGCATCTCATTCGCTTTTTCAGCTGTCAAATATCTCCGTTGCAGACACAACTGTCAGTCTGAAGCCATTTTCCATCACTGGAGAAACTCGCTGCTGTTTGCCTCCTGCAGGGAAATAACTTTGTTGTTGTTCTCAGGCAATAGCTTTGACAACTGCCCATGAGCTGCTAGACAAATAGCATTTCAATCAAAACACGCTGAGGGAGGAATGTAGTTTTTCTAGCGGTGACAACTATGGACGTTTTTGAATGTTTATTCTCTCTTTTCTTGGCATGCAAGCACATTTCTCTGTTTAGCGGCCAGGAAATTACACTGTAATCTGTTTAAAATATGATGATACAGCACGCTGATTCAGATTCCACTGACTGACATTCAATCACACCGAAGGGAACAAACGTGCCAGCATTTACAGCAACATTTCTGACCACGTTTATTAGATCAAATATGAACTCTGACACACTTATTCACACTTGGATCAATGGCAAATCATCTTGTCAGCTGTGAGTGAGACATGGTTTGAGATCACAGATGCTACGAGTATGTACCTTAAATGAACAGTGTTAATAAGTGACAGTTAGCAAACAAGCTAATTTACAGATCATTTGGAAAATGGTGCACATCATCAGAAGTGTCTGAGATCTGAAGTGGATGTTTATAGAATAAATAAAGGAGCTAAAGAGATCCTGACATTGGAAAGATGTGGAAAGAAGAAGACTAAATGGCTGTTTGACCACTTGATAAGCACTTTTGATGGGGTATGCTAATGTTTTTAGAGGACCAGCCCACAAGAAAACCTCCTAATCCTTCTAACTGTAACCAGTTTTACAAATTAACTCTGTATTATATCCACTGAGTCACACATGTGGCACAAAATCAAGAAAAACTCCATGACAGAGGAGTTTCACATGTGAAAATCCCCCTGCTGACTTCAGGCGAGGAGTGGCAGCAGGGTAAAACGTGCAGGATTCATGACATGCACATCCATGATGGCTGACGAGGCAAACAGCTGATCTGCAATGATGTGTGTTTTTTGCTTTGATATCAGTACAACATGTACCCAGCATGAGGCGCTACATCAAGGAAGAGAGTAAAAAGAGCAAAAATACACAAGAAAGCAGAAAAAAACGAAACACTACAGTGTCGCTAACTCGATTGCTGCGATTTCCCCAAACAGTGACCTGCTCTTTGGGCTTAATCGCACAGAGCTGGCAGTTTACAGAACAGGCAAAATAATACAGACTTTTAGGTTAAAACTAGCTTGCCTTGTGTTTAAGTTGTGGTGTGTCGGTGTGTGTGTAAAAGGGGCTTTGGAGGGCTGCTGCTAGCATGTGTCCAGCTAGTTAGCGCATCATTGGTTAGCTTGGCCACGAGCTCGCCATGTGAGTAGTTCCTGCGTTGGGTAGCTTCCATCACCACTTACTTCTTGGAGCTTGCACATAAATATTCTGGTGTAACTGGACACTAAATGCTGCACCTCACACACATACACACACACACACACACACACACTCGTCCAAAAACACACTTTTTTTCTCTCTCTCTCTCTCTAAGTGCATATCATTGACTGCAGAGAGTGCTATCTCTCTCTCTCTTTCTCTTTCAGCTCCGCTACTCGCTTTGGTATTCAGTCAGTGGCCAACTCTCCCTCTCTCTATCACACACACACACACACACACACACACACACACGCGACGCCCCGGCACTCACCATGCCCTGCTATTAGGCTGTCAGTTAGCCAGGCCAATAGAATAAGTGGTGCGGATTAGGCAGACACACACACAGACACACACACACACAGGGAGGGAGGGAGGATGGACAGCATACTAAACAGAGCTGGGGGGGGGGCACGAGGTGACAGACATCCTGTCATAAAGCTCACACACACACACATAGACACACAAAGAGAGCAGAGGAAACAATTACAGCCACTCAGACAGTCGATAACAGTGAGACATAATCAACTTAGTGTCATTTCTTCTTTCCTTCTCTTCACCTCCTGTCATCTTTTTTCGCCTTTTTCCCGTCTTCCTCTCCTCTCCTCTCCTCCTCCTCATCCTCCCTCTCCTTCTCCTCCTCTGCCCCTCTCGTCTCGTCTAGACAGGATTGATGAACGCGGCAACAGCCAACAAAATCTCTTTTTACTACAGTCTTGTCGTTTCTTTTCTCTCCTCTCCTCCTCCTCCTCCTCTTCTTTTTTTCTCCTTCCCGTCTTACTCTCCCATTTATCCTGGCCTCTTATTTCATCCTCCTCAAGGTCTTTCTCTCTTTCATCCTTTCCTTGTCCTTCTCTTTTGTGCTTTTTTTCCCTTTCTTCTCTTCTTCTCTCTCCTTGATCCTCCTTCTCCATCTGTTTCCTCTCTTTCTTTTCTTGCCTCATGTCCTCCTTGCTTATCTAATTCTCTCTTCTCTCCTCCCTTACATCCTTCTCTCTTTACCTTCCTGTCCTTCACTCCTCCCTTTATGCCCTTTCCTTTCACCCTCTCTCTACCTCTTCTTCATCATCTCTTCTCTCCTCTCCTTTCCTCTCTTTATCTTCCATTTTTACATCCTCCTCTTTTCTCTCTGCATCCATTCTCCTCCTTTTTTTTCTGCTCTCACTTCCTCGTCTTCCTTTTCACTTCACCAGAAAACAGTCCAAGCAGGTTTCATTTCATTTCTCTTTTCTCTTCCATTTTCCTCCTCTCCTTTCCCCTCTTCCACTAATTTAAAAATCATCCCTTCTTTGCTTTGCCCTTCCTTTTCCTCCCACTTCACTTTGCCACACACTGTTTTCTCTGCTCACCTTCACCTTTCCTCTCCTACTCTCTCTTTTGTTTGTAAGGCATCACTTTGTCACACAGTCATGGCACAACACACACACACACACACACACACACACACACACTCCACTAATCACATAAAGGGCTCTATAATTGGGGAATTGAAGGCTGTTGATTTGATCAAAGCCAAAGACTTCTCGGCGTCCCGGAGACGTGTCGACACGACGGGCGAGCGAGCGAGCGAGTCAAGGAGAGACAGAGGGAGGAAGTGATTCATGGTCCATCCCTTTTTTCTTTCTCTTTCTCTCTCACTCGCTCCACTTTTGTCCTTACTGCTAAAGAAATCTAATTAAGTGGCATATAAATTGTAAATTGGTTTCCTTGAAAACACACTCACTCACACACACACACACACACACACACACAAACCTTAACGCCCTGTTGGTCACCTCCAGATTCGACCGGATGTTCGACAATTAGCGATCACTGGAGCTCAAAGGCATGAAATCAGGAGCACAGCTGCACACAACACACACACACACACACACCCAACACAGACGCACACACACACACACGATTAAAAGGACAGCCTTGAGAAACACATGCCTTTGCTTTGCTCAAAACTAAAAATACAGTCCGAGTTCACCCAGATAATCTCATAACAGAAGTTTTATACCAAACCAACAAAACACACTTTTCACTTCTTCTTTTTTCCAAAACGAGCATTTTTTTTCAAGTCAAAACTTCTTTGTTTGATGCAACAGATCAAATAAAACACAAGGTCTTTGTTTTCTGTGCGCTGAGTCGGTCCAGCAGACTCACACTGTTTCCAGACTTCATGCAAAGTTAAGCTAACAGGCTGCCGACGCTCATTACATGTTCAGCACAAACACCAGACAGATGCTGATCTCCTCATCCGACTGTCTGCAAAAGAGCAAATGAACCAACTGTGCAGTGTGAAAAAACACTGAACTAATCCTTTAAGGTTAAGTTTAGGCACCTAAAACCACTTTTTTTGAGGTTAAGAGTCAGTTTTTCATGGACAAAGACGAGCCACACAGGTCGATGGGGAGAAAAGTCAAAAAAGAAACTTTCAGTTTAAAGAAAAGTCATAAAACATTTTTTAAAAGTCACAACAAGTCAAATCCAGCCACGCAGATACAGATTCAGTTTCATTTCCTGACATTTTTTTGGGAAATTCTCTGAAACTTTGACCTCAGCGAGAGTGAATAGAGCAACAAGGTTTAAAATATGGAGCCGTTTGTCCAGAAAACCACAAACCCAAACCTCCTTACATGAGGATGGATGAAGGATTATTAAAACCTCAACAAGATGTGGGAGAAACTGACAGACTCGTTCTGTTCTTTAACGTTGACTCTCAGTCTTTTATCATCACAGCTGAACAGATTCTTCACATTTCTGTCTAAAAAAACAAAACCAAGCAGGAGGAATTAGAAGAAGAAGAAATGTTATTAGAATCACTGTTCGCTCTGTGAACATGTGTATGTACGTCTGTGTGTGTGTGTGTGTGTGTGTGTGTGTGTGTGTGTGTGTGTGTGTGTGTGTGTGTGAGAGAGAGAGAGAGAGAGA
>JAPZDV010000012.1:1834676-1857538 GCA_029814665.1 Acanthurus lineatus | reverse complement strand
CTTCTCACCTGCTCCACATCAGCTCCGCTGATGTAGACAGGTTTGTGTGTCTTTGACTCCTTTTTTTTCTAAAATCAACTATCAGCTCTTTGGTTTTGCTGACGTTGAGCAATAAGTTGTTTTCTGAGCACCGTTCTGCAAGATGGTTGATTTCCTCCCCATATGAAAAATCCTCATTGTTGGAAATCCGGCCGATGATGGTGGTGTCATCCGCAAACTTCTCAATAGTTCTCTCCACGTCGGGCGTTGCAGTCGTGGGTATACAGTGTGAACAGGAGGGGGCTGAGCACACAGCCCTGGGGGACTCCGGTGACATACCTACACGATGTCACTATAAATTAACACCCATTAACATCCACAGGAAGTCTGAGAGAGGAAAGCTGATGATCTTCACGTCGTCTCTTAATTCTCTGACACGAACAAGAGAAGTGAACAAGCTCTGATGTTCAATAAATAAGAGATTATTCAAGATTGTTTTCTTTATTTCCCCTTTGGTTCCACTCACTCAATTTACGCTCAATCAAATTTACACCATTCAGTGTGATCAACGACACCGTACGAAGAAAAAAAACAATCACGGGAAAAAGGATTAACAGCAGAAAAGCCTCTAATTGAAGAAGTTGAAAATCCAATTCTGTGTGTGTGTGTGTGTGTGTGCGAGTCAGAGCCTGAGGAGCTGGTGTGTAATTCATGAATCTAACACCTCACCTTCACTTGAAAACACCCGCTTCCCCCCGCAGACATACATGCTCTTCTATACGCTATAATACTTTGTAAATTGCTGGAAAAATCTCATTTGCTTCGTCTCCTTTTTTTTTTTTTTTTTTTTTCAGGGAAAAGACCGGTTGTGGCAGCGACGGGTGAAAGCCAAGTTTTTTACATTTTAACAAAGTGATGTTCAAGCAATATTCAGCTCGGAGAGAAAGAAAGAAAAAGATTTAATCTCTTCTAAATCAGTTCCATTCATTCACACCAGATGGGAACTTGGAGTAAAAAACCTCAGTGAAACTCGCTTTAACTGAAGGAAACTCCAGTTTTTTTTGCTTCATGCAGCACTTTGTGAAACTCTCTCATGCCATTTTTACACCAAACCCACTTGACTTCTGTCTTATTGCCAGTAGATGAGTTTGCCTTTCTTTTATTTCTGTGATGTGTAACAAGTCAACATCACAGAAATGCATCAGAAAACAGGAAACGGCGAATAATGATGTTTTAAATCCTTACTTTTTTATATTCAAACATCAAACAGAAACTGATGGATGAATTTGTGGCTGAAATGACAAAGAGACACAGAAGTTACAGATGAAGGCGACGAGCTTTAAGTGCCTCCATGATAGCTGTTGTTTACATGGCTTTTTGTCGCCGCCGCTGATCTGAGCTGAGCTGATAAAGACTCGGGACAACTGCGGAGTCTTTCCACTGAGGAATGAATACAAATTGTGTCCTTTCCCACTGATGACAAAAGCCACATATGAGTGGATGTTATTGGGCGTTTTGTCCAGCCTGAAATGGAAATGAAACATCTTCTCTGTCTTTAAATCACTGTCGGTTATGTTTGGTCGACGTATATATTAAAAAAGAGGCAATTTATATCATCTTCTTCCACTTGGATTGTTGTAACTCCATTAATTCCAGTTTAAACTGGACTGTTTTTTGTCCAAAATGTGTCAGAAAGGGTCTTATCCCACTCAAACACTCCCTCTTTGCACTGGCTTCACTGGCTAAAATATCATTTCAGAATCAATCTAAACTTGTGATCTCGCTTCCCCTCATGAGTCGGAGCACAGGTCTCGCTCTTCTGCTGAGGGTCTCAGGCTGATTCCAGGTCAGTAACAAGATTTCCCAGAAAGCCTTGCTGAGGAACTTCATAGTGCTCCTTCAGTTTCTGCAGACAGACTTTGTTCACAACTTCCTGTTGGCTTTAAAAGACGACTTCACAAATCCGTCCTTGCATTCTCACAAGAGCATTAAAGTAAGTTTTGCTTTCTTTATTAATTCCTTCTGATGATTCGTCTCTAATCAGACAAAAATCACAGCTTTCAAACTAATATAAAGCAGTTTAAAGAGACACTCAACCATTGTTTTATATTATTATGATTATTGTTGCAATATCTGGCATCAGGCAACGCTGCTCATATAAAGCTATTTTTGTTTTCTAACTCACATCGTCTGTCAGTCAGAGTCAGTAAAGTGTCCTTAAATTGGACAAAACTGACGAAGAAACATGTGAGAGCCGTATACGTTTCCTGCTGAGCGAGAGAAGCGTGAATAAAGGAGGAGAAAAAAAAAGAAGTCAAAAGATTAAAAGAGAATATGGTGACGTTTGTTACTGTGAAGCCGTTACAGCGGGGAGTCTCGCTTTCAGCCCCCAGAGCCCAGAATCTCCATTTACAAGTCAGATATTACTGCAACTATCAAAGAAGATAGTCTTAAATTCCTATGTAGGTGGTCCGCGAGTGTGTGCGTGTGTGTGTGCATGCACGAATGTGTGAGAATATGTGGACTTGCAGATGTATCAGTGCATGTTTCACAGAAATTGGAGACAGGATTTTTTATGTGATTGACAGTGATTTGCAGCTGCGCTCTCTACAGGAGAGGCGACATCCATCTCCACACACACACCCTCTCTCTGCAGGAGTGATGGATTGTTATGCTTCTCCATTTGGGAAATCAGAAGAATGGAAGTCGCTCGCTGCCACATACTCACTCAGTCTACAGATCTCTCTCTCTCTTTTTCCATCTCTCTCTCTCTCTTTCTCTCTCTGCACAGAGAACCTGATCCATTTGTGTTTTGTTCGCTATTTGCATTGAAATCACATCACGGCGGCGTGCAGAGTAATGAAGCAGCACAGTCTGACAGGAAGGCACGAGGCGAGACAGGCAGACAGGCAGACAGACAGACAGACAGACAGACAGACAGACAGGAAGGCACGAGGCGAGACAGGAAGACAGACAGACAGGCAGACAGACAGAGAGGACGACAGACAGGTCGACACGGGGGAGAGGGAGCTCAGAGACACACAGGCAGGTGAGAGGGGAAGGAGGGAAGAAACGAAAGAGGGAAAGGGAAAAAAGTAGAAAAATTAGAGGGAGGAGGAAAGGGAAAGAGAGGACAAGTTAAAAAAAAGAGATGTAAAAGGGAAAAATATGGAGGAAAAGATGAGAAGTTAAAAGGAAAGAAAGGAGAGGAGGAATAAAAAAAGAGATAAAATGACCAAAATAGCTGCAGAGGTGGGTTGAGAGAGACAAAGAAAGACAAAAGAACACCATAAAAAGTAAATAACAATGAAAGAAAGAAAGAAAGAAAGAAAGAAAGAAAGAAAGAAAGAAAGAGAAGATACATAAAGATTCAACTAGAGGTCAAAGAACAGGACAGACGGAAAGACAGAAAAAGAAATAAAGGAAGAATAAGGGCAGAAATAAAGGAAAAGAAGAGGAAAATTGGGAAAAGAGGTTTAAATAAAGAGAAGGAAAATACATTTGAAGTGATATGGAAAGGAAGAGAAGAAAAAGAACAGAGGAAAACAAGAAAAGGTGAAAAGAAAGACAGAGCAAATAAGTATGAGGAGGGAAGGAGGAAAAAAAATGAGGAAAGTGAGATGAAAAGATGAAAAAAGCAAAAGCAAAGACTCAAAAAAAAAAAAGAAAGCAAAGAGAGGAAATAATGAAGAGGAGGAAAGAAAGACGGGCAGACAGCGCAGCAGCTGAACAGTGTGATGGAGAGAGAATTAGATTTCTGAAGCTAAAGCTTGACAGACAGAATCACATTTGTTGAACGAGCGAGACAGTGAAACCACCTGTGTGGCATTAAATGAATGCAGGTGCATAGCTGGTAATACGGGAGCAGGATGTGGAAAAGGACATTATCGCCGCACCAGCAGGATATTATCAGTGACGCAGTGTTAAATCAAAAGGTGGGTAGATATGACCTCCAGTTGGCTCCCATTGTAACACAAAACACCATCATTTAAGAGCATTTTCACTCCGCAAAAACATCAGCCATCCGGCTTTTAACTGTGTGTTTGTGTGTGTGTGTGTTCTGCACACACATCCGAGGATATAACCTGCTCTGAATCACAGCAGACGGCAGAATTTTAACATGAACACAGGAGCAACAACATCCTCACTCATTTTTCATCGAACACTGACGATTAAACAGGACTT
The DNA here is from genome assembly GCA_029814665.1 of Acanthurus lineatus. Classification (NCBI taxonomy): domain Eukaryota; kingdom Metazoa; phylum Chordata; class Actinopteri; order Acanthuriformes; family Acanthuridae; genus Acanthurus; species Acanthurus lineatus. The sequence continues at coordinate 1,853,374 of JAPZDV010000012.1, read as the reverse complement.
TTTTTAAAGCTCCGACTCTTTTGTTAAGTGTGTTTTTTGTGACATGCAAACCTTTTCTGTCATTAACCCTTAAAGACTTCAGGTAAATTTAGTTTTTCTGTATTTATTTTGACTTCTTTGACATTTTTCTAGGAGTCAACATTGAAGTTTCACACATTATTTGTTTCAGGAGAACCTGAAGTTTCAGCATTATCCATTTTTTAAAGCCCTAGTTTTACGTTTGCTTCGTCTAAAAATGGATGAATTTAACCTTTATCCCGACTCTACAGCCATTTATAATAATATTTCATCAGATGAAACATATGTGATACCACTGAAGAGCTTAGAAACTCAGGTTTGCATGACTTTTTAATGCATGTGAATTATGTGAGTGATTCAAAAGTTATTAAACTTTTAAGAACATTAGCAATTTATGGCCTCCAACGCCAAATGTTTAGGTCTTTGAGAGTTAAGTCTCTTTATTAATGAGGAAAAGATGCAGTTTTGTCAGGTTTCAGCTTGTGTTATTACGTCGACAGGAAGCGGGAGACAAAAGTTCCCAAATTCAGCTTAAAAAGCACCAAAACTTTTCCTAAAATACTGAAGCATTTTTCTATGATATTTAATATTCATGACTGGATATTAAAGTGAAAGTGTGCCCGGTCGGGAGGTGATTCCCCACAGTGTGACTGTGTGAACCGATTTTGTCCTCACACGGTAATTCCTTCACACACACACACACACACACACACACACACATATACACAGAGACAAGCCACAGTGTCCCGCTAACACTCAGACACATATTCAGTATGCTGTAAAGCATGAAGGTCTACATCAGTACTCTGTCTGCAGCTGACTTTGTTATGTCCTGTGTGTGTGTGTGTGTGTGTGTGTGTGAGGACACAGCTCTGTTCATTCAGTCATAATGTGGGGACTCAACCGTCCATCTTGGGACACATATCAGGTCCCCACAATGTGACAGTGTTTCTGTGGCTGTTGATACGGATTAAAGCAAACTTTATCTATAGTTTGACGGGGCGCAGGCGGCATACGAGGCATCAGATACGACGCGGAGTTGATAATCAAACAGCGGCAGGTGGCGGAGAAAAAAACCCGGTTGATTTTAATTAAAAATCTTTTTACAGCTTGAAAATGTTGGCAAAGACACTGCGGCGCCTTTTCTGGTTTGAATCAGCCAAAACAAGCGTGTGAAATAAGTGTTTATTACATCGGACTAAAAAAAAACAAAAAAAAGTGCAACAGTATTGATCTTTCTAATCTAACATATTTTTAACCAGCCCCCTTTTTGGACGGATGATCTGAGAACTTCACGCTCATATTGTGCGAATCAATCGACACTGAACATGGAGCGAAGAAAGAAGCTGCAGATGTTTCAAAGATGCAGATTAACTGATGATTGTTGGCTGCAAAGTTCAAATTTAACACCCAAGTTTTCGATGTCAAATTTTTAAAACAAGCTCACAGCGTTTTATAACAGATCTCGTGACAGCAGTTAGGAGGGAAATCTGATCATGGAGCAGCTCAGACTACAAAACAATAAAAGATGTGGCATCAAAACTGAACTTTAACCATAGAGGTTACACAGAGGCATGTGAATGCTTTTTGATATGTGAAGTTCCTACTGGATTTCAGTCAGTTGATCATTTTTGAAGGATGTTGGCTTATTCTGTCATTTAGGTGTAAGAACTTAAAAAAAACATCCTGATTCAGTTCAAGATCATCAGTTTTTTGCCTCTCAATGACGCATCATGCAGCTCCAGCAACTTTCCTGTTCACATCTCGTCAGCTTCATTATGACTCCATGCTTTGGAAAGGACTGAATAACAATGTAAACCAACAAAAAAGGTGAAAAAATACACAGTTAGGACAGAAAGTAATTATTCAGGTGGACTTTAGCTGCTTTTCCCCCATTAGTTTCTTCATACTACTACTATATAACATTTGTTATTCGATATCTGTGCAAAATCTACAGATTTGTGAACATGCAGACCTGCCTGTTGCATTCGCTGTGTGTATCATGTGAAAAGGGGCAATGTTATCTGTGAGGTTCACTGTCCCTGGATGTCTGGATGTCTGTGCCCGTCTGTGCCTGTGTGTGTGTGTGTGTGTGTGTGTGTCTTCCTCCAAGGGCGTTGGTAGGTTGAGCCGCAGACAAATTATATGTAGTTGGAGGTGAAAGCACCGAAATTTCAGCAGGAACAAGTCGTTTTCCCTCCTGCACATGCATCCAGCCTTTGTCGCTGTGATTTATAGCGAGCGGGATGAAGCAGCCACACAGCCTGCATCGCTCATGTGGGCAACCGGAACGTTAAAGGACATGGACACACACACAGGGACACACACACAGTGAGCCACAAACAAAAAGGTAAGCATTCAAACACAAACGTGAGTGTGTGGTTGCTTCAAAACACACTGGTGAAAGTTACCTGGTTACATGAGTACACACACAGAAGTTACACAAAAACAAGAAATGTGCACCCTTCACATGACCAGGCTGCACACTGCAAGATGTTTCACTGAGCTGTGTGTGTGTGTGCATGTGTGTGTGTGTGCATGTGTGTGTGGCTGAGTGATATTCATCTCAAAGAAGTGTCTCTAACATCTGATGTCTTGGGAGATAAAAGAAAAAGACATTAATATGAGATATGAGCGAGTTCACACAGCGAGCGTATGTATCTGTGTGCCCACATATGTGTGTGTGTGTGTGTGTGTCTGTGTGTCTGTGTGTGTGTGTTCTGCTCAAGGGCACATTTGAATCGTACAGACCCTCTTTGAAATAGGCCTGAAATACACTCATGTTGGATACATTCCAATTCCCAAGTGTTACACTCCTATAAACACACTCACACACAGTCTCTCCAAATACATTAGCACACAGCTGTGTGTGCGTGTGTGTGTGTGTGTTTCACCCAAACAAACACCAAAAAAAAGGTCCAAAACCCCCAAAATGCCAGACACTCAAACTACACACATCCATAAAAAAAGGAGAGCCAACATGGATCTGCTTGATCTAATTTTTATGAAGCAGACAAGACAGATCATCTCCAAACATCAACATCTTCTTCATGTTTTGTTTATTTCATCTGACACCCCATCTGTAATTTTTACAGTTTAAGTCTTTAACCTCCTTATCTGCATGTAGGTTATCAGAGCTGCTGCGACATCAAAACATGTTTGATTATATCAATACTTTCTGAAAGAACCAGAGGAACTGATGAGGGACACATCCTGAAGCTGCAGGATCAACCAACAGGCGTAAAGCTAACGCTAGCTCGCATGCTGATGTTGACAGGTTCTAAAAACCAAATCTAATACTGACACTTCTTGTATTAGTGCTTTTACGACAATATCCTGTGTGTGTTGTGTCTTTATTTTCATGTCTTGTAGAGTTTGCATGTTTAAAACTAGAGAGAGAGGAACATCTGTGGAGTTTCTCATCATGTACGTGATGCAACTCTGAGTTTTTAAAACAGTTAAATTTTCAAAACTCCTACAGTCTGAGCTCGGCCTTCCCTTAGATTATTTTAATTCAGTGGTAAAACACGGACTTTGTCTTCTTTAAATCTGAAACTGCTGCATTTACCAAAATATTAGAATGTGATAAAAGCCAAGCTACTCGATGCTCGACTGTACTAAAATAGAACAAACTGGTAAATCGGTCCTCAGTTAATAATCTGTTTCACGGTTCTTTGTGAAAGATGGAGGTTAAGTTTAGCAGGAGTTCTGGATGCGTGTAAGAAATACTTCCACTCTGGCTGAATCTGAGGGCTGTAGAGGAAAAACTGATGCTCCCTAATTTTAGATATTTAAGTGCGTGTTAGCCCTCAGTGTCTTGATGTCACAGATGATGTTTAGCTATTTAGAGAGCAGAGCTTTCGCTCCCCAAACAAGTGGAAAAGCTGCTTTCATGGTAATGGCTAAGAGGCTCTACACCCACTGCTCTCCATCATCCCCCCCACCTCTCTCTCTCTCTCTCTCTGGCTTTCTCCTCATCCACACTCGTCGGTATGACTCTTCTCTGCCTGCATGTCTGTGATGATCCATCTCCTTCTCTGTGTTTGGCCTCTTTCTTTTAAATCTGTCTCTCCATCACTTCACGCTCATTCAAACTCAGCTCAGCAACTTTAACTACGGGGAGAGATATCCGAATGTGCGTGCACTTTTACCCGCCTTAAATATTTAAAGTCTTACCGTCAAAACCCCACTTGGAAAAGAAATGTATGTAATTTTCAAAAATTAGAGCATCGCTCTTCAGGCTGGTCTCACTTTTTGTGCTGCAGACTGTTGATGTCAAATATTTAAAGCGTCGGTTCAACCAATTTACACAGAAGACGTTTTCTCACCGAGTTGTAAAGTCTGAAGTCTTGCAGACAGTTTAAGTTTTACGTGTCCAGTTTTCATCCAGATTAATGGAAGTAAATGGTAAAATAATTGTGCTAACAACAGTGTTAAGCTCCAGCTACTCCTTTGCAACAGAGACACTGCTTATGAGAGACATTATTAATCCACAGATGTGACTCTGTTTGTCGTTGGGAGAACTTCCTACTTTCTCCTCTAAAAGAAACAAACCTCATTTGTAGGAAAGAAGGTCACAACATAAAGAACCTTTGAAAGCAAAAAAATGCAGAAAAAGAAAAATTACTTGAGTACCTTCACACACATAAACCATCAAATAGTCACAATGTGCAAAAATCTCTTTGCAATATACATACTTTTCTACCATTATGCCCTTTTATACACTCGTAAACCAAAGACAGCAAAGAGGAAAGAATAAATATCAAGACTATAGTTGTTATTTAACTGTTTAAATCAAATTAATATTATGAGCTTTTCTCAAACATGACAACAAAGGTGTAAAAAATGTTGAACATTTTTTGTGTTTTAAGTATATAAACTGATAAACTACAGATGACTTAATGTCACAAAACACTTCAGTCTATTTTATTGTTAATATTTCTACAACGAGCTGCAGCAGCGTTGAACTTCCTGTCTGCTCGTCTGTGTTTCCTCCCTCAGGCTCTGAGCTTTGAGGGCAGAAAACTCCTGCAACTGTTCGTCCAGCAGTCATTAAAACAACACAACACACACACAATATGCACTCACACACACAAACAGATTAGGTGTGTGTGAGTGGACGAACTCATCCATGCATGTAACCACACAGCAAATGAACTGGACACACACGCACGCACACACAGTCATACACACACTGACATGATTAATATGCAGGAAAGAAGAAGACGAGCACACTTAGACTGTAAAAAGATGTAAATACACACAAGTGTGTGTTTTCTCTTCCTCTCACTCGAACATCCTCTCTCACACACACACACACAAACACACACACAAACTCACACACACAGTGAGATATCTCATGTCTTGGGGGGAGGATTTAATTAAAAGGTGTTGGATTTAATGAAGCTGAAGTCACTGCTATCGGTCAACACACACACACACACACACACACGCACACACACACAAAACACACAAAACACCAGCATACACACATGTGCAACATGCACACAGTCACACCAGTTGCACACAAATATATAAAATTAGCCTCACACACACACAGAGACTTAAACACATTATAGAAAACAGACTTAAGTGGCAAAATTCATGGGCAAAACACACACACACACACTCAGCACACACAGTCCTATTTAGTAAGGACAGACTTTATGATACTCTGTTTAGACACACACACACACACACACACAGTGACTGTCAGGACCCACACACACACAGTTGAGAGTCTGTTCCCTGATTGAGGACATACTTAATGACACAAATGTCCTGTCGTGGTACTGACACAGTGCACACACACACACACACTTGTGTCTCATATTTCTTTCAGACAGAAAAGTGGACAGACACACACACACACACACACACACTCCTCCAGGTGATGAGTCATGCGGTCTGAATCAGTGTCAGATGAAACAGGTTAATGAGATCGTTTACGTCACAAATGTCCTCTTAAAGCACTTTTACAGTAAATTCCTGTTCAGAAGTTCAGTTTTGTTTTATTTTCATCACAGTTTGGATGTTTTTTTTTTAATCTGCAGACAGAAAACCAAAGTCTAACCTTCTCTGCAGACTGGTTTCACTAGATTCTGTGACTCAGCGGGTTTTTTAATGGTGTGTTTGCTTGATCAGTCACTCAGAAAGGCCAGAACACGTTAATGAACTTTTCTAACAATATTTAACAGAGTTTCTGCCTGCTGTAAAGAACTTAAAGGTATTTTTATTGGATCGAATCATGTGAATGTTAATGCAAAGACAGGGGATCGAACTTGTGTGAGAGTGTAACATTTTATATTAAAAAATAGTGGTCAGCTAACAGATAAAACACTAATAAATAAAAGTCCTAGTTTTTTGAATAAAGGTCTGCAGGTTATAATTTTCAACAAACTCCAGTAACAACCCCCCCCCCCGTGGAGGTTTCCTGGTTTCCCGGAGCCGGCGGACAGCTCTCAACAGGAGCTGATTTAGGCTCTTTCAATTAGCGCTGCTTAACGAACCACACGTCCCCTTTAACACTGGACCTTAATAGGATGACTAACTCTCTTCTTAACACTGGGGACCATTACATGACTCGCTCTCCTAATGGGACCACTGACAGTGTGACTGATACACTGTCTGTTCGGAGGGGGGGCTAATAGGTAAGAGTGGAAGGAATTAAAAAGAGGGAAATGCTCACAACACAGTCTCAACAGGGTTTTAGATGAGGCAGCCACATTTGTATTTTCTAAATATCGGGGGCTCGTTCGCTTAGCTGATGTTTCATTGTGCTTTTAGGGGCCGAAGGCAGGAGGGAGTCCGAGGAAACGCAGGAGGAAAAGGATTCAAGTGGGAGACATAAACCTTCCAAAGGGGTTTTTTTTGGACATTTTTACACCGGCAACTTAGTTAAAATCTGGAGGCAAGATGCACAATCTCCATTTCCACAGGAAGAAAATATATTGATATGACAAAATTACTGCAAAAGTTCTTGTATAGTTAGCAAGAAACAGGAAATTGAGACACTCTGCTGATCTATGAGCAGATAAAAACCCTTTAAAGCCAAATTGTGTTAAAATCCAAAAACAGAAGTGGATGAAGGACAGTTATATTCAATGTGTTCGCTGTCTGTGCAGATGCCCAAACTCTCTTCAAGTATTACTGAGTATTACAAAAGTATGAAATGAATCTGAATGAACAATGAAGACTAACAACAGGACTCTTAAAAAAATTACTCATCTCATGTCCATACAAAAACTTGAGTGATGTTGGTGGATAAGTTTGTGTCCAACGGTAGAAGAAACTGTCATGTCGCTTCCTGGCACATGCTTATGCAGCCAAACTCCCTGGGTGGTTGTGCTAAAAGTTTAAAGGTGGTAATTTTTGCGGTTTTTCTGTTTTCAGTAACCAAAAATTGGAAGTTAGCAATATCAGAACAATGAAAAAAAAGGCAAAAGTGTGATGCTGAATTCAGACGTGGAAGTGAGAAATGACTGCATGAAGGTTCATGTTTTTTCAATTTTTCTATAGATTTCTGACTTGCAATTTTCAAATACTTAAAACAAAACTACAACAAAAGTTATTACCTTCAAAGTTTCTACATGATCACTGGAACAGCTGAGTTGTGTAATTTACAATTGGCCAGGAACTAATCAATCACCCCTTTTATCATCGAACCCAGAGTTAAATCTCAAATAATAAAATAACTTTTTCTTTTTGTTTTGATGTTATTCTCAGGTCTGTAGTTTGGCTCATTCGGTTCAAACCAAAAAGTGAAGACCACATTTTCTCTTGAAAGCAGGCTGAGATGCTTCTGTTCAGGTTTTCTCAGTCTGGTTGTTTCGCCTGCAGCAGAGTTCAATTACGAGCTGAACAGCCACTTAAATGAACTGAACTAAATGGGAAAACACAGAAGAGTTCATTTAGACTGTTTGATTCTTTTAAAGGGGCTGGGGTCGGGAGGTTGTTTCCAGTGGGTGCTAAGGTGGGCTTATGGGTCCTTCAGCTGCTCTTTTTTTAAATATTACACTGCAAATCCAACTGCAGGAGCTGGAGGCGAAGACACAGAAGCTGTTGGAACATTTCATATCCTAAATTTAGACTTCAAATGTTAGACGATGTTGAGTTTGACTTTCTCTCTCAGAATAAGAAGCCAAACATAGTCATGAGCCCTACAAAGTACAAAGTAAGTATAATTTTCAGGCCCCAAATGGGAGTAATCTGATTGCTTTGCCAACAAGCGTTGCTGCTCTCATGGAAACAACTGTTGGATTTTATTTGCTGTCAATAAATGAGAGTGGATTGCTTGTAAATGTTGCTGCTGTCTGATGGTTCTGCAGATTTATGAGGTCCTGGTGTCCTCTGCAGCCATCTGTGGGTCCTCGTTCTTTCTACATCTGAGTTTTGTTTCTGAATGAATCCTCGGGGGCTGAAACCTCGAATCCACATGCTTAAAGCTTCATGAACTTCTTCAGCATAAACCAACCAGGTATCTGCAAACACAAGCAAACTCTGCAGATAATCACTCTGTTTAATCTGATAAAAGACACTAAAAATCACAAAGTGGTTTCATTTTTCTTTTTCGAGCTTTTTCTCCACAACTGAGCAGAAAAACAGCAGGTACATTTTTCATGCATCATCCTCATAAAAGCTCCCAGAACAATAACCTCAATTGAATTTCTGCTTCGCTTTGCTCTCAAACACACAAACACACACACACACACACACAGAAACAATTTCATGTACCTGCTTACTCATAAACATGCATTACTACACACTCACACACACACACAACTACACACACAAGCCAGACAATGTCACTACACTGACTTACTCTATGTCTCACACACACACACACACACACACACACACACACACAAACAAAGAACGAGTGAATAACAGTTGGAGGGCGGAAAATGATTACTCTGCCTTTTTTCTCTCTCCGCTCCTCATCTGCTTTTCTTTTCTTTTCTTTTTTTTTCAGCCTGAATGGCGGCGAAGCAACCGTCGCAGAGATATTGCTCCTCTTTGCTTAAACGGATATTGGGGTGGAATCAGATAAAATGCTATTTATTTCTCATCTCCGCTGCTTTGGTATTGGCTTTTCACAAAGATACGCACAAACAAACACACACACAGAAGAATACACAGGAGAACAAATACACACACTCTGCCTAAACACACATACACATCCAGTGCTGCATATACACAAAAATATGAACACATGCATACTGTGTTATGTGCTCTACCTCGCAGCGAAACACACACACACACACCAACAACATGATATGAATGCGGATATAAAAGCTCACAATACATAAACTCTTAAAGTTTAGCTGACACATCATGCACCTTTTTAACTATTTATGCCCCAAAACCTTCAAAACCTTCTTCCTGTGAAGTAAAATACATTGTGTGATTCATGAGCTTAAATCAAATGATTTCAACCAACGAAAATTACATCCACACATCAATGAACATCCATCTTTAAACGTCACAGGCTTAAGACTCATTAGCTAGTTAGCTAGAAACAGCACGACACTTTTGTTTTTCTGCAGGTTTGTTTTCTAAAATCTTGTTTCAAATCCACAAAATACTGTTTGTTTCAGGTCTGATGGTTACAATTTATTCACTTTGAGGAAAATGACATTTATGGCAGCTTTGAGTTACACACAAGCATCTTGTGGTGGACAACATGACATGAAATATTTCATCTCTTCCTGACAAAAACTGCAGGAGGTGAAGTTTCATCGTATTTGTGGTTCCCTGAATTTCAGACATTTTATGGTCATGTATAATATTTGACATGTTAATTTATGAACCTTCAGCTCAATCACTAGATAAAATGTTTGCAATGTGCGCTACAAACCACAGACGTGTTAAATTTGCTGGTCTATTATTTAGTTAATCACCTTTTTTACAAAAATCAGTCGAAGTGAAACAGATTACAACTATTTGAGGAAAATGGTGTGACTGTCAGGCAGACGCTTCACTTCAGGATCGATATTAAACACAGCAATGTCTCATAAAATTAGGAACTGAAAAGATTCAATATAAAGAAAAGTAAAGTTTCATCATTATATCTGTGGTTTGCAGAAATGCTCGATTGAAAACATTCATATGATATGTGCTTTTTGTCACAATGCGTCCGAGCAGCAACGTGATTCAGGTAACAAGTGTTTGGCCGCTGAGACGCTCTCAGCTCTCTGGTCGAGCTCCTTTAGATCTGCATGCTGACCCGACTGACATGGCTGGAGAGGTCAATCCATTTAAGTAGCCATCAGATTAGTGACACACATACACACACATACGCACACACACACACAGTTCTCCACAGGGGTGTAACACCAGTGGAACATCTGCACAGACAGAAGAAAACCTGCTCAATGCAAATATGGCACCAACAAAGAATTTCAAAGCAATGAGACTCGAATTTCAAGAAGTAAAAATAAGGTTGATGCTTTATATTGTGTGTTAACTTCACACTGTCAGTCCATTAAGCAGCCCAGCGGCTTAATGTCACCAACCATTGGCACAAGAGTCATCCATGATTGTTGTGGAAGCGCCGAGGTGATAAATGATGAGACCTTCCAGATTTGATGCTTCATGAGAAAGTTCAGCAGGATGCAGTTTCTTTTCTTCTTACTGCAAAAGCACCTGTATTGCAGGTGTGTGTCGTCTATGAGTTTTTGTTAGCCAAGTATGAACACACATGCAAGGACTTTGGTTCCAGTTTTTCACTGCTGTTGATGTACTAAAGAAGAAAAATGTGAAATAAATATGCTTATAATAGAAGAAATTGTACTTATCAATTCTGTAGTGCAACTGTATGCTGCAGCACTAGTTTAAGTCTCCAACACTTTGGTTCAGACTGAAATGTCTCAAAAGCTAAAAGATTAACTGCAATAATTGCAGGTCAAAATGTTCGCTCTTCCTGTGAATCTCAGCTTGTAATTGATTAAATTACACAAAATGTCGTGCTAATTAGAGAGTATTTACATTTCTACATGCTAAACTAAGATAGTGAACCTTAAAACCTTATAAACCTTAAACATCCACCTTTTTGGGCTTGTTTGAAATAGCTCAATATAAAAGCAACAAAAAAACCATTAGGCCAAAAATGCATAAGAGAATTGTGAACTTGTTAGCATGCATTTAACTAAAAGCATCTCCGTGTGCACAGGTTTTGAGTTTTTCAGAGACCAACTTACATTCCTCTAACAGCTTGTTATGATAAGAAAAAGAGAAAAACAGAGTCTAGTGTCCAACAACATGAAACACATTTAAGTGCAGCTTAATTTGAATTTATCTCCCAGCACCAACATGAGATTCTCTCAAGGTAAATGGAGGAAATTCTCAAAGAAGAAACAGCTCCATGCTGAGAGAGCGACAGGTTCAGAGAGATTAAAAGCAACATGACGACTGACGGAAAAATGGAAAATCAAAAAAAGCCATCAGAAGCTACAGTGGACTTTCTTTAGTCGTGTGGTATTAAAAGTCCACAGTTCAGTGTGTTTAACGACTGCAGAACATTGTGGATGTTTTTGGTGCTGAGCAAGATTCCTGAAAAATGATTCAGTAGCTTTCTGAAAAAGAAAGAAGTGACATTAATCCTCCAAAACTCAGCTGAACAGACTCTGATTGGAGCTTACAAGTGGCAGATTAAAAGACACAAACATGTAAATGAAACAACTTGAAGATGCAGGAAACGTTAACTTTTGACGAGTCGACTCTTTCCAGCTGCTGAGACAAACTAAGACCTTTCTCACTCTGCTTATTACTCAAAATCACATAACTGCAAGTTAAATGTCTATTTGAATCTATAAAAAGGTAAAGTGGGAAAAAATTTAGTTGGATTTGTTGTTGTTGTTGTGTAGCTTTTCCTGTTTTCAGGACCAACAACAAGTATCCTGTGTATTCCAGATGAATTCAGACAGCAAAAAGCTTCGTCTTTCAGCTTTTTGACAAAATCTTACTACAGCCACCATCAACAGACACTAAAGTACACTGAAAATATCTCTGTGATGATGGCAAAAAGAAATTCTGCTCCTTATTTTATATTTAACTTTGTCCTTGAGGGACTGTCACACTCTTTCATCAGATCAAATGTGTATTTTTTTTTTTTTTAGCTGCAGATCTCCATTATGTTTGGTAACTAAAATTAGACAAAATGAATTAAAAACTGGTTCATGAAAACTTGCTTGAACTCCAATAAAAGGGTAGAAGCAGGCAAAACAACTTAAATAAGACAATAATCGAACTTTGCGTATGAAAAATGGGAGTTTCCATGTGCGTTACAGTGCTGAGCTTCAGCTGCGGGTCAAACTGTTGGAGAAGCAGGAAAATGAAACTCTGTGATTCTCTGACATCAAACCCAGTGTGAATTAAACCTGAAAGGAAGAAAAAAATCCTCTGCGCTCACATTTGTTGAGAGCTTCATTTTCTCTGAGACGACAGCAGAAGATCGTTCCTCACAAGGTCGCCTGCATCAACCCGGCAACTTTGCGATAGTCGTCAGAGGTCAGCGACGCCGTTTCGGCGCCATTGTGGCCTCACAAGGACGTGGAAGCAACTAAAGAATGTTTTTTCTTTTTTTTCCTTTTCAGGAGCATTTCAGAAGAAATGTAACAAAAAAGCATCTCATCCCCGACTCCTCCACCGACTGACACAAAGAGATTGAAGCTGACATACATTGCTGAGGGTTAATGGCATTCAGGTGCTTCTCGCCGTCTCATCCGACCGTTTCTCATCTCTGTTGGCCTTCTGAGCAAAGTGGAGTCCTGTTTTCACTGCCCACATCCAGCTCCTGTACACAAGTCAACACACTCTGTGCTCCGGCTCTGACAAATGTTTTTAATAATGTTTCCCTCCACTTACACTGAGAAGGAAATGGAAAGTTACGGAGACCTACGAGTGCAGCAAGAAAATGCAATGAAGATGTCAGTCATCTAAACAGATTTGCTTACAAATAACGTCATTTTCAGAATAATTTGTGCGCATTCGTCCCCAAAAATGATATTTACTTCTCCTCATGTCTCAAGCTCAAGCAGTGACACTAAGGATGAACACTCGTGTTTTATGTCGCTGTTTGTAGTAGGTTGCAAAAAAAACAACGTAGAAAAGAACAAGAAAGAGAAAAACTGATAAAAAGTTGACCTTTTATATTATCTGCCAGTGTTTTTTGTGTTGTAACATGTTACATATTGAGACTGCACTCGTTCTGGGAGCACATAACTCTTTTCTTGTACATTTATAATGACATTAATATTAATTTGAATTGAACTGAGGTAGACAGCAACAATCTGTAACAAACGTAAGTTAAGAAACCATATTACCATTAATATGTGAGTTAAAAGTGGAAATGAATTAAAATAAGGTTTCCTACATCAACAAAATATCATTTTTCTGCCATATTTCTACATAAATGATGTCAAAGTCAGTAAATTGTGCACCAGAATTTTTGCCAAACTTGTTGGCAGTTGATGTTCCACAAGAAATGTGCATTAATTTTCCCAGTTGGGACTAATTTTTCAACTATTTTGACAACATATGACTGTAGGAGCAGACGGCTCTGTTAACTGTCTGGCTGCAGCATCACCACATTTAAACTGATTATTTATTTGCATTTATTTCACCACAGGACTCCTGAACTATCAGATATAAGATGCTGCCTCTCTATTTTCCAAAATAAAATGATTCAGTGAAACTCAAAGTGGATCCAAAAACACACAAAATCTCTAAGGATGTGTTGGTGTCTTCCTTTTTCCTTTTACAAACTGTTTATCTTATTTCTAATAGGGACTGCAGTTCAGCTTTTTTATTATAAAAAGCCTAAAGAATCCAAACAAATGAACACAACTATTCATTGTATTGTTAGTTTGGGAGTTTATTTTGTTTCCTTACAGCTAAAAAGTTGCATCAGCAAAACCTTGTTTCTTATTCAACAAATGCCTTTAAGCTTTAATATCGAAGAGGCCTGAACCTTTGACTGTCAGACCAAAATAAAACCTTTATTTATAAGAAATCACATAGAGCAGTAAAAGTCAGACTAACACGGCTGCAGCTTGACTTGTTGCAGACTCGACACCCTCAGGAGCGGTCAGTCTGCTCATTAAGGTGGCAAACAGCCAGAAGTCACCGTGTTAATCTGATAAGCTGCAGACTTTTCTGGACCCACTGACCCCGACACACTGCTGAGGACCCACACTCCTTCTCCTCAAACAGGGTTTTGAATGTGCCGAAGAGTTTGAAACCTCAAGGCTTCATTATTATTGTTGTACCTTCAGTTGCGTCTGCTGCTTTACCTTTAAAACACAGCGACGCTCCCTGCAGCTGCATGCAACCTGCGACAGACGAGCCTTCAGTGCTGATATCTATTATGACTTATGATGTGTGTATTCATTAAAGAAGAAGAAAGGTGGATCCAGACTCCCAATGCAACGCTGCAGGTAAGCATTTCAGGTCATATGTGATGATTAAGGGGGATTATTTTTGCTAATACATGTCTTTTTTTCCCTTTTTTTCATGTTTTTTTAAAGGAAAATCCTTCAGTTTGTTTTAAATGAAGGTGTCACTGACTGTAGTTTTAAAGCAGCGGATCATGACCTGGTTTAATCATTAATCAGTAATGAAAGGATCCTGACCCACTCTGGCCAAATCACAGCGAGTCAATCTCATTAACACTGAGTGACACAGTGCCGCTGACGAGCCAGTCCACCTTAACCTGCTCTGAGGCCTGTTTGAAGGCTGAGAGCCAAGGTGATACACATCTGTTGTTTTTAATATAATTTTTTTTGTTAGTAATTCTTGTTAGAATCAAATTTCTTTCACTTTGTTTGGTATTTTATTATCTACGTGGGATCAGATGCTGCGTTCGGCCCCGTTGATGCCCCCCCTGCGATGTGTTCTATATTTAAATTCAATCAGTATGAGTTTAAATAAAGAAGCTCAACTCAGCCACTTGATTTACGCCCCAGTGAGGCTCGGACAGTCGCAGCCAGTCCATTAAGCCTGTACTCTGTAGTCTACACGGTGACCTGGCGTGGCCCGTCAATCCCTTCAGTGACCAGTGATTCACTGTCAGTGAAAAGCTCTTGAACAGGAGGATAATTACAGCAACAGAGTCTCTGGACCCAGCTCACTCCTTTTTTTATTACTGTATAGATAAAAAATATATTCCATATAGAAACATTTTAATTTTTTTTTACAAATTTGATTATTGGGACAATTTCATGTCAAACTTTGCTCCATGCAGGTGGTTTCAGGGATGTTGGAGCTGAGTTGGACATTAGATCTCTTCATTTAGCAGTAAATCCACGTTCAAAAACCTCTAAACAATGAGACTGGGGATGCAAGTGCAGGTTGTGCTTGGCTCAGCCTTAGAGATAAGGTGAGAAGCTCACATGTCCGCAGTAGATCCACTGCTCCTTGAAGTAAAGAGGAGTAAGTTAAGGTGGCCATCTGATTAGGATGGCTCCCTGGCGCCTCCTTTTGAAGGTTTTCCAAGCTCAACCATCAGGGAGGAGACCCTGTGGTGGACCCAGTGTGCACCGGAGAGATAAAAAAAAAATCTCATATGGCTTGAAAACATCTTGAAATCAAGCGGCAGGAGCCGGAAAGTGTTTCTGAGGAGAGGGATGTCTGGAAAACTCTGCTTATAGGCTTCTGCCACTGCGAACTGATCCCAAATAAGCAGGAGATGATGGATGGATGGACACATGAAGCTTTTATATTACAGAAGAAGCTCATATCCAGAAAAAAAACAATGTGAGCAAACTGTCAGAGGGGAAAATCCAGCGTTACCTTCTGAGAAGAGCATCAACCGTCAGGTAGAAAAACTTCTCTGCAACAGATTACTGATTAAACTTCTGACTTTAGCAGCACCAAGTGTCAGAAAGTGGTAACTGTTCTGTTTGTTTATGTTTCTGAGGATTTACACTTTTATCCTTTAATGCTGCCAACTATTGAATAACTGTCTGAAGAACTGTGACAATTCATCTGTTACCTAAATAATCTGAATATGACATCAAATGTAAAAATTAAATGCAAATCAGCCTGAAACATCTTTAAGCAAACAGTAAATCTGCTTGGTGACCAAAAACATTTTACACGATTGCTCCACCTCACCGTCATTTTTAACTTCTATATCCTGATTTTCTGGATTTTTCATTTGTTACTAACTTGATGTATTTTTTTAAATGAATAAAAAGAGAAAAGAAAAATTTTTTGAGGGTTGATTTGTTAATATCTGCACTAGAAAACAACACTGGCACCTTCAATAAAAACAGAATATCAGTTTTTTCTCATAATGATTAAAATAACCATACAGACCTAACATGAGATGCAGTTTTAACTTCACACTTTGTGATAACATTAATTAGCTATGTAACTAATTAGGACTATTTTCTAAGGTCAGAGCAGCTATGTATAATTGTATTAATGCGGTATATTCGCATAATGTATTTTTTTTCCCATTACAAATACTATTTTTCTCTAAACTTAAAAGAATTATTCTAACACTACCATCAAAAAATACTAGTATAGTATTTTAATTTAATTTATGTTTAAAATTTTAACTTATTTTAAGTTTAAAGCACCATAATTATGTCACCTGATTACAACCAGAAACCAGTAACCTGTGACAGATCACCCAGCTGCCCTGCACAGCCCATCACTTTGTAAATTAATCCCTCTAATGGTTGCAGATTTACTGTCACTGGCAGCTTTAAAAGGACCATTATTTCCTCATGCAGCCTCCAGCCTGCAGGTAAACTGATGAGCACCTGCTGCCAGAGACGCAGGTTTCTTCCTTTATTTTGATTTAAACTTAAATTTCCTTTTCTTTTAAATTTTATATGAATTTATTTCTGTGAATTCATTTTCACTCCCACAATCTGAATCTCTGTTGAATGTGTTAAATAGTGTATTTGTCTGTCTATGCTTTTCCACAGTGTGTGTTATCTTGTGCAAAGATCTATCTCGAAAAAGAAAACTTGATCTTGTTGAAATTGCCTGTTTGCACGGTGTAAAGGATTGATTAACAAGTGGCTTGCTATTTAGACAGTTTTATCCTCCTGCCAGATAAGAGATTTGGCTGCAGCTCTTCTTATCTGGCAGGATACGAGATGCCGGCAGGGAAAAACAAGTCTAATTCTGGTCTCTCTAACTTTAGAAAGCTTAATGAACTTGTCTGCAATCTTGCTGTAAGAATGAATGAGTCTTCATTTTGAGCGTATCCATAAAAATGTGCCTGTTACGGTCGTTCCCTCAGTTGGTTGAGATTAGACTGTCAACTCTCAACTCGCTCTTATTTATCTCGAATCTTTCATACAAAAATTGCAGCGCGAGTGCTTCACAGAGAAAGATGAAAACAGCACAGAGAGAAGAGCAATAACCAAAACAGACTCCAGAGAGAGAATTTTGCAAGATTTGAGAATTAAAACGACGAAAAGTTTGGAAAATTAATGAAAAAATATCAGTAAACACAATGCATTTAACGTGTAATATTTATGATTAAGCCTTAAAAACTACGGCAACAGGTGTCGAGGCAATTTAACATTTTTTACATCCGCCCATAAATCACATAACAGAGGGAGACTTTTTTCTTAAGCAAGACTTGTGTTTTCAGGTTGGTCTCTGAATGATAATGTTACCAGACACTTATAATAACAACTGTAACCTTTGGGTGGTAAAAAAGCAGGTTTAGCAGACATAGTATGAACAGTCCTAGTTGCCCCAAAGGATAATATCGCAGCCTTAGCAGCTCCCTCTTGAGGCAGCATACTGGAACAATTACAAACTATTTGTTCCAGTGGTTTCTATAACATGAATTAATAGGGCCCAGGTTTAGAAAAAGTGGAGTTGTCCTTTTAAAAAAAACAGGAAATATCTTGAGATTTCTTTCCATCCACAGAGGCGGAGTCTATCAGATCCGCAGGTCGGCCGTGGCTTTGATGGATTACTTGTTTGCTTGTTTTTTTTTATCCTTGGAGAGAGTAGGAGACTTCTGGTACAGATGCAAATCTTAAAAAAACATGTCTGGCAGATAAACTGCTTGCAGGACATTTGGTGACTAAAAACTAGTGATAAAATCTTAAAATCTTGCTTAAAGCTGAGAGGTAACCAATGAAAAAAATCTTGAAAACAGGTGACATGTGCTTTCCGTTCTTGACGAACTGTAGGTGAACATCTGCTTTTTGTTAGTTGACCAAACAAGAGAGAGTTGAAACAGTCAAGCATAAGAGTATAAAAGCTTGTGTTAGTTTCTTTACATCAGTCTTAAAGAGCTATGGTAAAACATTAGTGATGTTTCAGAGATTATAAAATAACATCTTGGTGATTTTCTGAGGGTGTTTTCACACCTGAAAGTCCTCACCGAGGTCCAATCCGAAGTTTTTGTTTTTGCTACATCCTGTACATTTGGTTTCACATTGCAATTACTCAAACGGACCAACAGACTTTACATGACAAACATACGTCATATCATCATCAAGATTGGGTTGTGTGTCTCTGCACTTTACACTGATTGGTTTGTTGGTGTCTGACGTCAGCGTGTTGAAAATGCCTTGTTTTGTAGTTTGATTGTAGTTTTATGAGTTTTTTCTTGTTGGCCCTTAATAAAGTCTTCAGACCAAATGTTGATAAGACATTTGGTCTCCTCTTCCCTCCGTGTAGTTCCTCAGCTAATTTTTTGT
>JAPZDV010000012.1:1791561-1809264 GCA_029814665.1 Acanthurus lineatus | reverse complement strand
CTTTGAATCACCTTCAGTCACTGGCTTCATTCATGGATCCAGTGTGAGAGAAATGGTTTCAGGTATGGTTAAAAAAATCATATTAAAAATTATGTTAAAGTTCAGTTTTGATTTTCATTGATTCTGTTTCAGAAAGTTTAAATGCAGAAGGAAAAAGTTTTTTTTTTTTTAAAGGAGTAGTTGCATCCATTTTTGTTGGGGTTGTGTGTTATTGTAACATTTGTGTAAATACCAACATTTGTCCTGATCAACACACCGTGACCACGACTCACTCGAGTGAGCCACATAATTTATCATGTATGAAAAATATGTGAATAAATACAATAAGTGTGCAAAAGTATCAATGGGAAGGATGGGAATTGATTACAGTCACATTTATTTTATGCAGCTGGCTTCATTTTGTTTTCAACAATGACTGTAAAACCAGCGGACAACCTGTCGTCACCTCCAATGTACCAAAATAAAGCCAAAATATCGGATTAAAACACTCTCATCTCTCTGGTGAGGTTATTTGAAGCCGCAAGCTGCAGTCTGTGCTGGTGAATGAAGGTGTGGTCTCACCTGTGCAACACCTGAATCAGTTATCAGTTAGATTAGCTGTCAATCATAATGTCACACCCACTTTTTTTTAACATCTAACAACTAAAAAAACAAAACTTGTAAGAAAAATGTGTGAAAACACTGTGAGATCAACCTCAAATGACAGAAATCAAACCTTCAAAGATTCAGGTTGACTCGTTTCTCATCTGCAAACATGCGTGGTGGGATTAATAACCCAGCAAACCTTCACAGGGGGCAGCCATTACATTTTGGCTTCATTTTCAGAAGCTGTAATGTCATCCATCTTTTCACAGTCAATGCTTTTTTTAAACTATAAAGCGGCTCAGGTGGAGCAGGAATGCATGTATACAGAAAAAATGTGAAGTATTTTATATGAAAAGACGGAGGGACGTCGAGAACCTGCAACCAACGCTGACCGCCGGGGGGGGAAAATACCACCACAGTGAGGGAAGTGCTTCACCCTCCATCCCCTCCGACCAAATCAGCCACCGACTGTGTGTATCTGCGAAGCTGAGTGTGTGCTAACGACGTGTTTAGTGGCTGTCTGTCAACAGCCGGCCGAGTCGAGCTGAATAAATCCTGTAAAGAAACAGCAGCTTGGCATTTTAATAACCTGCTTCTGTTGCAGTGATGGAAGAATCTGAGCGCTCGGTTGCGGTGAACCTGCTGCTTCCAACTTCATGTCACACTCACATGCGACACACGCAGCCGTGCAAATGAGTCGTTCGTTCATTTGTCATTTGTGGCTTCTGTTCGAGTGGGTTGATTTTATCCAACTAACAACTAACTGCTGGTTTTCTTCATCAGAGCAGCACCTGTGAGGATAAAAACACAGTTTCCTCTCTCTTTTTTTTTCCTTGATGGTTTTCCTTTTGATGAAAAATTCGCAGCGTTCCTTTGCTTTGACTCAGGAAATGCGTGCAACGAAGCTTTTCTCCAACGCAGATCAAAATAGTATTTTTTTCTTTTTCGGAGCTGAGCGTGCAGACCCTTTTATTGTCCTTCACCTAATTGTTTTTTGGACTCTAATCCCCTCGACTCTGCATACTTCAGTGAGTTGTTTATATGTTTTTTGAGTTCGCTCTTCTTTAAAACACATTTTTCCCATTATGGAATGACATTCCTGATTTTGAAAATGATGGGGAGACGCACAGCAGTGGCTCCACGAGACCACGTCAGAGTGATGTACAGCCCGATCACAGTCCAGCCATTTTGATTTATTTCAACTGATGCAAAGGGAGCGATTTACAATGAAAAAGAAGCTCTCTATAGATGTATTAAAACCGTTGTAGCTCTGTAACCTTTTCAAAGGTGATTTAAAGGCTTTTTGCATGAAAGTTTTAGACACAAGTTTGCCGAAAAGAGTTCGTACTGATGTGATACTTTTAGTTGAATATTTGGAAACTGCACAGAAAAGTTTAACAAAACAGTAAAAAACAGTGAATCTAACTTATGCATGTGTGTGCATGTGTGTGTATTTATGGTGCTGAGATAATTATTCATC
Source organism: Acanthurus lineatus (assembly GCA_029814665.1). NCBI lineage: Eukaryota > Metazoa > Chordata > Actinopteri > Acanthuriformes > Acanthuridae > Acanthurus > Acanthurus lineatus. Next base: position 1,807,199 of record JAPZDV010000012.1, on the reverse strand, counting down.
AGCTTTAACGACATTTTTCACCGAGTTTCTCACATGTTGTCACATATTGTGCAGCTCGCTGAAGCTGCATTTTTCTTTCTGCTCTGATAGAATCTGCTGATTTTTTCTGGCATCCATCTCTGAGGTTTTATGACAAATAATTCAAGTGTTTTAATTCACTTTTCTTGGTCATCTTCTCTCCATGGCTTGACTGCGGTTACTGAGCCTGTCTTTGGTCAGTTTTCTGTCTCTGTTTTGAATTTTCTGACTGTGAAGAGATATTTCTGCAGTTTGTAATCATGGTTAAAGCACAGATATCATTTTAAATTCGGGTAAAGCTTTCAATGATTTGTCCAATGTTCTGCATGAGCAGCTTTGTGAATTATGTAATTTCGTTTTCTCTGATTCCTGGTTGCAGATCAGTGCTGGTTATGAGGTTGATCAGTGTTCAGTCAGTAATATTTGATGATTAAACACCAGGATGAGACGACAGAAACGACCCGTTCGAGGATTTGGTTCTTGTGTTTTTTTGTTGCTGAAGTCTTTGTGTGTCTTTGGGCTCCATTTAAGATAAAATTAAATTATTGTTCTTTTTCAGTGTTTTATAATTAGTGTTTAATTGTCTCATTCTGCTCTGCATGTGTTGGTTGGTGTGTTTTTTGTGTGTGTAACATGAAGTTTAGTTAACTTTGCAGGCTGTATGATAATAGGGGCAACACAGGATGATTTATGTTACTTTAATAATGTCATCAATCTGTACTGCAAATAAAAGAAAAAATCTACCCAAATTTTTCTTAATTTTATCTGAAAACTTGCTTTCTTTTAGTTTGAACATCCCTGTTGTTGCTTAGTCCTCTTACTTAAGTAAGTCCGTCCACTTACTTAAGATGACGGCTTAATTGTTCAGACATGTACTCAGAAACTTGAAAACTATGTTTCCAGTAGTAAACTCTTTTCCAGAAGTTTATATCCAGTGTATTTATTGTCTTTGTGTCCATTATGAGGCTTTACAACATCAGTCACTTCCAATCTTGTTTTGAACAGAAAGCACCAAAATACAGCTGTTGTTCTGTGAGCACAGTGGCATGAACTTAAATAACCCATAACAGACCTCTAACGAACTCTAACGTACGCCCTCTAGTACTCGGAGGAAATTACACACTCACATACATCAAATATAAGGCTCCTACAATCCAAGTCACCAGATTAAAGTGTTTCTACATTTCTGAAAACCTGAAACACGTAGAATTTGTACGTTTTTCACGCATAGAATATCAATATTTCTTCAACACATGTAAAAATGATGTAGGTCACGTCACGTCTGCATGAAATGAGCAGAGGATGGGGATGCAGAACAGTTTTTGAGACCACTGTGCGGTTGAGAGTTGCAGCTAAGAAAACTGGGTAATTTTAGCAAAATCCTCCGGACATTTTTTTGGCTTTGTTTAGTTCTGTTTGAGTCAACAAAACTGTGTTGTTTTTTTTTAAAAGCCATATCATGATCTTTCCAAAAAGCTTTGAGTCTAAAAAACGTAACTAAACTTTAACCACACTTTGTCAAAACCTAAAATTGCAGCCCAGTCACCAGAATAAAATGTTTTTGACACATCGGTTTGCAGGAACGTAGAATGCCAACATTTATTCTGGTGATTGGGTCGGTTTGAGAGGAAGTCTGTAAAAAAAACCCAGTAGATTTCCTTCTTGACGAGGAGGGTTGTTTCAATCCTTGTATGAACCCAAAAAACTGTTCAAAGCGGCATGATCGGAGCTTCAGCGCGCTCCGTGTGCCAGTTCCCCTTGACGTTTCGGTATGATGAAGAGCATTAAAGGAGACAAATTACCTTTTTTCTCTGCAGAAGAGGATGGTAAATTCACTGCATGTGTAATCTGAGAGGTGAAAACTCTCCTTCAACGTGCTGATGAAGCACGTCCTGCATTACTGAACCACCACCATCTGTCGGAGAGCACACGGCCAGTTGGTCCTCTTCCAGTTGTTTGTGTTCACACGTACAGAAGAACACTCACTCAATCTTCCTTTCACCGTGTTGGGAGCAGCAGACTTTCGGAGACGGATCCGAAGCTGCCCCGTCAGCTGTGCCAAACATACGGAGGCAGCGTGCTCCGGATACCAATAAGAGATCTCCTTCCTTAATGTCTCTTGTTCTAATTTCACCACAGGCCACAGTTTACTCTGTCCAACCCCGTAAAAAAAAAAAAAGAAAAGGCTGTGGCTGCAAAACATCTAAATAAAAATTACAACCAGGCTTAATGCGGAAGCCCGACGGTAACCAAAGGGATTCCATTGTTGTTTCTGAATGTGCGAGGAGGGAAACAAATTAAAACCGTGACTGTCGGTAAAGTCACCTTCAGGAGCTTCAGGAAAAACGAACCGACGGGCCGACAAATCTGATTTCTTACCAACAAAAAACAACGAAAGCATGCGAGAAGAGAAAGAATAGTTAATATCCTTGAGTTAAATTGTGACTTTAGTTTGGAAAAAGTGCAAGATTGTACTTGTAAATTTAAAAAAAAAACTATAAAAACAGTCAAATAAAACTTAGAAATTTCAATTTTGGTGTGTTTCAACTAGAAGTCCACATGCATTCATTCCTTAACTATGGGCTTTTAGCTGTTTATCTCAACCTGATCGACTTACAAAGAGACACAAGATTTAACGTCTCGCTCAAAAGGTGCAGAGATGCTCCATTAACTGCTGCACAGATCGAACCCATGACCTTTGTTTTACGGCTTCTCTCTCGCCGTCCGACCACCCTGACTGCTTGTTTTAAAAGAAATAAGTATGAAGACAGAAACGCTCCTGTTTCAGAGGCAGGAGGTTGTTGTTCAGCAGAAGTGTGCATGTAATACTGAAGGCATGTGGACATGTTGTACTTATAAAGTTTGTAGTTCATCAAAGACTTCAGCCAAATCTCAGTTTAACATGGCTTCAACCCGCTGCAAATATCTTTAAATGATTTTCTGGAAAATATTAAATTCTTCTGGAGTTTGAGTTCGTAAAAATATCATGAGGAGATTTGGAGTTCTTCTTCTTCTTCCTCTTCTTCTTCTTCTTCTTCTTCTTCTTCTTCTTCTGCTGATGTCCCTCAAGTGAACCGAAAAAAAGGTTCCTCAAAGCTTCTTCTTTCACTTTACGGAGTGTACAAACAAAGTCTTCCTCCAGTACATAAAACTGCCTCTTTGATCTGGTGAGTCAGCCATTAAATCAGTTTCAGTTTAGAAGAAAATTAGTCAAAGTAAAGACATGAGATTGAACAATAAAGTGCTTCTTAATAAACGGGTATGAGAAACGGGACAAACACGAGAGGTCAACATGCAACATGCGAGGTCGTGAGTCAAAGCTGAAGCCACAACACTGCGACCGCATGGTGAGCACGTCTGAAGTATTTATACGCATTTAAATACAACGAGTGATTTATTTGTTATGTTTCATGCAACTTGTCCGCAGATGAGCGAATCAAACGATATGTTGTGACTGTTTTTTATCGTATTTGTACCTGAAAGGAAAGTCTGTAATCCTTCAATTTAATGAAAATGTTTTAGATGCAACACTTTAAATGTAAATGAGGGTTTTTACAGGTTTTATTGTAGAAGAAGTTGCTCTTTCAACCTTAAATGACTTGATTTACTGAATCATAGGGTAAATGGTTTTGACGTTTGCAGGGACAAAGTTTGCCCTCAGAAGATATCAATTACCGAACCCTGTGTGCGAGAAAACGATGCTTACATGACACTAATTGGCAACAGAAAATACATTTTTAGAGACACACAACGCTGCACAAACAACTCGTTCTCACTCTGAGCTCCTCACATGTGGCGCTTCGTTCAGGACTCCAACTGGCGTCACTTTTTAATGCAGGGCAACCCCTTCAGCATCTGTTAGCGATGCTTTCTATCAAGTAACTACAATCCAAACCCATCTTTTTGTCCACCATTGGATGCAAAAGCTGCACTTGACAAAGTACAAGTTGCAAAAAAAAAAGTCCAGAGAGGGTTGTGTGTCGGTGTAAAGTGGCGGGTCACACGGACGACTTTCAGCCAGGAGACAAGAGTCCCATTGAAAGGAAGTAATTGATCTTTTCCTAAACCCAACCAAGAAGTTGTGGTGCTTAAATGAGCCAAACTGCGACTGTTCCACAATGTTAAATACGTGTTATAAAGGTTTAGTGGCAGGAAGGCTTTGCATGCTGCAAACTGGAACCCAGTGCTTTAAAAAGTGATGCCAGTTGGAGTCCAGACCAAGAAACCGCATGCGAGGAGCCGAGACTGAGAACAGATTCTTGATTGTTTTCAGTATTTTGGCCACGATATTGAGGAAATGATATAAATTTTATGTTGAATTTCATTTTCATTTGCCGTAACTGTTCTTAGATTTACACTCCACTGTAACACTTAACACATAACTAACCTTTTTCATGGTTATATTGAGATGCTCATACTTGTATGACACCTGTATGTGAAGGTCAGAAAAAGGGAACAAAACAGCATCATTCCTTAAGATTTCCACATATATTTGTTTCATAAACCTAAAAAAACATGCAAACCCTCATCTTATTCAAAGTCCTGCACCTCGTTAGCCCCCCATCCACCCCGTCTGATGCACACTCAATAAATAATTCACTTTAAGCACAAAGAAAAAACATTGCAGGGGAATTTACTCCAGACTGCAATTCTGCCTCCTTACAAAATGTAATTGGAAACAAATCAGTTGAATATAAATATAGTTTATATGGCGACAAGGCTGAGATCATTGCATTTTAATGCGCTTTTAACGTCCATGTTAGATGATTTAATAACTGAGCCACAGCAAGGAAACAAAGGGTTATTAGTAAAAACACAGTATAACTAGATTCATTTTATGACCACAGTACATGAAATAACCAGATAACAATTTCTGCAGGAAGCCTGTCCAATTAAACATTATGTTTATTGAATATTCAGCACATGCGAATTCTTCCTCTGTGGTTTTGGTTAAATATCCTCAACCTTAACTTTAAGGTTTAAGAACAGGGGACTCAGGGATTAAACAGGAATGACTGAAGTTTGCAGCATGATGTAACCAGATATGTTCTTCTTCTGCTCTTCTGCAGGTGTTTCAGACCGACAGGCAGCTTGAGATAAAAACCTTTTTAAGTCTCATCACCACCTGAGGGGAAGATTACTGTAAGTAACGAGAAGCACATTGGCTTAATCAGGGCGTCCTGTTTGTTTTAAGCAGTTATCAATCTGGAAAAGTCCCTGAAAAATGACAGAAATGTCCCCGTGCATGTGAGAAAAGACGAGAATGATTCATCTTATTTCCTTTATCTGACCTGAAGAGGAAGGTTTAAGCACTGAAGAGGTTTACTGACCTTCAACTCGTGCACGTACTATTCAAAAAGCTTCACAACTGAGTCTGTTTTTAACACAGAAAGGTCAAACATGCCGTGTACCTGTTTACCTGAACGGACACAACAACCTGGTAGGCTGCGATCGCATTTAAAACGCGGAGCCTCGCTGTTCTCCAGCTGTTTTTCTTCCTCACAGGGTGGTCAAATTAACTTTACTGACTGCTGCATTTAATAGGATTACCACAGAAAACAATGCTGCCCTGGCAAAAAATAAAAATAAATAAAAGGAGGAGAATAAGAAAAAGAAGAGACTGAACAACAATAGACAGAGCCAGGAGGAGGGGGCTAAAGATCAGGCTGGAAATGTGGTACCACTTAGGCCCAGAGAAGGCACCCTGCAAAGGGTTAAAGATGGCTACGGGATAAGTGGAGCTCGTTTATTGCAAATTTGACAGTGGTAGTTAAATGGTGAGTTTTCCCTCCAAGCTGCCAGTCTGGAGAAGCAGATGAGGCTCTCTGCTCTCCTCACCTTCAGTCTCTCAGACTCTCCTGCGCTCTTCTTCTTCTTTCGTTTTTTTGGGGGTTTTTTTATGGCCGTCTGTCTCTTTTTTTCTCAGCCTTAAATCTTCTGCGTGAAACAGGAACAAAAGAAGAAGAAGAAGAGGATTTTCTCTCCAGTCTCTCCTCCCTTCTCTCTCACCTTCCAACACATCGTTGTCACGGCAGCTTCGGGCCTTCGTGATCATCCTCTTCACTTCATCTCCATCCATCCATCCATCCATCCCATCATCTTTTTTTAAAAAAAAGCTCCTGCCTTTGTCTTTTTTGCCCCGTCTTGCCTCTTTCTGCCCCTCGCTGTGGAACTAAATCTTCAACCTGCCATCTCGTGGAGTCCCTTGCAGATGTCCGCTGCCTGGCGCTGAAGCGGGCGCTTGCCAGCAGCCCAGATGCATTTGCGACTCTTTGCCATTGTGATGTCCTTGCTATGTGAGGTGATCAGGATGGGGTCTGGTGTCGTGCAGAAGCAAAGTGGTGAGTGAAAACAAACCTTAAAAGAGGATTTGAAAAAGAGACTTTCTCGTTCTGCTCTCTTCTGTTTCTCAGTGGTTCACAGAGATGATGATGTGCGTGTTCACACAACAGGAACAAACTGGATTTAACATCAAGTAGTTATTGTAACATTTAAGACAGCTGTTTTTTTAATCAAATTAAATCTAAACTAGAATCAAACAAAATCATTATCATGTGAATCCCACATGGGCAGCAAGTGTTGGTTAAAAGAGATGAAGCTGACTTCCTGTTTTTTAAGCAACCTTGATAATAAACAAGAAAACATCATTTTCATTTAACAATATAATAACAGAAAAAAACGCTATATATTATCTTATGGGTTTAAGAATAAATGACAGTAAATGAAGAAAGGGAGATTCATCATGTTGCTTGATGGTCCTTTTTTAAGAAGACAGCCATTCAAAGCATCTGGCAGCTTCTGCAGATGAAGATATTGAACAGTTTGTTCTCATATTACTTCATCCAGGTATCAAACTGTTTCATATCGTTCTACAGCAGCAGCTCCCAAATACTTTTACAGCTCAGGACTCTGACCTGGTCTCTTCTCAGGTCCAGAACTTAAAAAATACATCATGATCTGCTTTAATATCTGAATTTGTCAATGAAATGTATTTATTTTATTTTGAAAGTGCATCAGCAGCAGCAATAATCACATTTGCGGAGTGTAAAGTTGGTGTGAATGGCTGTTGTAGAGGTTTCTTCTTTGCACATGAAAAACTGAGCTGAGATGTTTTTTCATATCTGTTCATTTTGAAGCTCTTACTACTGCTCACCCCCCACGTTCAACACACTGAGGCCTCTCATCTGCAGTTCAAATGGCTTTGATGAAGCCAACTTTTAGAGATTCGTCATTTTATTTGTTTTTTCTTGCATAATGTTTGTGATCAAGAGCACAAACATGTTTTCATGTCCATGTTTGCTGAGAGAAGACAGGAAAATGTGGCGTATCAGAGCATAGTATTTCTCTTTTAATCAGATAAATTACTTTAAACATCACAGCAATGTCACATATTCTATTCTGCCACATGAGGACCCAATAAAATGAGGTCTGCGACCCAGTTTTGGGCCTCTGTCCGACGTTTGGGAAACACAGTTGCACGGGCCAAGTTGACTCAGAGTCTTCAATGAAAGATGTTGATTTTTTCCGCATGTCCTTGGTGGCTGCATTGTCATGTCGCTCCTCGTTAGGCTCTGAACCAGCAGACACTCTGCAGTGGTCCGAGATTCTCCTCAAATCCAAATTTGTGGCCAGCAAGTCCTTTTAAAATCCGCCGCCCCCCAAAAAACTGTGCTGACCACAAAGAGTCAGGTATGTGGTGACCCTCACGCTCGCCAGCGGCCGGCATTTCCTCAGGAATTTAGGTCTAATAGAGGGGTATCCGTTCTCAATTACGTTGTCATTTTGGCTTCCGACGTTTCCCTGCAGCCTCCGTCAGCGGCCCAGAGGTGAGGCGTCGCGTCATGATTAGAGGGGCTGCGAGCCGCCGTTAGGTGCCGCTGACTCCCATTCAACATAACAGCTTGTGACAGCAAGATCAGACTGTTTTAAAACGCAGCAAGTTTCACAAAGTGCAACTGACAATTGCTAAGGAAGAACGGACATGATACAGCATCAAAATTTAAAATGACATAGTAAGCAGTAAAATGATGCAGAATCTGTCCTGCTAAATTATAACTAATGATAAAATAACCTTTCATAAGCATTTCTGGTGCTAAAAAAGAATAAAATAACAGCAGCTGTTGAAAAAACTGCTGGTTTAAAAGCACTTATCCTTCACTAAAACCTTAAAAATTAACCTTAATTTGTAATTTTATGTGAAATACAGTAAAATAAATCTTGCCCATTCATTCTAAAAGAGGCTTTAGGTTAAAGAGAATTGGACAAATGTTGAAAATAAATGAAATTTCAGGATGAAAGTGTGCAAAGTTTCAAACAGCCATGATGTTATTTTTGCCTAAAACTACACAAGATTATCATTAAGTCTTTAATGAAGATATCTGATGCTAATTGATCCAAACAACTTCAAGTATGATGCCAATTTTGGGTATAAAAAGGTCAAATGGTGTTTTTTTGGGGGTCAGTCAGGTTGACCTGCTGTCAGGATTCATCACCTTTACGTCGGACAGATTTACGCACCCCCTCGCCGTTTCGACCACATTTTTTTTCACACGCAACTGAAAAAGGTTTGAAGTGTTTCAAAGCCGGAAAACTGAACTGTAGAAGTCAGAAGGTTGAACCCATTATTATGTCTATTAGCGCTCTTCATGTTCCTGCGAGGTTACTGTAGGTAATCAGGAGCACATGGGACTGTTTTCACGCTCGAGTTCGGAGAAAGAGCGAGAAAAAAACGATCAAATCCTGAGATAAAATGCTTCGCCGGTGGAGTCGATGCAGATTCAAACGCTTTCAATCTGCTGCTTTGCACATATTCTTCATACGGGATGATCCGATCCACATTTCACCACAATGTGAAACAATATGTGGACTCTTCCTCTCTGAATCAACATTTAGATCCCACAAGTCTCTTATTTCAACATTTTATTTATGCCACTCAACAATAAAGAGCTGAGCAGTGTCTGCGTTGTAAATATAAAGATTTTTGACGTTATTTTGCAGCTTATTAGAGACGTATCGGTTCTTTAATTAGACTTTTGCAATCAGCTGATTCAGCAAAAACGTCAAAACTTACATTTTGCCGATGTTATGTTTTAATTTGTAATCTGTCGCTGGATTAAACCTCTCCACGTTTTGTCTTGAGGCTCAGTTCATTGCAGTTTTACGACATGTTACACGCCTGAACAGGATGTGAAGCCTCGATCTCTGCGGGAGGTTTTTTTCACTTATTTATTTGTGTTTATTTAAGTGTGTTTACCTCGTTGACCTCTGGGCTCTCAGCGAAGCAATCGACTTGGGTGCAAACGCAAAGAGACTTTGGACTTCGCAACAACATTTGTTCGAGATTAGAACCGACTTTATGTTCTCGTTTAAGAGGCACATTAAAAGGAAATCTCTGTTTTGCAACCTGCGTTTTCTGCCCACAAACAATCAGAGGACTTGTTGTCTAAGCGGGGAATCAAGTCAGTGTGTTGGAGGCGTGACTGTGTGTGTGTTTGTGCAACAGCTCAGCAGGACTGATGTGAAAACATCAGCAGCTACGTTCACATGGAGGCTAATATTCTAAATATAATCAGTTTAAAAGGCCCAAACAGTATAATATTTCTCTAAATAAACCACTTTATTTGAAAAAAAATCAAGCCCCGACTGATATTTTAATCAGTTGCAGTGAGATAGTTTAAACTTTTTCATAAACTAACAGAAGTAGAATTTAATCACAGTTGATTTATTGTCATTACTTCCTGGTTAGGTTGATTCTTTGATGCCCCTCCATCATGACGTTGAACGACGGATCGTTTTACAAAACATGTCAGCTTACAAGTTAAACTTGACCTCTGCTGAGTTTGTTTTTGGTACAAACTCATAATTCTCAACATTTATAAAGTCGCAAAACAAAACAGCATCTGTTGAGCCGAACGGATGATAAATTTCCATCTTCAGGGAGCCGATGAAACACATTAAAAGAGATGTTGCTCAATGAGATGCTGCTGAAATGAAACATTTAAGGACAAACACACACGATGCATTCATCACTTTTGCGCATAAACAGCTGTTCTGTTTAAAGGCGTCGGTGCATGTAAACAATGAAGATCACATGTAAACAGCTGATCTTACATGTTCAGTCAGAATGAAGGAGACAATAACTCAACAAAACAAGACATCAGATGGAAAATCACAGGAAACCAATCTTAATTTAGTGAAAATGCAAAGCACATTAGATTTATGCCACTTACAATGATAACTGTCAGATGATCTGTGAGTTTCACTTCATGGTTTTTGTTTGCATTGTTGTAAACACTGAAGTTTCACCATCTTATCATCATGCTGGAGGGACTTTTAACGGGTGTTAATGGAGCCTTTACGAACTCAAAATCTTTGGCTTAAGAACTAAACGTGCAGAAAAAGCATCGATGCTTCTGAAGTTCGTTTACAATGTTTTGACCGACACTTTCTTAAAACAACAAATGAATGAAAAAAGGTGCAAAACTAGCAAAAATATCACTTGTTTACGATCGATAAGCTGACAAATCTGCTGGATTTCATCAGAGTTTGTGTGACACAACAACATGTCATCACCAAGAACACAAAAGCACCTGCACACCTTTGAACCTGCGACTCACCTGAGACGCACAGAATATTATGTTAGCATCAAATTTTATATTTATTTCTCACATCAGGCCTTTTTACTCATCAGTTTGAAGTGAATCAGCAGTTAATGTGGTTTGAGTATAAAGATCTGACACCTTCCAACTTCAAAACAGACAAGTTTTAGAAATCGTGGAGAAAAAATAACATCTTGCACCCAACTGGTATCAATCGTCCGAACATGCACACGTGGATCATTAGGGACGACACATCTTGTGTTATTTTAACACATCACCCCACCTGGCACCTTTTTCTTGTTAATGTACACATTGTGGTGCATTGTGGGTATTTTGGCTCCATGGACAGAAGCAGCAGCTGCTGTATGTTACAGGGGAATCACACCCTAAAACTAAATTCCTGTGATGAGAATCCAACCTGAACTCACCTTTACCTTTTTTCATGCTTTTCATCTTTGTGGTCCTGATGTCTGGCATGAAAATGTGATGCTGCAACATATGGATATGAGGTCTGGATGTGTTAGAAAATTCAAACTGTGGGAGTAAGAAGTGAAAAAATAGACTTTTGCTCCAAAATATATTTGATTAGGTTTAATAATCTTTACCTAAAGTTAAGAAAAGGGCACCATTCATAAAAAATTTATAACTAAATACCGTAATTTTTGGACTTATTGAGCGCACCTGAATATCAGCCGCACCCACTAAATTTAAAAAGATGAAATATTTTGTACATACATAGGGCGCACTTGTCTTTAAGCCGCAGATGTTCATGTTGTAACATGGGACATTTACACAGAAAAATATAACATAGAAAGATTTTTTAAACTTTTCATTAAATAAATGTATTTTTCTGAATAGTGCCTGTAACATGGCTGGTTAAAAAAATAAAAAATATAGTAGCGTACCAGAAAAGTCATTGATCGCTATCTTCATCTTCCTCCTGTGCACTAAAACTACTAAAGTTGTCTTCTCACCCTCATCACACACTTTCCCGTTTATTTTCGTACATAAATTAGCTGCATCATTGTTTAAGCCGCAGGGTTCAAAGCGTGTGAAAAAGGTAGCAGCTTATATTCCGGAAATTACGGTACACTTATTTTGAATTCAACACACACTAAGCACTAAGCAGTAAAGGCTAGTATGCTACTTAAAAGATAAAGATATATAACTTTTCAGTCAAAGTAAAACTCAAAATATTTTTAGAGGCTGTGATATGATTTATCATTTATTTGCAGGGAAAAAAATTTATCCTGAGATCATACATTTGGCATTTTTTTCAATGAATTTAATGTCAAAATGTAATGTGACATGTCCCTCAATCCACAAGAAAACACTGTATTTATCTCACAACCTAAATGCCTCCATTCAATTATTGCTAAACCACCATTTCGTAACCCCACCACATTATCTAAATCCAGTTTTAAGGTGGAATGCCCCTTTAAACACAAGCATGTTTCCCTGAAACCCGAACAGAGCCTGTTACACCTGGTGCTTGTTAAAAAACCCAGTGCAATCCCATGCAAGGTCAAAGGTCACCGTTTTACGCTACCTTAACCTGCCGCGCCTCTAAAAGTCCCTAAAGCCTGCAGATCGATAGCACATGTGTAGAGACGTGTTTTTCAGACAATGACTCAAGCCTCAGAACGACGTCCAGCAGCTCGCTGAGGTTTTTCTGAGGAAATCTGCTCGACACACGACTTTTCTTCACTTGGTCGTCATCTTTCATCTCTATTGTTGACCATCAATAACTCTGCTAAACTCTGCTCAGCTCAGATTCATGAAAGCATGTCTCTAACATGCAAACAGTAGTCAAAGGTCATTAATGTCACCCAAGTCTGCACAAAACAATGACAGGATGAAGAGAAAATCTCTTTAAACTCGGAGGTTTAGCAGGATTCCCCAAGAGAAGTTGTGAACCAACAATGTCTCAAATTCCACAGACTTGATTTGTGTGTGTCTTCATGTGTGTTTTTCTGTTTCTGTGCTGCATCACTGCCTCATATCAGCTGTCGTTTTCATAGTTTGGTAGAAACTACAGTGTTAGCCTTTTTCATGTGTATTAATGTGTTTCAGGGGTTACAATGAAGCTTCAAATGAGATGAAACATGTTCCTGTTAGAAAAAGGACAATTTTAGCTGAATTATTGCTAAACTGCAGCTAAACTGTAGCTGTGATTTCTGTCTGTCTGTCCGTCACGTGCTCACATATGTGTTGTGATGGTGCAAACCTGTTTTTTAAATTTGTCAGATTATCAGTAACTTTGTTTCTGGAAACAGAAATGAAATGAATTTAATGTTTAGAAGAAGTTTTTTACTGGTAGAAATAGATTTGATATTCAAAAATTTATAAAATATAGAAATCTGATCTCACACTGAATTTAACGTTCATTATGACTTCAAACTTGAGGGGCAGTAGCTTTTGCAGGAGCTCAATGGTTTTTATGGGTCTCTGCTTAAACAGCAGTTTAGTTGAAGACACAGTGATGAAGTTTGATTGATCATGTGACTCTGATGCAGAAGGTACAGTCTTAAAGTCTGAGCAACAAGTCTTTGAACCCAAATCTGTGTCTGAATAGATGTCAAGACTGTACATTTCTGCAAACCGCAGTTTGTTATTTATTAAAATTTTACATTTATTTACATTTTGTTTTATGTTTTGAGGCACGAAAATCATTTGAGATGTTAAAAAAGATCACGTATATCTGATTTTGTAACCATGAATATGTCGCACATGTACTGACATCTTGATAAAACACCTTGAAAGGAGAAGTGAATGGTTGTGTAAAAGTTGTCTACAGCACTGATTTACTGCTAAGCAATCACATTATATAGTTTTTACTCAAACACCAGACTGCTCAGAAAGTCAGCTTATACACATGAAATCTAATCAACTCAATTCAATAATTATTATAGAAGCAATTTTAGGTGTAAAATGTAGAGTTTTGATGAATCCATGAGTTGCAGAAACATATTAACATTTTACTCTGATGACTTGGCCTCCTCATCCTATATGCATTATTTTTAGTATGGCAAAGTCATGTCATGTGTAGTTAATAAGGGCTAAATGTTGTTTAAGCAGCTTAGAATACAATCAAGCTCAATGTCAGACTAAAGAAAGTTTAGGTTTGAATGAATAAATGCTGCAAATCGACTTCGCCATCCTGCATCTTGTACAGAGGATTGCCATCTTTGCATAAAGGTGGTCATAATTACATGAATGAACCAATGAAAGAGCCACTTCAAATTGCTGATGGTGTCAGAAATAACACTGTTAGTCACTAGACGTTACAGATAAATGAAGTTTTTTAACATTTTTCAGACGCCCATCAAGAGCCACAAGTCCTCAACCAATAAATCTTTTTTATGTGTAAGTAAGAAATGCTTTGTCACCTCAGCATACCCACTCCTTTTTATGGCTTCATTTAAACCATCAAATCAAAACAGACGTGTGACAACAGACAAGAGCTCAAATGCACCAATAAGGTTTTGTCTGTGTTTGATAGTTTTTATTTAAATGGGACGAGCAGGTTCAAAGTCCTGTGATGGACACACAGTTTATGAGCCTCTTAAAGGTCATGTAACTTGAGTTTCTTCACCACCTGTTCTTCCTTTTCTTCCTCCAACAAACAAGAACCATCACTTACTGGCTTTCCAGGAATTAGGACATTTTAAAGCCAAAACTTTTGCACACCTTTCTCTGTACTGGTTTTTAGCTTTTGTTTGCGACTACATATATTATTACTACTTTGGAGAGTTAATTGGATCTTTGCAGAGAAAATTCCACAGAAATCAGACTTCTGAAGGACAAATTGGTGGCCACCTGTTTATTAAACAGACTCTGTAGCACCTGACTGATCTTCTTTCAGTAGGAAATCCTGCAAAGTTTTCTTAAACACAGTCATTTTTGTGTTTATTCAGTCACAGTTGTGTTGTTGTGCTTGCTAATTGCTCATCATAGATCGGCCTCAAAAGAACACATTAAAATCACTCATTCATCTCCATCCAGTCAAATCTCTCAAAGGACTTCTGAGTTTGCCTTCTGTCCTTTCCAACATCTAGCACTGCCGATGCTTTGCTACATATCTAACAGCCTGATCAAAGGTGCAGTTTTGGATGGTGGAGGTAAAACCAGAAAGTGGGTTTTCTTAATAAATAACATCTTGTGGCTGCACTGCATCATGTTCTGGTCTACTGACGCTCCTGTTGATGGAGAAACTAGTAATCTGTCTCACCTTTGATGGATTTCACTCCGTATGACTGATCGTCTGCAAGGTGTCAACACCGAAAACAAGGCATTTGATTTTTGATATGAGTTTATGTCAGTTCTACAGAACCTACCATTTTGTTCATTTGATAAATTGCATTCACACCAAGGAGCTGCCAGTAAAGAGCCGCCGGCCAAAGAGCTGCTGAGCTGAAGGTACTCAAACATGTGAAGGGAGTTTCTACAATCAGACGTGATGCATGAGATTTCTCCAGAAGTCTGCAGTGTTATCAGCAGGACTGCCTGCAGCGCAGCTCTTGCACATGAAAGAACAGTATGTTCCTCTAAAGATATTTTATTTGCACGCTTCAGAACAGAAGCACGCGGTGCAGGCTGCCATTTCTTTTCAATGATTTCAGCAAGGTTTCTTCCTTTTTTATGTGCAGATTGTTTGAATTTCTGAGAACCCTGAGACTAACCTCAACCTTAGGATTCATCCTGCAAGTCTTTTTTATTAAATTATTTTAAATATTAACTTAAAGGTGTTGCTTGTTTTTTTGTTGTTGTTTTTTTAGAGAATTTACTTTGCATTTTTGTTATAAAAACTTTATTTCATATTTGCATTTTTTAAATATTCTATCTTAAATTTTAAGCAAATAAATACACCTGGCAATGCACTTTAAAAAACCATGTAGAAATTTAACCTAAGATGGTATAAAAAGCTAATTTTGACTTCACAGAGGCTTTAATGTTGAACGAACTGCAGCCTTTAATGACTCTTATCAGCGATCTCATTAAATGCACTGCAGGTTTTGTGAG
>JAPZDV010000012.1:1774948-1791469 GCA_029814665.1 Acanthurus lineatus | reverse complement strand
CCTTTTCTTTCACACTAGACACAAACCGAACCCTGGTTCAGTTTGATCCAGACTGAGACTGCCTTCTTTTGGTTGGACCAAAACTCAGCTGTTAGGTCGGGTGAAGGTTGCACACCTCCTTTTTTTTTTTTGATTAGATAAAACAGAAAAGTCTGAAAGTCTGGACTTTAAAGATACAAAAAGGTCAGTCTAATGCCATGAAACCCCGGTGACCCTCATCCATTACAGATTATATGCAAATGAAAACAGAATTCTGAATATTATATTTCATTTCTGGCATATATTTTTATCAATTGATCTCTCTGTGGTTTACGAACTGGACCTGGTTACGTTACTGTCGGGTTCAAAGCAACGTAACTTTAAATAAAAAGGTAACCAGTGACCAAAATAAGGAACACATTGACATCATCATTGTCATCTGGGCCCACTAAAATAATCTGGAAAGTATTTTAGACACAACAAAATCAACAAAATGGATTAAAAATTAGTTCATGATTCCACATTACACAATTTAAATAGGATTACCGTGAAGAGAATTTTTATAATAAGCTATAATTGTATCGTTATAAGTAACTGAATGTTTTCTTTTGCTTTGGTTTTCCTTTCGTGGATGTGCAGAGAGTCACTGTCTAAACAGTCTTTTCCAATGTTTAACGTTAAAGTGGGATAAACTGTAGTTACATGCGAATGTCTTCCCGCCTGCAGGATCTAAAGATCCGTATTTCAGAGAGCTCAGTGGGAGATTTTCCACGGAGTCCTGAAATTCTCTCTATATCTCAAGGATTTGTGGCGTCTCCTTTCCTTCCTCGCGTCCTTCTCCATCCTGCTCTCACTCTTTTACTCCATCAGCTTCCTCCATGTTTTAATTTAATGTCTCCTCTGTTTATCTGGACCTTCTCCTCTCCTGATCTGCTCCTCTGTTGCCTCCTGCAGCTCACAGAGAGCAATCAGAGGACTGTCGAAGCTGTCTGGAGTGTTCCCGTGAAAACGGCTGCGTGCGTTGCCCCGAGCGACTCTTCCTGTTCCTGCAGCGGGATGGGATATCTCACCATGGGACGTGTCTCCACGCGTGTCCTGCTGGACACTACGGACAGAGAGGGAAGGACATCAACCGCTGCATGAGTAGGTTTTGATAAAAATTATTGTTTCTTTGACAAAAAAAGATTCTTACCTGCAGGAATTAGAGTTTAAATTAAGCTTAAGAGGTATTAATTTACCCCTCACAGTGTCCTTGACTTGGGGTTAGTATTTCCAAAAAAAGAGGAACTTAGGGGGTGGGGCTTTCAGTGCTGAACATTTCTGATTGGTCAAGTTCTCAATGCATTTTATTTTAGCCACCTTTTTTAAAAAATTTGCAGCTGCAGCCACGTGTTTGTGGTTGTTTGTGCATTATGTTTTAACTCATCAACATGGAGAAAACATATGTCAGATGGATCAGTGAAGACGTTTGAGTATCAGTCACAAAATGTCAAGTAAAAAACAGACGTCACTTTTTTTTAATTTGAATCTCAGGACTTATTTGTTTTTAAATCTGAATGATTGTTTTTGTCAGTTTTAGAGGTTCACAAACAACAGAAAGTACTCGTATTCACAGTTTACTGTTTTTTACTGGCTCCTTTATTGAAATGCACCTCCCTTAATTCCATCCAGAAACATACCATGCTATAAAAAGAAAAAAAAAAACCAAGAATGTAGAGTTTTTGTCTCATTCACTAAAAAAATATTTGACTCACGAGATGCCAAAAAGTCCTCAGGAAGATCTCACGAGAAGTTTTGTTTTTCCAAGACTTGAAGCAGCAAACTAAGCCTTCACCACAGGCAGACCTTTACCTGAAAACAATAATTATGCTTTAATATTTCCTGATCTGACGTCTAATTATACAGATATAAAAAATATACTGTAATAAATACGCTTTAATAGAGCAAAAGGGTTCATTCTGATTGGTCGAAGCCCAAACCACCAAGTCTCACAACTTAAACAGTGGAAACTGGCAAACATAAATGTCATATGAGCTTTTTCTAATTTACTGCTCCACCTCTGTGTTTAAAGTCAGGCGAAGTTAAAGCAGCCGATAAAACCTTCACAGTTTGATAAACATCCTGCTTCTTTCCATGAAAGTGACATCCTATTGGTTTAAATTTATAAATCTTCTCTCATTCTTCTGTCCAACATCCTGTTAAAACAGGAAAATACATCACATTAAGGAAGTCTGTATTTTAACAGCTCATTTCTTCCTGTTCGGCCTACATTCAGATCATTCAGATCAAAAAAGAGACTGCGGTTTCCTCCTGAATCGATATTTCATTGTCTGGATCTGTGATGGTTTCCATCTCCTCAGAGTGTCGCTCTTCGGACTGCGAGCACTGTTTCAGCCGTGACTTCTGCACCAAGTGTAAGCCTGGTTTCCAGCTCTACAAAGGCAAGTGCCTGAGCCGCTGCCCCGAGGGGACCTACGCCCACCAGACGGACTGCGTCGGTAAGGAAAAACACTCGGACAAATACGAGAAACCTCAACTAGATCTTATCAGAGAAAACCAACTAATAAAAACAAGCATTTTTTTTGTAGACGAGCTGATTGTTCAGCTGCTTGTGAGCCTCCATGTTGCTTTAAATGTTTGCAACCTAAAGCTGATACAGACAACAAGACGGCTTATTTCATTAAAAAATAATCAGTGAAAGGAGTGAAGAGGATGTGTTTTAGTTTGAAAGTGTTTCAGAAGGTCAGTTTATGACATGAGGATCTGACAGAATATGTGAAAAGTTTTCACAGAAAATTTCCTGTGATCCTACATTATTTTTTTATAATCAAAAACAAGTTTGACATGAGATTCAGGCTGAAGTCTGGACTTGAAATATTCCTATTTAACCCCTAACAGGGCTGAGGATCAAAAAGGGCTGTATGGACACTGAAAAACATGTTTAAAAAGTGCAAATAGTGCAAAAACGCAGATGTTTCAGTCCATGTTGGACTTTCCTCGGTGCAAAATGAGATGTGCACAGTGAGTCCTTTCATATGTGGGTTACTCCACAGATGCAGCAAGTCAGTGATCAGTGGCCTGATTGAACACACATGAAGTCAACAGGTCAAGTCACTGCAAATGCACAAGAATAAAACCACTACAGAGCATTAATGTTTTCTTATAATGTTACGTTATAAAAATGTTAGTTTTGTGCTCTGATGCTGAGTCACAGAAACCATGTCAAATCT
The DNA here is from genome assembly GCA_029814665.1 of Acanthurus lineatus. Lineage (NCBI taxonomy): Eukaryota > Metazoa > Chordata > Actinopteri > Acanthuriformes > Acanthuridae > Acanthurus > Acanthurus lineatus. The sequence goes on along the minus strand of JAPZDV010000012.1, from coordinate 1,788,260 downwards.
AGTGCCTCATTTCAGCCACAAGAGAATAAAAATAAATTAGTAAAAAGACATTTAGCTTTCTTTATGATACTATTAATCAAAATTTTTGTAAACATGCTCTTGGGTTTTTTAGAGTCCATTTATGCTGAATAATCTTGTGGTTTAATGTCTTTATCAGTGAGTCAATAATCCTCTCAACCCTCCTTATGTTCATTGTCTCTTTCAACTCTTATGGGTCAAATAGTCTGTTACTCCTGTAGTTTAATGGAAAAGACTGGAAATATTTTACAGTTTTTATTATTGCAGTTCTTCTTATATATGAACACATTATCTGATATTCAAAGTCTTGTTTTGTGTCAAATAGCTCGACTGATGTCCAAAAACTACTGAAAACACATCAGTGCTCTACACCGTCTCACTGCTGACATCTTAATTCTTACAAACACACACTGTAGTTTATTTTGACTCATTCTCACACACCAAACGTGTGTTAATGCACATATCCCAAACAGATGCACTGTTTCCAAAAGCAGATTTGTTGACAGAAAAACAAAAAAACCACAGAAATCATCTTTAGCTAACAAACTTCTTCAGGTGATATTCAGACACCTGGAAGCTCAGTTTGATAAACCTGAAATTTAAACTGCATGTGAAAGAAAGGCAGCAGCTGATGAAACAAAAACCAAAGTTGATCAACGATGCAATGCCAGATTAAAAGCTGAACAAAGTGAAAGTCTGACAGTAACACATCTAATCCCTGCTGATCAGATGAAGGTGCCACAGCAGAGAGATGAAGAATGCTGGAAATCAGAATAAGTTCATCCTTATTTGATGCATGATGACGACAAATAAACCTCTGCTCACATTCTTTTAAAGAAACCTTAAGAATAAAAAAGTCATGTGATAACAACCAGATTTCTCCGTTTTCCCCGGGATGAGACTCCTAATCCAGACTACCTGTGTGAAAGTGTCTTCTGAAGTTTGGTGCGTTAAAGCGTGCAGACTCTTCCAGCTGTACAAATGCAGGCCTGCTTAGCAATGAATGCATCGGTGAAGCTAATCCGAGAGGTTTGATCAACAGCAGACGCGTTCAAGTTCCTGCAAGTTCCTCCTTTTCTTTTATCTGCGGCCACTTTCCTGCCGTATTTCATGTGTGGATGAGTTTTTCATTGGTTGTGGTCTGTGTTTCTTTTTTCCTTATATTAAGCAGATTTCAATCATGGATTTGCCTTTTGATAAATTTCACCTGCTTCAGTAAAATATAATATGTTGAGTGAGAAAGCATGAAACAAAACCCTGAAGTCATTTTTCTTTCAGATGGATCAAATCAGTTTTTCTCCAACAAGAGACATTAATAAAATCAATAATCTTTTGATCACATTAATTGCAGCTGACAGCTTGATGAGACATTTGAGCTACAATTTCTGCCTTTCTTTGGTACATTTTGTCCTGAAAAATTAAAAAAAAAAAAAAATCTGCAACCTGATCTTCCTCTGGTTCTGATGAAGACTCATCTACTCTCTTTTTTTTAATCCAAATCTGTTCTGATACGGTTTCAAACTTTCATTAAAACACATGATTCACATTAAAAGTCCTCAGAAAAGGTTTTCAAATTTATCTTCATACCTCGTTGTGTTTCTTCCCAGTCCTCTAAGTAAGTGAGATGTATTGTTGGACTCACTCATCATTCGTAGCCGTTCGGGACTCCAGATTCGCCTTCTGTCGTCCACCTGCAACATCTGCAGCTACTGTTGCTTCTTGGCAGCGTGACCACATCTGGTTTTCGTGGCGATGTTAAGGTTTCATGTCTGCCTGTTGGTACACACCTCAAGCGAGGAGAGAAGTCACTGGAAATCTGACATTTTATACCCAAAACCTGACAATGATAATGATGATTAGAAGAAACGTTGTGCCATCGTGGCCGAAGTTTCTTGGAAAAAACCTGCGGCGACTAATTTTGTAGGTGACATCACTCATTAGCAAGTAATCAGTGCGACTGTAATGTTCTTTGTATTAATGCTTCAGCTGGCATTCATCAATCTTGAAAGCAATGTGGTCACCAGAGGTCGGAAGAAAGCAATTGTCTTTGGTATTTCTTGTTGCCGCTGCAATGGTTGTGGTTGTTATTTATTGATTTAACTAAATTAACTCAGCCCGTACATTTGTTTAATCTATGTTTTAAAGAGCAAACACCTTTTTTTTTTTTATTAAAAGTAATGTTATTTGACATTTTCAGGCTGGAATAGGAAAATTGCATGTATTCAGTCATGCAAAAAGAAGTTCAAAGGCTCTAACTCATGGTTACTCCACCTAAAAGTTAATGAGGAACTTAGTTAGCCTCTGCAGTCTCATGTTTTCTTCTTACCCAGTCTTCTGAATAAATGTAGGTATTGTACGTTTCTGCAAAACAAAAATTGTACAATTGCAACATTTTACACGACTTGGCTTTGTTGTGAGGACACAAAGCTTCAGATCTGCTTAAGTTTAGGCACAAAGCACAAATGGTTACAGTTTAAAAAGACAACATGTTCTGGCTTAAAACACCCATTTTTATTCCCAAAAACACTGATGAATAATGTTGCAACGTCTCGCTAAAAATACCCAGTTATGTTGCTTCAAATTCCGCCAGGAAAATGTTCAAACGTCTTGCTAAAAAAATCAGTTTTTGTCAGTTGAGAAGATGTCAAAATGTCTCATTTAAAAAACTTGAGATTTGTGGTTTGAAACTCTCACCCATAAAGCAGTTTCAAACTGTGCTCATCTGCTTGGCTGCTTTCACACCTTCACCATCCCCTCGACCGAGAAAAGTCAGCTCATATACGAGAAACTTGAGCCGTATCACGATGAGAAATGTTAATAAGACACATATGAAAAGCAAAGTTTAACGTTTCATTGGCAGAAATGTGTTTTTCTCTCTGACATTTAGATGACTGGTGAGTTCATCTCTTTGCTTTCAGAGGACTGTCTCCTGGCTTCATTGGGCGAATGGAGCGAATGGAGCCCTTGTCTTCGTGGAAACGTCAGCTGTGGCTTCAGGTGGGGCAAACAGACCAGAACCAGGGGGGGCGGACAGTCCGGCAGAACGGCCGAAGAGCAAACAGCACCACTGTGCCCGATCCAGACCGAGACTCAGAGGTGCAGGATGAAGAAAAAGTGTCCTAAAGGTGAGAAGGGAAGGAAGGAGGGAGGTTACAGGTGCAGAAAGGAAACACAATAAGGTGCTGAAAGGTTTCATTTTCATTTTATATGAACTCTCAATTGACTACAAACTGTTTGTAACAAGCACAGCCTGCTACAAATGATCATTTAGTCCATTTCTCTTTTATTATGTTGGACTGCGAACGTTCTGCGGCTGTTTGGTTTGATGTGTTGTGTTGTGTTGACACACCATGAGGACTGATTGCACCCTATTAAAAGAACTTCCAACATGTGCTCCCCCTAATTAGCACTTGTAGGCTGATGTTGACAGTTTTGCTTCCACTAGACGTGTTGTTGTGGTACAAAAGAACTGGAAAGCTTCCTCGATTTTTTGTCACTTTTGTTGTTTTGCTGCAAACGAGTTTTCGGAAAGATTCATGGTTCTTTATTGGTGGTGATGGTCTAATGTTCATGCAGAGCCAAAGTGCATTTTAACGAAGCATATCAAACATGAGCAAACAACAACACGGCGTCGTCATTGCCAAAGAACGGTGTGTCATAAACTCTTACCATCAGGCTCATTTTCCAGAAAAATCTGCTTGATAAAAATGTGTTTTTTAATAATTTCCAGCACTTTCCGACGTGAGCTTCACGATCAGGTTGGTTTTCAGAGGTCGTCTGTGTTTCCCAGCTGTCCTTCATTACTGCTTCGCTGTCAACATCACAGTCAAACTGCCTCACATGTCAAATTTAGCCCGTTATTGAAAGTGAAGTCAGGCTTTTTATAATAAACCCCACTTTTCTGAACCTTCGTTATTAAACATCCAACAAATTAAGCAGCACAACATGTTGTTTAGAACGACACATGGAAGCGTTTTCTGGTCTGACGCCCTCTATCAGCAGCACAATATCATTCATTTGGGCCCTTTAAAGCTGCTGTCAGGAGTCAAACGAGTTTTGGGTTTAGATCATTATTTCATTAAGTTGAGGCCATTTTTCATCATCTTGGTTCAATCTCTACTTGGTTGACATGAACCATGAGTGTCATCAGGTTAAAAAACACATGGCTGCTGAAAACAAACAGCAGATCTTGGTTGAAGTACAACTTTTTGCTCACCTATCCATCTACCTCCTTCCTTTATTGATGTCACCTGACTTCCTCCTTCAATTGAATCATATTTATTACTGCTGTTAGTGAACTTAAGCATCTCATATCCAGATTTACTGACAAAGGTCTGGCTGCACACGTTATCATTTTGAAATACAGGGAGAAAAAGGTTTCTTTTTAATTCTTTGAAACATTCACAACCATTTTGCAAAAAACACCGGATGCAGTGATGGAACTGCTGCACAACAGTGTCAGGAGGAACTTTATTTTTGATGGAATATGGAGGAATATGGAGGAAAGCAAACCCTGGCATGAAAATATATGAATGCCTGCAAAAGTAAAGCTCATTACTAGCTTGTATGGATGCTTGTGTTGTCAGCAGCCTGATCGGGGGTTTTGGTAACGTGCAATTTAAAGCTCAGAGGTTGCTCACTGACGGGCTTTGGAACATGCAGACGGCAGGAGATGAGGAGAAAGTTTATGCCCACAGTCCAAATCTGGTGAGTCAGACTCCTTGAATGTAAACAGATGCCTTCTCGGGGCACTTGCTGCAACGACCGGGTGGATCGTTTTCTTTTTGGGTGGACCGTGGACAGAAACATCCCATGAATCTTGTTGCAGTTCTGCTAACAGACTCCAAGCTCCTCATCGGTTACGCTCGTTGCAGCTGCTGGCAGGAAACTCTAAGAAAATGTAGATTTCATCTGTTTTTGTTGTGGTTTTGTGTTTGAGTCTCTACAACACTGTTTAGGAGCTTTGTTTATGGCAAAGGAAATGTGGTACCACCCAGAGTTTGTGATGACGGCATGCGGTGGAACAAGTGAAAGGCTGTGGGGAGGAAACCGCTTCCAAAATGTTTCTGTTTCAATTAAAATAAAAAGAGGAAGAAATCCCACATGGGGTCATTTTTTTTTTGTGGAAGAGATGTTTTGCCACAGAAAGTTATGGAAAATGTTATGGAATTTATTTTTTTTCTTAAAATCAAAACAAGTTTTGATTGATATTGAGGTATAATTACATTATTGGACTTTCATCCTGTGCAAACAACCTCAAATATGCCTCTGCAGAGTCTTACAGAGGCTTTTCGTCCTGAGCGTGGAATAAAATACAGTTACAGTTGGAAGCAGAAGAGACGGGAGGAGGTATGAAGATGAGGAAAACGATAACATATTCTCTGTACGTCCACCTCGCTCGGCTCCCCTTTGGTTAAAAAAGGATTTTTGTTTCTTTGTGTTGGCTGAGATAAACATCACACCTCCTGAGCTCCATCAGAGATTTATGCCTTTACGTTGCTTCCATCCAAAGGAAATCCAGCCTTTCAGGTTTCGGTGTAACTCACACAGATTAGGGGTAATCATGTCCAGTTTGTGGTGCTCATCGTATGTTTTTTGTTTTCTGACGGTCCACAGGAAACTGAAAAAAAGTATTTGTAAAAGCTCTGTGTTGTGGAAATGCTGGTTAAAACTGTGCAGAAGAGAACAAAAACACAGATAATTCAGTCCCTTCATTTAGACTATTGTGTTGTATTGGAGACAAACGTCTGGCTTCAGTTTTTAACTCTGAAATAAATTAATGATGAACTACATACAGATATTCCAAAACATTTAAAAAACCAGACTTGGCAGCGGTTTTATGTTTTTTTTTTCCTCCGAAACCAAGTTGTTTTTGTGACCTTTTGCTGGTTCCATATTTTCTTCCTCCTACACAAACAACACAAGAAGCTGTGACACATTGAAACAGCGCAGGAATGTACGAAGTCGTGTTAACTTTTCCGTCCAAATTGGTGGGAAAAAAATCCAGCCAGTAATTTCACTTTAAAGCTCTGCAAATATTGTCTTGTTTAAGCGTGTGTGTGTGTGTGTGAGTGTTTGTGCATGCCTGTGTGTGTGTGTGTTTTTATTTTATTCTTCTGCCACAATGGAAGACATCATCATTTGCAGTAATTATCATTATCACTGTCAGATCGTATGTCCGGTGGCTTTAGAGAGGAGGAAGGAATCGGATCCAGCGGAGTCCGGGGCAGCGTTCGGCCCCGTGGACGTAATAACACACATGTGGGATGAAAGGGTGCAGTGGCATCTCCCTGACATTCCTCTGTTGTTCCAGATTAGACTGCTCTAGTCTTTTAATTCCTGCTCTTTTGCTGTCTTATTGTTTTCAGATGAGGATGAATCTGCTCTTCCTCCTCTGCTTTTTTCTCTCTGCTGTTTCTTTGCTAACGGCAGCAAACAGTCATGAGCGACTGTTTGATGGCAACCAGAAACATCAGGCATTAGCAGTTAAGTCAGAGTCTCAGGAACACCAATATATTTCTGATTGTATCTTACGTATCTTACGGACTTTTGGAAGACTCCGGAAGTTTTTCAGCTGTTCGACAGTAAAATTCTTATCACAGGTTCAAGTCAAAGTCAAGTATTCCAGATGTGGGTTTTAGTTTCTTCGGTTTCTTTCTTAACCTTTATGGCACTAAATGATACATCAACACTACTAAGGTAATCAGGATGCATTTTGTGCCCCTCCATGTTATATATGTTTAATAGGAGAAGCAAAAACTCGAACCTGCTGGTGGCGCTACAGGAAAAATCTGGAGATTACTGAATTTATTGGATGTAATCCCTGAGTTTGTTCTGATGGGACGAGACAATGTGATGTTCATCTATAGTGATTATTATTGAGAAGAGTTTTAACGTTTAAAACAAAAAAAACTGTTTACGAACAGATGTGTTTGTTTCCAGGATCTGATGGCTTAAACATGAGATAATCACTCTGATTACTAATTTCTTACACATTTTCACGTTACATGATGTGCCCCCAATTTTTTTTTCTAAATTTAAATCCTTCCAGAGCGCTTTTGTCTCTGTTTTCTTCACTTTGTTGCCTTCTGTTTCAACAAAAACAGAAAACGCTGTAAAAAGTTACGGCTGGTAGCTTATTTATTGCGTTTTAAACCACTGAATTACAAAGAGAGCTGCACATGAGTGACGCCAATCAGAGAACTCACGAAAAAACGGCGGTGGTTACAGAAGTTTATGAGCTGAAGCACAAACAAACTCTTCATTTATCCTGGAAACTGGAGTTTTGTTTGGCTGCATGAGAGGACGATGGTAAAACTCCAACTATGACGTTTAATTTTAAATTATGTTGTTTGATAACCACCAATAAATAAAGCAATTTGCATAAGAGAAAGTTAAAAAACTGACTTCAGGCAAGTAGATGCCCACTTTTCCTGGCTGGAAAATTGCAAATAAAAAGTATTAATTTGAATCACTGATACTTGCCAAGGTGTGTATTCTGTGGGCATTTCAACTGACCACGATTTAAACACAATACCTAAGATTTAAGAAGTAAAAAAAAAATGTAGTTTTGTGTCTGCACCGAGCACATAAACAACATAAGTAAAGCAGATGATATCCATTTAGGTTTAGTACACCGTAAATAACTTGGCTTTATAGTAAATTTAGGGAGCATAACTAAAAATCACCAGCTGTGTAAGTATATGTCCACATGTTGATACCTCAGCCTATTTTTTAAGTTCGGTCTCCACGTATTTTTCATAAAACGACCTTTGCGGCTGTGGACACATGTTTGGCATTAGTGTGAAAGCTTATTAGCTGTATTTATGGTGATGATAATCTCTTTTAGTCGGACTGATTTATCCATCTCTCTATTAAAGAAAGCGAGAGGCAGTGCAGCTTTTTATTACAGACATTATGCATTTCCCCTTCTATAAAATTGAAAGGCGGTGCATAGCCGGTGTTTTATGATGCATTACAACACAAATGTAAACTGGAGGGAAACAGTGGTCAAAGTCCAGCAGCATGCATCTGTCTTGAATCTATACTACAACAAGCTAAAACAACTGCGGCTGAGCCTCCTGTCAAACGTCCATACTTCATTATTATCCGATTATTTCTGCTTTGTTTTGATTTAGAATTATGCAAAATAGAGACTAATGGTCACAAAACCAAACTGAAGACTCTTAAAGCTCAATACTTTGACCATTTGAGCGCTTGAAGACAAAGCAAAGCTTAATTCGTACAATGACTCGTCTTGGAAAGAGAAAACTGCAGCTGTACCTCAGTGTTTTAATGTTCTAAATGACATAAAATTCAATAACAGTCTTGGTAAAGTCCCACGGCACACTCATGGTATCGCACGCTAAGGCTAGCTAGCCAAAAAACAAGTTCCAAACACAATCTGAGGCTGAAAAATAAAACACAGAAAAAGTTTCTATACTGGGATCCTTTAGACTGTATGTAGTTTATGCTAACTAATATTCTTTAATACTCACATGACCAAAGGTGAGAGCTCATTTGTAAAATGTTAATAAAAAAGCTAAAATTTCAGTTAATAAAATAAAAAACTGTTGTTAACAACATAACCTGGTGGGTTGCTAAAATGTTACTAGCAATTTTGATCAGTAAAATGTTCACTGGCAACTTATTTACTTTGTTTTCTGCAAAAATGGGCAAAAATTACAATATGTTATTCATATTTAACCATGTTAGGTTTATATTTTAGTCACTGGTAGTACTTCGCTAAGGTTAAGGAAAGATTATGGTCATTATTGGCTTGAGACACAAGATTTTTAACAAATATTTAATGAAAATCGAGATTTCCCCCAAACTTTGAACTACTTTAGTTGCCTACATTGCACCTTAGGCAGGAGTCTGTTAATTAAGTCCTGCATTTTAAATCCTCTCAACCCATTCAGACCATCTTGTCCACCACCAAATGTAACATAAATGTTTTATTCAATCTGGAAAATGTTGTCTGTGAGCAACGATTATGTTTCCCTCAAAACAAATTTCATGTTCCAAATTAGTTGCATATAAATACATCTTTTAAGAGAGTGCTGAAAGAACCAGATGACCCTCTGGCTACGTTCAAAGCAGCATTTTTGGATGTGCAACCGTGACACTAAACATGATTGAACATCGTATTAACTCCAGGACAATGGGGCCATATTACAAAGAAGATGTTCCATCAGTGATAATGTTCTTCTACAGTATGTTTTCCTTGTCATCATTCATACATTTTGCCTGATTTGTTTAAAAACAGTGTCGCCCACAGTTGGAAACACAAGAGAGCCATTTTTCCAGTCTGTGATGTTAACAAGTGACACTTTTTGGAGCAGCTCCACTCCTGATGAATGGAGATCATGTGTGACTTTATCTGGAGCTCTTTGCGAGGAACACAGTGATATTATCCAGATCCTGTTTTTTTTTATTAGCTCATTTTCTGGTCTGGCAAACTGAGTGCCACAACAAAGTTCAGCTAATTTAGTCTTGAAAGGCACGAACCTAAGCTCGGTCTGAACGGTGGGTCTGCTTAGCACGCGGCTCCCTGAAGAACCAGGGACTCCTACTGCATGTTTTAGGACATGTTTTAATCATTTTATAGGGTCAAAAAAAAGCCAAAATGTTTTAAAAAATGCTCTTGATTTGGAGAATAGAATAATTGATTAACTTTTTCCTCTTGCCCTCTGTATGTGTGCAGTATAAAACCACAGTGAAACGAGATTCATGTCGAAACTAGAGGTGAATCACCACATGTGGACTGTCTGTGATTTTAAGTGTGATTTGAATACCTGCCTGTAGAGATGCACTTTGAAATGTGCACCAGAGGAAAGAAAAAAAAACAGAAAAGAACCGATAAAAGTGCAGAAAGATCGTGTGTTGATGCTTGTCAGAAATGCTGCCAGTGTGGATGGTCCTGCTGAACAGGCAGGTATGCTGGAATTTTCTAGCTGTGAATCCAACAACACCAGTATGAAACTATACTCTCCAGCATGCTGTGCAGCTTATTGCAGTATCAGTTTGAGAGCTTTATTGTGAGATTTCAAACTATGCTGAGAGTTTAAATCAGAAGGAGATCAGGTGAGGTTCCTGTGCAGAGCTTAAAGGATATTAAATGACAATTTGCACCCAACAGCCACAGGACAGAGATGCAGAAGTATCCACTGTCATATACAACCAGACCACAGGTGGTGCTTCCTCCACACTCCACCATAAAAATCTTTTTCTTACATTCATAACAGAACAACACTGTGCAACCCTCTGCTGCAGAATTACAAATAACTGGACCCTGAATCTCTCTGCAGAAATTTAAATGTTTGCCTGGAAATCAGAATCAGAACAGTCAGTCAGGCAACAGTTGCGATTCATTGAATGTCATGTATGTATGCATTTAAAATCAAAACTGCAGGCTTTTTATGAAAAAAATGCATGTGGCTGTAATCATACAAACGTGTCTGTACAGCCGGAGACATGGCAGGACTTTTAAAAGTGTCCGTCTGTGGTGATGAGTAAATCCAGCTCAAATTTCCATCTTTTCGTCTATCACCAGAATCCTCCACTGAGAACAGATGTGCATCGGATAAAATGGACACTTTGGCAGTGACAACGCTTTCATGATATAAATGATCTCCAACTGAATTCAAACCTGGAGCTAAATATTCAACAGTCAGTCCACAAAACCTCTCTGATTTGTTCTTTGTTCTCAGACAAAGTGTGTTCGAGTTCATAAGCTCTGTAGTATGTCATATATCTTACCATTTTAACAGTCTGTCGCAATATTTGAGAAATCTTCTTCACATCCAAAACACAAAAAACCAGAGCTCTCTGAAACAGAATGAACATTTTGTCATAAAATGTTTTATATACACACTGAAGTAGATCTTTGCAGTGAGGATCCAACGTTGGAGGCTTTAAAGTCTTGGCTGTCTCTGTTCATTTCCCAAACCGTGCAAATATGTTCTCATCTTAAACAAACCTGATAACCTTATTATGTTTCAATGCATCAGTTCACCAAACTTTTTCAATAACTCATGGCTGAGCAGTTTAATCCATCAGTTCATGCTCATGTCAGAATCATTAAGAAATATTTTCTCTGTGATCGACAGAGTGGAGCATCAGTGCAAGTTTAAAAGACAATGTTGGACTTTTGTAGGTTACAAACATGTTATTCATACACATACTTAGATGAACACACGCTTCTCTCCCAGTGATCCAAATGTGCTTGCAAATATTGTTCAGTGGAAGCTATTATTCATGTCCACTTTATATCTCAATATCTCTGTCATATTTGTTGAGGGCAGAAGAAAAAATCCTTGCTTTATTGTACAGGACTGGATTACATTGCAAAGAACAACCTTTTATCCACCAAACAGTCCGATAAATCCCTCCTGACAGAGACGGAGTTATTTTAGATTACACCGTTTCAGACGCTGCTACTTTAATATGCAGGCCGAACGGCGAAGAACTCAGTGGCCCTCTCATGCAGCCACACATGGATCTGAACAGAACTCACACTGTAACACAACACAGACAGCAAGCTGAAGTACATCTTACCGAGTATCATGTGTATTAAGTTAACGCATAGCAATCCCAGTGCAGACGTAGCCTCGGGGCGACTTAAACCCCGAACAACAGGTATTCATTAGAGAACAAGGAGGTCCCTGCACACATCTTTGTTTCTCACTTTCACTCCATGAACGTCCTTGGTGTATTTTAGAGGCAAACCCGAGTGGAAGACAGTTATTAGATTTTTGTTTTCTTCTTCTCTGAGAGTCCAAGTTGTGGGAAAAAATGAGAAAAGTATGTTTTTTGGTGGATTCCAGACATATTCATGAGGTTTTGTGTTAGTGTGACTGATTCAATTTGGCTGGATTCAGTCCATTTCAATGTACCAAGTTTTTATCAGACCATCAAGAATTCAGAGACTGGGTCTGCGTCACAGGTGGTGCTTGTATACGCCGTTTTAAAGGACCGAGTGCATCAAGATGCCACATGCTTCTGCTTCTTCGCTAATCTTACAACTTGCAGCTGAGAAAAAGGTTTTTGCACGACACCTCCCTCAGTTGTTGTCCCAAAAAAAAGGCTGGAGCTCCTTAGTGATCCCTGAGAAGACCTCATAAGACCTCATTTAACTCGCTTATAAAATGTGCACAGGTGGAGATCTTACTGTAATTACAGAGACCTGCTCCTGCTGCACCTGCTGTGACCTTTGGTGTAAAGTATGAATGAAGGTCTGCGATGGGAAACATCAGCTTACAGCATCACTGGATGTTCACATTCCCATCAGTGCGTGTGTGTGTGTGTGACATTATTTGTGGTTTGTACGGTAAACGTGGTGCAGCTGCGGTTCAAAAGGTAGAGTTGGTGCAGCTCCACCAGCACTGCTGTGCAAATGTGTTTATTGGGTGCAAACCATTTTAAAGTTGAAGGTGCTGAAGAAGTACATTCCATCTCAGTTTTATCCAGGACAGAACACCTTTTCTGTATGGAAACATTTTCCAAAATAGGTCGAAGTAAAACATGCACTTTGGTGCAGATGCTTCTTGTCTCGCACATCTTTTTTCTCTCTGTGAAACCAGAACAAAAGTTTGGCCTGCGTGTGTCACTGTATGGTTTGCATATGGTTGACGGTTCAATAATATTCATGTGAAGTTATTAAATCGATGGTTTAACAACTTTCAGCTGAATCAGACTGTCCAAACTAAAGATTCTGAGACATTCTTAGGATGTTTTTCATCTTACATCTTTAAAATGTGGCTGAAGAGTAAAGTCACATGTAAATATGTAAAGTGTTGTGTATTACATGAGGCTAAACTCTTCATATATGGGAAAAAACAGTCAGACTTATTCCTAGGTTGTGAAATACTGATGATTTGACTTGACTGTAGGTATCTCATAGACACTTTAAAGGACTGTTTAACCATTGTGTGAGTTGCATCGGGTTTTCTTATGATATAAGAAGGCAACATAGCAGAAAGAAGGGCTTGACTTCAGACATTTTTCTCTGGAAACCATGATTTATCCTCTGAAATGTCTCTACGTCTATCGGGCTTTACAGGTATTTTTAGTTGCCACATGATTTATTCCAGTGACTTTGCTAAATCCCTGACTTGTGCTCTAACTTATTCGGATGAAATATCAGTTTTTCCAACATTTATTTTGCTTAATATTTATGACTAAATACCAGTGAGACTCCTGATATTCCCATCAGCTAATGTTTAGCATTGATGTTAGCATGCTAACATGCTAAACTAACGCTATAAACATGTAAATATTATACTTGCTGAAC
>JAPZDV010000012.1:1726062-1765464 GCA_029814665.1 Acanthurus lineatus | reverse complement strand
CTGTGGGAGGGGGAGATGGGGGCAGGGTGAGGCTCAACACTGTGCAGAATCTCAGCATTTTTCTATATGATTAACTGGTTTATTCATATTAATATTGTAATAAGAAGAATGCAACTTGTGTAAATTATGCAGCAGGTGTTTGATAAACTGATAACTTCACTTTCTCACTGTTTTTAAGAAGTTGACTGACGAGACAGTTGTGGAGGATTTTGGTGTCAAAGCAAAAAGCGAAATATTTCAGATTTAAACCCGACAAAAACAAGGACACTTCAGCTTTAAAAGTTAAGTTTGCAGCTCGTTGTTGTGTTTTTTTAGACACATTTCTGATGCACAGTAACGGTAAGCCCTAAAACTTGCTGACAAATACATTCACTAAACTGCACAACAGTCGTTTTTCACCATTTAAATGCTTTAAATGTGAAGCTGCAGCAGTTAGAAATGTTCAGTTCATATTAGCTGTAACTTAATACAGAGCTCTGCAGATGATAGGCGTCGCCAGCTTATATTTCTTTTCTAAAAAGTCTGATGTAATTGGTTACACAGCTGTTAACGGCTTGTAAAAATTCCCCATCCTAACATCTCTATAACGCAGTTTGAGGAATCATGTGTTTGTTCATATAACAGAATATTCAAACAAACAAATTAAACTATTTAAACTGTAATTTATCTTTTTGAGGTCATTTTTCAAATAACTGTTAAACATTAGCTGCTTTCTGATTTTCAAATTTAACTCTTTTTCTGTTTCATTTCTTTGAAAGCTTTAAAATTTTTAAAGTGAGCAAATTAAGAAGATCACATCGTTTCTGGGAACCTGTGAGTGTTCAGTCATCATTTTCTGTTATTTTATAGACTAATCGATAGATTTGATGACTAACGGATAATAATTATCTGCCTCTTGAATGTGCATCAGCCTTTGAGAAGGGCTCTCACCTGGCGTAGTTGGCCTCTCCTCCTTCACTTGACCTTTGACCACCAGGCCTCCTGACGTGTCCACCAGCCCGTCTGTCTGCTCCAGTTTCGGGGTCAGAACTGTGCTGTCGGCCTCCAGCAGCTCCTGTTTCGTCTCGGCTTTGATTTCAGGTAAAACTCTGAACTCCAGGGCCTCCGGCTTGGCTTCGGGTTTGATCTCGGAGCTATCGGGGTAGGTCGTGAACTCCAGACCTTCTTGCTTCGTCTCAGTCTTCAGCTTGGCTACATCTGGATAAGCAGCGAACCCAAGAGCTACTGGTTTTGCTTCGGGTTTGATTTCGGCTCCGTCTGAGTCGGCTGCGAACTGGAGAACTTCGGGTTTGCTGTCTAAACTCTCGGGCTTCATTGGAAGGCTGAGATCTTCAGGTTTGGTCTCCAGAGTTTCTGGTTTGACAGGATAGTCTAACTGCTCAGCTTTGGTCACCAGCTCTTCAGACTTGACGGCGTAGGAGAAGAATTTTCCGTGTTTGACTTCAGAGCTGTCGGGATAGACGTCCTCAGCAGCCTCTGTCTTGGTCTCCTCCACCTTGATTGGCAGCTCGAGTTGTTCTGGTTTCTCCTCACCACCGCTGTCTGGTAGAAGAGGAAATTTAAGATCAGATGGCTTTCTGTCAATACTGTTTGTAGGCAGAATGGGAGCCGTTTTGATTTCGTTTTGTTCGAGCAGATTGTCTTTGTTGTCCTGATCGAGGGAGAAAGTCAGGGCTCCGTTCTTACAGTATCTGCTGCCGTCTGGCAAACTCAGATCTTCAGCTGCACCTTCATAGCTCTCCTGATCCATCGAGACTTCGGTTTTGACTTCAGCTCTGCAGCCGCTCTTTGTTTCATCAGACTTTGACGCGACTGCAGGGGAAGAAACAGAAGCAGCAAGGCACGTGGATTCGGAGTAATCAGAGTACATGCTGTCCAGTCCCATCTTGTTATGTTTGACGTCCAGTTGTTTCAAGGCCTTTCCTGATGTTTCATCACAGGTTTGGACCACTGGAACGTCCAGAAGAGAAACATGATCCATCTGCCCCTCTGAGATCTCGTCCACCTGATCTGCCAGATCCGTTGGACCATCTTCTCTGGGATTTTCTGGAATTCCTCCCTCTTGCACAAACTCTGCGGGTGCATTTCCCATCAGTGTGTCAGCGTCGAGAGAGTTTTCCATCGTCTCCTCCTCCTCCTCCTCCACCGTTTGATACAAGATCAACCCGTCCACTTCTTCTCCAGGCTCTTGGATGGATTCAGGACAAACAAGGTTGCTCTCCTGTTCCAGCTTCCCGAGATAAGGGTGAACTTCCTGTGGGAGCTCCTCTTCATGCTCTGCTTGGTTGAAGCTCCCCTGCAGGTCTTGAGACAGTTGGTTTGAGTCGTCCATCCTCTCGTCCGGTTCTCCGAGGCTCGGCTCCGGTTCTACACCATCCATCTGTGGAACTTCAATGGGTGGATTCAGGACTCCCAAACTTTGGTCTGAACCTGCGATGATAAACCATCAAGATGTTCAGAATCTGTGCGATGAGATTTCAGTCACGTTGCAGAGCCTCACAGAGGAATATTTATGCATTTTTTATGCATAAATATTCCAAACAGACTGTTAACTGAATGAATGAACTTTTTGTCATAAATTTTCTAGACAAAATATAAATTCTGTGCATTAATTTAATCTCAGTTTCCTGGGTCAGAATCATCACAGTGAAGTGGCAGCTTTCTGCATGCATTTTGATTTTTTGTTCCATTTAATTTTGCACTTTAAGAAAAAACCTGATATTTTCTGCTTTTAGTTCCAACAAACAACATTTTTCAGACCCACAGACTTTATTTTTCTCTTGTTATGCCTGAGGAATAAAACTGAATTTCTTTTTAGTACACAGTGTGAACACTTGGAGTACTTTTTAAACCTTGTTGGTCTGCTTCACCCTCGTCTCCGTCCAGATTTTGATCCCTTCGCTCGTTCTCCGCCGTCGCCCTCGACAACTCCTCCACTTCGTCTTCCTCCTTGTCGTCAAACTCGAACGCCGCGCCTCCTTCCTGACCTTCTCCTTCGTCCACGGGATTGGTCAAGCTCTCGGTGACGTCAGCGTGGCCCAGCCTATCCTGCGGCTCGTGGGCAGTGATGTCAGACAGAGACAGGGGAGGAGGGGGGACGTAGGGGGGAGGCGGGCTCGCTGATAGGTCGGTTTGATCAGCGCTGGGCTCCTCACTCACACCGATGTCCTGAAAACAAACAAAAGAGTCAAAACCAGATTCAGTGAGGAGTCACAACTTGATGATCACATGATGTTATTCACTCAAAACTGGTTAAATAAATATAAATATGATTAAAATAAGACACTGAAGGTTTTGTTTTTATTCATATAAAGAGTTTGAGATAAATGATATCAGTGAAATTTAATTTACTTCACTTAGTATCATTTTGAAAGAAATAGAAAAATAACATCAACGACTAAATATAATTCCATAATTAAAAAAAAGCTGCATAATGAAGTGACTTTCATTAAAAAGCAAATGAACTCAGTACTGGCTACATTAAGTAGGTAATGTTTGTCAAATTTCAGCTTAAAAAAATGTAAAAATATTAAAAACTAGCATGCTAATTTATGTTCTCTTAGATCGATATGAAACTGACAGCTGGAGTTGTTGCTTTATGCACATTTAACCCGTTTACTAAATGTTTAAACATGATTTCAGCATCTAAAAGCAGCCTGAACATCATGATACATGAGCTGCTTTGAAGTTGACTAATTTTCTCAGTTTAACTCAAAGTGTTTTTAACAATCCACTTTTCTCCCTTTAAATTCAATACTGTAATTATGGATATGAGTCATTTTTCGCCTGTTTTTCTTTTTAACTGTCCCGCTGAAAACATAACTGAACAAGTGGTTTTCAGATTTGAAATCATTTCATTTTCTCTCTCAGTTCCTGATGCGACCCCGACAGAAATAAAAAATACACAAACAACCTTGAAGAGCATGTAACTGGAGGACAGCGGCTCCACAGAATCTCCCGCAGACGGATGAGAAGGAGAAGACGAAGGCGGGAGGCCCAAACACTCCTCCAGAGTTCCACCTTCCTCCCCTCCTCTGTCCCCTCCATGCGTCTCCTCATCGTCCTCCTCCAGGAAACCGGCCTCCAGCGTGGAGGGACCCAGGATGGGATCGGACTCGTTGAACATGTGGTGGGCGGGGCTGGAGTGGTCCGTGCTGTCCCAGGGAGCCTGCAGGATGAATGAAAGATGGTGGTGATGTTCTTGGATTTGACACTTCTTTTTTTTAATTTTTATTTTAAGTCATTCATTTAAAATTAGGGTGCAAATACAAAGAGGAAGAAAATTAAAATATTCAAATAAACTGTAGTTAAGTGCAGCACTTGAGTTATTTACTTTATTATTTTGCACCAGTAGAGTTCAATCACACACACATGTAGCTCAGTAGGTAATTTTCTATAAAGCAGAATGCAGATTTGAGGTACCTGTAACTGATCCAGCTCAACTGATGGCGCCATCAGCCCCGTTTCCTCTGAGGATCCCTGCTCGCCGACGAGAACGTCGCTCCTCAGCTTCGAATCGAGGTCCGTTCCTCCGACTCCGTACGAGTTCAGCATGCTTTGACCTCCTGCCGCCGAATTGAAAGGGAAACCGTTGAGGGCGTCTTTGGAGGCCTTTCCTCCGTGCAGAGCCTCGGCAGACATGGCGTCGTGGTGCAGCGAGCCGAGCTCCAGAGTTTCATCCAAAGTGGGACAGTCGAGAAAATCTCCACGTGAGCCGGGAACCATCCCCAGACTCGGCGAGGCAGAACTGTGAGCATCGAGCTGTGGAGGGTGGAGGTGAGGGTGAGAGGAGGAGGAAGAGGAGGAGGAAGGAGAGGGAGCTGATGGAGGCACGGGGTGATGCTGGTGGTGGTGATGGTGGTGGTGGTGGTGGTGGTGGTGAGAGGACTGGTTGGGGTACTCAGGAGGCTGAGGCGAGTGTTGACCGAGTCCTGATTCGTACAGACAGCAGTGAGGATGAGGCAGCTGAGGATGAGACGAGGAGGAGGAGGACGACGAAGACGAGATGCCAGGATGCGTCGCCAAGCCCGGGTGGTGGGAGTGATGATGACTCTGAGGATGGAGGTGAGACGGGTGACCCCTGACGTAGTTTCTGTGAGCCTCCAGGAAGCTCAGCTGGGGGTCGTTGAGGATGTAGAAGTCGGTGCGGCTCAAGCCGTGGCGAGCCGCCCCGATGAGGAGGTCACGGTCGTGTTTCCCAGACTCCCACCAGACGGGGAGGTAGAGGGAGGGGCGGCACAGCTGGAGGCGGGCGGAGATCAACGGGTGACGGAGAACCTGAGGGAAGGAGGAAGTTCAGAGAGGAAAGAGGCGGAAATTTAAAGTGACACTGAACAGAAAACTTCTTATTTAAAGGAGCCAAAAGAGGAGGATCTTAGAAAAAAAGTATAATTTTAATAAATCATTTTAAATTTTATAATTTGCTTTTAGGATGTAAATATTTTAAGCACAGGCTCCAGAGTTCCCATCATACATTGCACGATGCAAACAGGATGCAACAATGGCAGCCAGGTAGATGTCAACAAGGTTCAAGTCCCAATTTTTTTTTACGCCTGAAGCTGTTTACATTTTGAATCTGAGGCGTAAAAAGTCGAGGTCAGATATCAACAGCACCAACAACGATCAGCTGGAGGACTTTTGACGCCGTAAAAAAATATTTCTAAATAGATACACGGACGTTTTTCTTCACCAGCCTTTTTATTTACGACCTCAGAGGACAGGAGCTATTTTTTGACACGAGATGCATCGATTAAATGCTACAGACAGAAAGTCAAGAGTGAAAAAATAAGGTTTCAGTTGTTCATCTGTCGGTGCACTGATATGAGCTCAACTCTACACACACACACATGCACACACACACACACGTTTGCCCTGCTGGAGACGAGCTTTGAAGCGAGTGCGTCTCAGGTGTTAACAGTGAAAACTGGTGCTAATGACGGAGGGTTTTTTTTTGCCCACCTGCTCTCTGATCTTGCGGAGCAGCTCGATGCGATACAACGTCCGTGCAGCTCTTTCTTCTGTCAGAGGTTCGACAAACACGGCTGAATCCACCAAACCTGAGAGAAACCAGAGAGAAACCGGAGAGAAACCGGAGAGAAACCGGAGAGACGGACAACATCAGCATGAGGAGGCGTGAGGAGGGTTTGAGAGGTGAAGGTGGAGGTGAGAGAGAGAAGATCTGTGAGCTGAAATCTGTTTGTGAGTCACTTTTGTCTTTGATGAGTTTAAATTTCATCCCACACATGAACAGCAGCTTAAAACAGGTGTATGTGTGTGTGTTTGTGTGTCCTCCAATGAACCCATCATCAAAAACAGCCTTTTATCATGATGTGATTGAATATGTAACTAATGTCAACATGCCATAAACTCAGAATAAAATGTGAAAGAAACTCATTTTTAAAAGTTTATTTACACTTGAAAATTTTTTGACTCGTCTGATCTAAAGATGTTCTTTATGTAAAACTGGACTGTTTATGCAGAATTAAGATGAAAATGTTTTAAATTGTGTATTTTATCACGAAAGAGAACAGATGTTGATCTGTTTTTAGAGCCCAACAGTCCATTAAAAAATGTTTCTGAAAATATTTTAGTTGAAAAATAAACGTTGCAGTAGCAGAATTCTGGCTCATATTGATCTGAGTTTGATGGAGGGATCCTCCCTCTCTCCCTCTCTCTCTGTCTGATGCTGTACTTTTCCTCACTGCAGAGGGAAGAAGAGTTAAATCTGTGATTTAAACAATGTGAAATGTTCTCCTGCATACACTAAAGACATTGCACTGGTTCATATATATTTAATGTGGCTGTACTCGTCTCTTCACCCTCCTTCCTGCTGGATCATCAGCTTTTCTTTGTCTTTCTTGTGGCTGTCTGAACCTCATTCCAGATGTTTGGATCTGGATCTCCGTCCACTAAACCTGGACCTCTCGTTCCTCCTCTTCTTTGTGTGTGTGTTTGTGTGAATGATTTGCTTGAGTTTTGTCTCGTGTGTCTCCCTGGTCTCGGGGATCCAGAGGAGGTCTTGTGATTCAGGTCAGTTTGAGGAGACCTGAGGTCCCTCACAGTCCTCCTGGATCAGTGTGTTACTGTGGTGTGGTTTTACTACAATAACTAATTCTGCGCACATGAAATCTATTGCACATCTGTCCATCCTCTGAGACAAATTCCTCTTTTGTTGCTTCCTCTCAGGTTTCTTCCAGTTTTTGGCCAGTTTTTCTTTTTTCTGCACTGAGAAGGACTTTGCTCTGAGGACGAGGTTTGTGCTGTAAGTTCTAGACACTGTGAAGCCCTTTTTGACAAACTTTTAATTTATAATATTGAGCTTTATAAATCAAACTGACGCACTAAACTGTAAGTAAACAATAAAAGAAGATGAAATAAAACCTCCCACCAGCAGAGGTCAGTAATGTTGCCCAGAAACCAGATTCAAACAAGTGACATGAGGTCTGCAGCTACAGAGAAGAACTTGGACTTGTGTTTCATGCAGAGTTTTGAACTCTGAGAGTTTTTATAGTCAAACTTATTTAAACTGTAAAACCGCCAAAAAAAGTAGGAAGGTGTGTGTGTTTGCGTGTGTGTTTATGTGTGTGTGTACCTTCTTCCTTCCTGGGAGGCAGCTTGCAGGCCGTCCTGCACATGTTGACGAAGGAGTTGAAGTATCTCTCCAGACTCTCGTCCGTCTTTCTCTCCAGTCGGGCCAGAGCTCTGAACTGGGACCAGTCGAAGGTTTTCCTCTCCGGGTCGTAAACGACCCCAAACGACGACACGGTGCGATAAAAATCTGCCTGTTCACGACGAGTCCACCTTAAAAAAAGGCAAATATATTAAGTTTTAAATATCTTATTGGTGAAGTGTGTGGGCAGTTTGGAGAAAATACTGAATATTTATAACATAAATGCTTAAGAGGAAGAAAAGTTCAGTTAAACTAAATGAGACACAAACAGATGAAAATCTTCAACACAACCTGCATGTTTATGTTTTATACTTTAAACAAGATTCTGCAGGATTTTTGTCTTGAATACAAACATTAAAACATCTGCTGTTCTGTAAAAATAAAGTATTTGTAGCTTCGAGCCTCAAACTTCTCAGCATTTAAATCTGTAACAAACAAAAAGATTGTCTGAGTTTCCTCAAGAGCGTTTTTATGGCATTTCTGTATGAAGAAGGAAACCTGAATATAAATATGAAATTTATTTGCTCTTGGCGTAAACTTATAAACTTTTATGAAAAACAGAGCTAAACACTTTTGCCACATATTCAGAATTTCAACTTGGAGATATAAAATTGTACTTTTCTGCAGTGTTTGGGTCAATATTTTGACTCTTTAAGTTCAGTTTGTCAGTTTTGTAAAAAGTTGTTCTTGAATAAAAGACAACAGATGCAGAAAAGCATCAGTGAGAAAAAATATAAAATATGATTTCCAGCATCTTTACCTTTGCTGCCACTCCAGAAACAGGGGGTCGGGGTCTGTGGCGACCACAGAGCACCGTCTAAGCTCCTCCCCCAGCTGCCACGCAAGTGGCCCGCCGGCATGATGACCGTGAGCAGCGGAGGCCCCCCCAGCCCCTCCGATCCCCATGCCGACGAGGCCGTCGTGAAGCAGGAAGTCGTGCCTGAGCAGCGGCTCGCGGCGCAGCGTGAAGCGCTGGTAGGCGGTGATCAGGCGCCGTAAACGTGCCGTCAGGGCGGGGCCGGTGGGCCAGAGGGGGCGGGCTTGGACCACGTGGAGCGCCGCGACACCTGTCCCCGTCCCTGTGGTTGTCGTGGTAACCAAAGTCCCATCCTGAGCGCACAAGTCACCAGACATCTGAGAGTCTGTGAGGAAAAGACAAAGTGATGGTCATTAAACAGATGAAAATCAAGATTTTTAATGAAATTCCAAATCTATTTTGACTTCTTTTTTAAAACCTGGTGCTAAAAAAAATCACTTCCTCTGATGTCTTACTCCTTTTTTACCCACAGTGCATCTGTTTGTACGGGTGATTTAATTTATTTAATGTAGAATCAAGATGTAAATTAAATAAAAGGCTGATTTAATCCAGCTCATGTTTGAACGGATCATTAAACAGATTGTAAAATTCTCTCAAGACACCACAGAATTTATGAGCTGAAAATTAACAAAAAACAATCAAAGAAAAGCAGAAATTTGTGCTCTTACACCTGTGAGGTTTAAAAAATGAAACGGAAATGTAAACTCACACCAGTTTCCCCAGAATATTCTGCACTAATGTACCGTTATACTCTTGGTATTAAAACAATTTGAAACCAGAGAGAGATGATTTTTGAAATATCTCTGTTATGTTCCTTCATTTTCACGAGAACAATGAGGAACAAGGTTTTTGTGTCCAGGTGAGGACGTCTCTCCATCTCCAGAGTGCCGTTCAACAATACGACGTCCGTTTAAACGTTCCCATCGAGATGCCGAGAAGCATTAAAACTATCAGAACTCATTTCACTCGCCGGATCAGCGCTGGACTCTGCAGAGCGACGCTGTAATGAAGACTTCAGCTCGAACGGGTTCAGATAAGCCGAGAAACGTCACGGGAGGCCACCTCTCGGACCGAAAGAGACGGGGAAGATGGAGGGAATTCATATCGCATGGTCTAAAGGGAGATGTGACTCGTTATAGAAAAATGAAAAAATTACTGGTTGTAATGAGGGTTTAAATTGCCTTTAAGGTCTTTAAATGCCACATCGTTACACAGCTGTCTGTCTTTGGATCTGAAAGTGTAAAATGACTAAAAAAAAGGAGGAGAAAAACGATTATGGACGTTTTTTAAGCATCAGTTTTGAGTTTGTGAGCCAAATCAAGACTTTACTGATCAAACACTCTGCAAACAACATCTACAACGACGACTGGAGGATAGAAACAACAACACAAACAAGGACTTTTGATTCAGGGTGCACGAAGCTGCAGTCGAACAGCTGTGTGTGAGTGTGTTACCTGTGCAGTTTGTCTCACCTGGTCCTGTGCTGTCAGGCTTGTCTGAGGTATCTGTGCTCGAGCAGGTTTCCTCCCCCTGTGAATTTAAGATAAATGCAAATATTAGCAAAAAAAGGGGGAAAAAAATCACAATATTCAAACTTGCCGCATGAAAAATAACCACCACAAACAAATCAATCCCTCAGACGGACGTGTTGTTCTGATCCTGAGCACTTTGACTAAAATCTATATCACATTTATAATAATAACACTTATTTCAAAATGCATTCATTAATGTAACATCCCATCATCACGTCAGCAGGTGTTTCATCAAGTTTATTGCTGTTTATTTGTGCAGCAGAACAAACAAAACTTTCCAAAATGTAAAAATGCTCTTTGACTAAAATTTAATTGGATTAACTAAACTGGATCAGAGATTTCTGTAATTCAATAAAGCGATAAAATATGATCGTGTCATCAGGAAAATTATTCCAGAGAAAAAGGAAAAACACTGATGTTTAATTACATCCAATCGCTTCTATTTGCTTCAAAAGAAAAAAGATCATAATGAATGTTATCAAAATGAGAGAAACTTTAATTGTTACAGCCTTGTTTTTTTCCCCCCACAATTACAATGATGATTTTAAAATACAAAATATTTATTCACTGCATGTTTGATTATTTCTTCAGGATTTATGATGATAATCAGATCACTGATGTGTATGTTGCATCTCAGACTGCAGATATTTAAAACTCCAATCCCCTAAAAAAGTTTGTTTTTTGTAAATTAATGCCTGTTTTTAATTTAATGCCAGAAACTTGTTTTTAACATGTTGGGACACTGTGAACAAAAATCTGGGAATGTTGTGAAAAGCTTAAAAAAAAAACACCTGTGTAGATGATTTCACAGGTAAACAGGTTCAGCTGTAACAGGTGAGGCTTTCAGCTGTTTACAAGTTTAAAACAGCCTTTTTTTTCTTTTTTTGTGATCATTTAATCAACAGATTCATTACTTTAAACTTATTTCTAACTGTGATGTTTTTAAGTTTGCGCTTTTTTAACTGCAGGTTCGGAGTAAAACGCTGCAGAAGTTTAAAAAAACAGAGCAAATACAGATGAAAACTAACAAAATAACCGTCAATGAAGACAACAGAGATTGTATTTTACACATCACCTGTTCTGGTGTTAACAGTCTTTATCCATTAAAGTGCATCATTAACTGCACAGTTATTGTTTTTAAAGCACCTTGAGGCGACACTCTGCTGTTTCTCATCAGCTGGAAAAGATCCAGAACTTAAAAACCTCCCAGAGGCCATTTAAACCATCACAACCCAAAATGAGATGTTTTTTTATCTAAAGAGACTAAAGTGAAGAACATAAATGATTCGTTCAGAAATATTAAACTAGATGTCATGTTGTCTGTGCAGTGAGAAGAAGAAGAAAGACGGAGAATAAAAGACGGAGATATTTTTGAACACTAATGTCACATCTCAGGAGAACGTCATCCTCACCTTGCTGCTCTCGTCTCGGTCTTCACCTCCATCAGGTTTGCTGTCAGTGTCGTCCTTCCCCTCTTCAGTTTTGCACACGCTGACAAAAGAAACGACAGGAGGAAGAAAAAAAATCAGTTACACAAAAAAATGTTGCGCCGAGTTTCCCCGAGTGTGCGACTGAGGGCGAAACCTGTAAGGATGGAAATCAACGGGATGGAAAACAGAACGCTTAAACACAAAACAAATGACACGAAACGAGAAAAAACTGTTAACAGTGCAGACAAACAAAGAAAGCCTGTGAGAATAAAACCTGACAAATGTGATCAGATGTAAAGAAAACAGAAGAAAACAGATGAAAACGAGAGAGCAGCTGTTGAAAAAACATGGGAGTAAAAATGTACTGAAGCAGAAAAAGAACAGAAAGGAAAAGTTTTTAAGTCAATAACCGAGCAGCTGAACAGGTCAGTTTACCTTCAGTTAATGAATGAAAGACAGAGAAAAACTCAAAGAGCCTCCATATTGTTTTATCTTAACAGAGTTTTCTATTATCAGAACATTTTTATCGCCTAAAAACGTCAGGTTTTTAAGGAGTTGGTGGTGCAATTTTTCCATTAGCTACATTTTGGTTTTAGCTTGTTTTTGCAAGAAACAACTAGCATTCAAACTAATATAACACTCATTATAAATCTATGGATATATCCTGCTAACCGAGCTAACGAGGTGCAGCTAGCTGTAGCCTTTAACCCTTCGCTCCTCTCTGGCTCCGCCCTCTCATCCAAATATGGTCACTTCCTGCTCGAAAACCAAGATGGCGACGTCCACAAGCCAAACTAATGGTTTTAAAACAATGTAAACAAACAAAGGGCTGCTGCTTTTACACATCTATGACTGTCCATGTGGGATTTATGAGAACTAACTACTTATCTTTATCTTATATTTAGATTATTTACGTATTTTAATAAACAGTTGTACTTCCTAATTAGATATTTCTTAACCTTGTAACTCACATGCACAAAATAAACAGACTGTGAGTTCTTTAACAAGGCTGTCAGTCCAAATTTAACAGCTTTTAAACTTAATAAATATCTTGTTTGTTATCAGACGGCCTGTGATGTGGATTCCCATCTGAGGCAGCGACGAGGAAGAGCCTAACACTTCCTGTGAACATTTTATGCAGGTTTTTAAAGGAGCCAAGCCGCAAATATTCATCCTTGTAATATTTTCAAACCTGTGCAGGAGGCCTGCTGAGTTTACATTTTTGTGACTAGAGGATCTTCCTGCCTCACAGTCGCTGCGCTCAGCTGGGCACAGCTTCAGGTTGAACAGGTAACAAAGCGAACGACAACTTCAATTACCTTCAGGAGGAGGATCAAAGCCTCCCGTGCGTCTCATCTTCATAGCTCTGCCATCAGCTGGAGCAGAAGCACCCGGAAAATACATTTCCCACACTCTGCTTTTCCCTTTCCTTCTCTTTTCCTGTCAATTATTCCTCTCTGACTCTAACAGGTTTCATCTCAAGTACAGTGAAACTACCAGAAAAAGTGTCTTGTGAGAACAGTTTTATAGGAGGAAAAACCATGTACCTTTTAGGGTTGAGTGGTTAGTTATGGCAAAAAAATGAATCCTTAACGGAAAATTGTCTACAGCCATTCGTGTTTCACTGTCTGATATCTATAAAAATGTAACTTTTTCTCAATTAAAAGCTATTATTAAAATACGACCGTTGCTAACAACACAATCAGCACCCTCACGTCACCTTTTGGATGTATATTTTTGTTTCAGTGTGTTGATAATCTCATTCTTCGCACTCAGAGTGTGTGTAGCAAGTGTGTGTGGGTGGAGAGATTGCAGTGTCGACAACAGCGAAGATGGCTTCAGAGAGGACAGGAAGTGTTTTTTTTCACACCAGCGTTGGCACCTGCTGTGAACGCGACTACAGAGAGTGAGAGAGGAGACGACCGGTGGGTGAAGGAAGTGAAGATCTGCAGGGATCTTACAACCGTCAACTGCTGCGGCTTGTGCTTGGAAAAAAAAACTGATTTAAAATATGAATCACAAAAGCACAAAATCAACCGACATGATGAGGGTGTGAATGTGGGCTGATTTTTGAAGCGTTAGGTAGTTTGAGACACATAAACAGAGAAGGAGTGTCCCTAAATATTCGACTCAGAAGGCTGAATCTGCTGCACATCAAACAGCTGGATCGTTGCAGCTGCTTGGAAAAGTTTATGAAATAAAGAATGACTTCATTGAGACTATAAAGATGTGCAGAATGTCTTTTTTTTATACAGAGCTGCTTGATTTCTCCACAAAAAAATCATGATATGTAGTCTGTTTTGGTTTAAATATCAGCTGATTAATAAAACACTGACAATAAAGATATGAAATCACTCTGCTTTGGGTTAATCTCCTCAGTTTGCATGCAGTTGCATCTGAATCTGAGTGTGTTAAATACCTGCAGCAGAAATGACGAGTGTGTCTCATCATTAGCAGAGACGCAGTGTGCAGTGATGCATGAGACACAACAACTTCATTGATTATGCAAAACCTCTCGACACGCAGACAAGAATCGGTCAGGATCTAATGTTAATTAATGTTCTGTGTTCTGCTACACATCCAAAGGTCACACTCACACTCACACACACACACACACACATACACGCACACACACAAAGTCCAGGGTGTATTAAAAATGAATATCGAATGCTCCTAAAGTTTAATTTCATTTGTGGTTGAATTTCTCTTCATCCTGTCCAGTTTAAACTTCATTTTTTAGTTTTTCTGTGTTAAAGTTCAACAAAATTTGTTGCAGTGACGTTACTTTGCACCTAAAAATGTTTAAAACTACTGACAGCAGCATCTTTAATCACAAAATTAAGAAATCACGCTGCTGGACAGATTCACAAAGGCAACATTAACTACAAGCACCAGCACAGGTGAAGTGGATCCGTGCAGGTGTGGTTGGTTGGTTTATGTTTACATGTGGATCATCTGTGGACGTTGTTTGTATTTTTTACATTCTGTGTGTTCAGGTTTGTGTTTGTCTACCTTTAAGCTTTTCTACTGTGTAAACCTGTGTTTTTCCTTGTGTGTGGTTGCACGTTCGAGTACCTGTCAGTCATGTCGGGGACGCCCTCCCCTCCACCCTGTTCGGCCGACAGCGCCGTGACGTCCGGCATTCCCACTCTTTCCAGGAAACACAGGTCGGGATCTGCACGCATGGCGTTGTAGCGCTCGTAGCCTTTTTAGGAAAACACAATTAGAGACACAATCCCATTAAAACACAGAAAAAAATGTAACTTTAATGCACAAACAACTCAAATAGTATTTTTTTAGAAGAGCTACTAATAAGTTGTTAAGAAACTATTAAAGTGTGAGTCGACTGCAGTCTTCACCGTGTTTGTGGACGCCAATCAGCAGCGACTTGTCAGCGTCTGCGTCCCACCACGAAGCTGGAATCTCGATGTAATCGATGTCAGGGAGCGTCACCTCCAGTTTACTGTCGACACACACACACACACACACACACACACACACATACACACATGCAAACGATCAGTCAGAGCTGCCAGTGTCGTGTCAGGACACACCAGCTCGCTGAGAGCACAAACAATCAGTCAGCATCAGAAATCTGTCAAACTGTGTTTTGACAGAGCGACCGAACACTTTTCAGTCTCATCACAACACTTTCAGTTTACTGTAATCAAGCAGAGACAAAAACACTCGGCGTGTCGGACGGATCGTTACGTCAGCGTCTCCGCGGATTTTGTGTCGGGGCAGTTTATCAACAAACCAACCAACCGTCTGATCAAACAGTGAAGTTTAGTTCTGAAGGTAAAAAATAAGAAGAACATGGTTTTTAGCTCCTCACCTGGCAGGTATCCCCTCCAGAGCTTGATTGGCAGCTTCACCCAGAACCTCCACCTTCAGGTAGTACAACATTCGCACTCGCAGCAGCACCCTTTGGAGAGAGATGGAGGGGTTTGTTTGTGTCCAAAAAAAAATCACCAAAGTAAAGAAAAGTTTTTATTCTAAACAGACTGCAGTTCAGTTTGTTCAGAGCTGCTGAATTACTCCAAACACTGCGAGACTGTAAACACTTTGATTTGATGTTTTTATGTCTTTCTCTTTGTTTATAAGGACCCTTTGTATCTCAGCCACATTGATCCCGGTGCCATCAGAAAGCTCAGAGACTCCTCCTTTAAAAATCAAGAACCAAACCTGATTTAAATCCCCTCCATACACCGATCTCAGTGTTTTCAACATCATGTTGTCATGTATGAAAACCCAGCTGCCAGCGAGACACAGTTCAGGTCTTTTGCACCAAATGTTTCCTCTAAGATGCCTCAGAACATCTACATTGTACACTGGGTTAACAATCTGATCTTTGAGGATGAATTCATAAAGAAAAACTTTGCTAATGTCAAAGAAAACCACCCGGATGCTTTTGGTCGCATCACTGATCTGAGGTCCCTTCTTTGTTCTTTGAGATTGTGGGCTCCTCCACTGTGAAGACTGACTGTTTGGTCTCTAGGTTGCAGCTGAAGATGCAGCTCTAATCACCGCTGATGATCCTCGACATGAAGTTTGGATCATCTCAGGTCTGTTTACAGAGACCCTCAGATGTGCTGCTTCTGCCCCGAGAGCCGGGAAATTACAAACACTCTCACATGCCAGTGACCACAAACACGAGCGTAACACAGTTGCTGATGAAACTTGGAATATTTGTTCACAAAAGTCACTGCCTGCACCCGGTAAAACACACACTACAGTGCAGACATCCAATAATGTTCAACAGGAAGAGTCTCTCCTCATAAACCAGATTCCTTCTGTCAGCACGCTTAATGAGAAGTAAATCAATTAAAAGCTTCTGCTCTCACCTGATATCAGTGAGGAAACACTTCATAATAAGAAACAGCTCCAAACGTTGAACATTTTTTTGTTTCTACTCTCATCTTGTGTCTTTAATCTTCTCAGGCTGTTGTCACACTGAGGCGTCTCTCAGTTACAAATCACTGATCACAAGTTAAATTCATGAAATGACCACAATGATGACTTCAGAGTTCAAAGAAGCTGCTCCTCTACAGCTCATAAAGTACACAAAAGTGAACAAACACACAGAGAAAAAAAGAGGAAAAACTCTTACATCACTGAGTTTGTTCATCCAGTTAATCTACAAATCTGATGGTTTGTTAAACTCGAGCTTCAACAAAAGCGGACTGATGTTTAGTTGGTTCTGTGAAAATCAACAGTGAGTTAACCGGTGTGTAAACTGACTTGTTGCAGTGTTGTTTGAGGTGTTTCTTGTAGCTCTCGTCCTGCAGCACCACCTCCGGGTTACAGTGGACCAGCCAGTCGGCGTTCTTCACCTCAGGAACGTTCAGCTGGTTCTTCAGCTTCTTCCCTTTCCGACCCCGAGGAACCGGAGCCGACAGACCTGAGACGAAGACGAGAAGGAACAGATCCGTCTCATCTCAGGGTTTTTATATTTACTGATTATATAAAATGAAAGTCAGTGGATACAGTTAGAGAGGAAACTCCAGATGTTGTGGAGCACTGCTGCATCTGGACGCTAACGTTAGAGTGAAACGCTAACCGGAGTGGTTGAGCAGCGCCTGGTCCTGTCCCTCCTTGGTGGGTGAGATCAGATCCCAGATGAAGCTCTTGATCTTGTCATCACCTTTGTAGTGTCTCAGGCAGTAAACCAGCAGAGCCCTGCAGAGCAACAGAGGGGTTTTATTCATATTTACGCATTTTTTTTTATACTACACTCATAAAAAACAACCACAGCTCTTAAATTTGTGTCTGGTTGCTTGCGTGCTGTGTTTTTTTGCTGTTTTCTGTAAATCATTATGGATATTTCTATATTTTTTGAAGGGTTACATTATGTTAAAGACTTATTGTCCTTACCGACAGATCACCTCCATGTCTCTCTCCGCCAGGTGCCATTTAAACCGACCGTGGTTTAAGATGTCCTTCCACCGACCCCACCTGGAAACACACAGCGATTATTGGTCAGAAATGAGCCCACAAGGTTCAAGATATTTGCTGTGAAGAGTGTGTTTTAATACAGTTAAGAGGGAGTCACTAATAATGTGATTAGTTGTTCTTTTGTATTAGTTATTCTCGGCTGTAATGAGGCAAAAACTGTATGTTTGTGATCACCAACAGTTTTCCAGGTGATTCAAATAAGAAAATATCTTCTTCTGTAACTTTTTACAAATTAAACAGAAGCTGCTTGGTGGTCTGGCCTGTAAATGTACAGCTAAAAATGACAGATTTCTAAATCTGTCGTACCCGAAGATGAGCAGGTTCTTTTCGACCCGGAAACACTCGGCACGGAGGTACCGCCGGCTGCGTTCGCCCAGGCGACGGGTCCGACACGGCCGCTCCTCCGAGTCGCTGTCCAGCTCCGAGAACTCCATCAGCTCGTCGTCCTCGAAGGAGTTGTAGTGACGCGTTTGTTTCCTCACGCGAGGAGTGTCGATGACCAAGGACTCCTGCACCAAAGAAGAAGAAGTTAGTCCGGATCAGAGGAACAAGATGAAGCAGGTGAGGAGAGATCAGGGAGAGTTTTAATCCTACAGAAGAGAGAAGAAACTGAGGAAAGACGGAAAAACTACTAGAAAATGTGCAGGGGGAGCACCTATTATTAGGGATTCAAGGCACGAGTCACACACACACACACACACACATACACAAGGTATGAAGGAAGTGCTTAGTGTGCAATCTGCTTCATTCGTTAAGTCAGTCCATCTGTTCAGAGGAGACGAGAGTAACATGATTTCTTCATCCTTGTTTCTTTCCTACGTCCTTGTTTACTCTTTTCCAGGTTTGAGAGCTCAACTTCTTCCCTTCCTTTCCATCTTTTTGTTCATTAAGTTAAATCAATCCCATTTTCTTTCATTTGCTTCTTTTTGTTCCTTCTCTCCTCTCCAGCTTTCGCTTTAAAAAAACCTGTTCTCCCCTCCGTCTCTCTGTACCTTCTCAGACTTGGAGTCGATCTCCACCTCGGCGATCTTGGCCCATTTCTGCCAGAAGTTAGGGTCGTCCAGAGAAATGTCGGTCCTGTTACCAGACGAGATGAAGCTGGCCTGAGGAGAGAAAATGAAAAAAAAAACAGAAAGACAAGACAAGAATAAAATGAGAAAGCTGGATTTAATCAAAAAGAAAAGTTCAGACTGAAGCTGCAAAACTTCAACAACAATAAAAACTCTGATCAAAAGCAAAAGATTTACGGTAAAAACATAAAATAAAGCAAAAAAGAGTCCAGAACCTAAAAGTTTGATGTGTAAAAATGAAAGAGGACATGATATGAGATTATACAGATGTTATATAATATAATTATTCTCATAAAATATAAAGATGGTCTGATGTAGTTCCAGTCGGAGGCTTTTAAGGCGCTTTGCGACACATAATTCTGCTTCATGTCGATGATTTTCTACCTTGGCGAACGTGGACCCTTTCCCTTCAGACTGGATGGTGATGGTCTGAGTTCGTCTCTGAAGGATCTGGTCGATGTCTTCCTCGCAGAACTTGGAGCCCTCGTCCTCTTCGTCCATCAGCGCTCCGTAAGCTCCTTTCTTCAACAAATCCTCCACTTCCAGCTTATAAAGCTGCTGCACCTGCAGCAACAGACGCAGGTTATATTTGTCACAGTCGAAAACATCCAAAAATCAAAAAACAGTGCATCATCTTAACTTAAACATGCAAAAAAAATGCTCCAATCAGAAGTGACGTCTCACCCCGTTGAGGCTTCCTTTGCGGTTGATGTCTTGGAGGACGGCCTTGTCCAGTCCCAGCTTCAGACTGGCCTTGTCGAACATTTCCCTCTCGTACGAGTTCCTGGTGATCAGCCGGTAGACTTTCACCGCTTTGCTCTGGCCAATCCGATGGCAGCGTGCCTGGGCCTGACATTCAGCCAATCAGGAAGAAGATATGAAATATGACAAAAGCAAAACACACAATATCAACACTGAAGCAGAACCGCAGTTGTGGATTTTACAGCCTGAACAACTCAATCTGAACCAGTTTCCCCGCCGTTAGGTCGACAACAAATAATGATAAAACTATTATTATTAATAGTAATGAGCTTTAAAGCACAAGTTTTTGTTTTTATCTTGCCTTAAAGATAATTACTGAACTATTATTTACTTGGACAGCTGTTAAGGAATTACGATGGACTGTACTTTCATGATATGACAGCAAGTTTTATACAATTATCAGGTGATTTAATCAAAGAGACTAATGCAAAATTTTAGGCTGCACTTTAATTACAATAAATCCACTGCAAAGGCCATTTATTGCTATGTGCTTTTCATTAAAAAGCTTAGCAAGAAGGTTTGACCAGAAATGTTCCAGTTTCATCAAAGAACAATCTCATCCATTAAATGAGAACCTTTTTTTTGGAAAACAAACTCGATTTTGAGTGTGTTTTAATATTCTGGCAAGAAAAGGAAACTTCCATTAAAACTCAGTAAACATTTATACCCTCAAAGAGAGGAAACACTGCATGTTCACTTTATTAAATAAGGCAGATTCATCTTTTGAAGCACATATTCTGTCAGCTGTTTGAGTCCCAGAAGGCATCATAAATGTCACTGTTAATCAAACAGCGCAGACAGGCAGCGACAGTCAAAACGGAGCTTCGACATGTTTCTGCAGCACATTTTCAGTTGTTTAAGAGCTCATTTTATGTTTTCTTCAGGAGAACCAGAAGCTGAGAAGCTTTAAGAAGCTCTGAGGAGCTCCGAGGAGCTCCGAGAAGCTCCGAGAAGCTCCGAGAAGCCCTGAGAAGCTCTGAGAAGCTCTGAGGAGCTCCGAGAAGCTCTGAGGAGCTCTGAGGAGCTCTGACAAGCTCCGAGAAGCTCTGAGAAGCTCTGAGACGCTCTGAGACGCTCTGACGAGCTCCGAGAAGCTCCGAGGAGCTCCAAGAAGCTCCGAGAAGCTCTGAGAAGCTCTGAGAAGCTCCGAGGAGCCCTGAAGAGCTCTGAGAAGTTCTGAGAAGCTCTTAGAAGCTCTGAGGAGCTCTGTGCTCACCTGCAGGTCATTCTGAGGGTTCCAGTCCGAGTCGAAGATGATGCAGGTGTCTGCAGCCGTCAGGTTGATGCCCAGCCCTCCGGCTCTGGTGCACAGCAGGAAAACGAAGCGGTCTGAGTCCGGCTTGCAGAACCTGTCGATGGCCGCCTGCCGCAGGTTTCCCCGCACGCGGCCGTCGATGCGTTCGTACGTGTAGCTGCAGGAAATGGTGCAGAAATGGAGGAAATTTTAAACACAAATTTATTTTTAACGAAATGCATTTTCTGTTTCTCTTCCTGCCACAAGTTTCATCACATTCCCTGTAAATTTTCCTGCCTTATCCTCTTCTCTTTCCCGTTCTCCTTCCACATTTCCTCATTATTTTTCCCTTCCATCAAACCTCCCGTCTCCCGTCTGCTCTCTCATCTCACCGTCTCTGAATGAGGTAGTCCTCCAGGATGTCCAGACAGCGGACCATCTGGGAGAAGACCAGGACTTTGTGTCCCCCGGCCAGCAGCTTGGGCAGCAGCTTGTCGATCAGCACCAGTTTACCGGCTGCCTGGATCATCGCCTGCAGCTGGAAGTCCAGAGCGTCCGGACTGTGGCTCTTCCTGAAGCTCTCCAGGATCTTCTCCTCTGCTCCTGTAAGATAAGACGAGACGGGTGAAGCTTCGTTTTTACATTTTCAGATATGGAGATGATCGTGATTTATTCTAACTTAATTTTGTCAGTTAGTTCCTAAATAAAAGACGTTTTTGTGTGTTTTGTACAGATTAGATTAACTACTTACTGTAACTGCTGCGTCATCAAAGAGATGCATTTAACAAGCAGGTCACTCATTGACTCTGTGTGTGTGTGTGTGTGTGTGTGTGTGTGTGTGTGTGTGTGTGTGTGTGTGTGCTCTCTCTGACCTGTGATAAGGTAGGGATGGTTGCAGCACTTGCGGAGCTCCATCATGGTGTTAATGAGGTTGGGCATGTTGTGCTGGTTTGCTCCTTTGGCCAGGAAGGAGAAGTTCTTCTCTAAGATGGCTCTGTAGTATTTCTTCTGGATGTTGGTGAGCTCCACCTGCCGGGACACCACGAGGAGGAAAAACATCAGTATTTGTTTTAGTGTAAAGGCAGGAAATCTTGCATTCCTGTCGTATTTTTAAAAAAAATAAAGATGCCAAAATCAGAAAAAAAATCAGAAGGAGAGCTAGTTAGCTGTTAGCTTTGTTAGCAGCTGGTGTTGCACCTGTGTGCAGCAGAGTTACTCAGTGTGCTTAGCTAACAAAGCTAACAGCTAAATGCACGGCAGGACTGAGAGTTTCTGATCAGAGAAGCATGAAGATTTGAACGGTGAAGTGCAGTTTAATGTCGTCAAATAATAAATGTACGTCTGTTCTTCAATTGTCTGCAGGTAAAAGTACTTTTAATTTTGAGGTTATATACACTAAAACTATAGATGATGATTACAACATTTTGATTTTGAGGTGTTCACATCACTCAAAGATGATTAAAATTATTTTTTTTGGACAGAAGTGACACAAATTTGTCCTGATACAAAGAGACAAAGATGCAAAGTCCTCCCAAGATTATTCGAATGCGAAAAGCAGACAATCATTTGACTGTTATTTCTAACACACATAAACAAACACACACACACACATAATCAAACACACACCTCGATGATGGTCTCCTCCTTTGGCGCCAGGTTCTTTTCCACGTCGTCCTTCAGCCTCCTCAACATCATCGGCTTCAAAATGGCCTGAAGCTTTTTCACCTGTTCGAAAAACACAAGAGGACGTGTGGATGTGACATGAATGCAAACGTTGGAGGCGTCTGTTTTCCTCTTTATCGTCACACAGAGAGTGTTTTTCTTCATCAAATACGGTTTTATTTTTAAAAAAAAAGACAAGAAGAAAAAGAGAGAAAACGAAACACGGCTGACGGTGAACACAAGGACACACAGACGCTGAAAAAGGAGCACGAGTGCGAGAGAAGCTGCCTTTTCCAGCCAAAGCTGACCTTCACAAACACACGGAGGCCTGCGAGCAGAAAACACTCGTCTCAACACACCTGTTCATCTGTTTTCAGGTCTCCGAATTCCTCCAGGAAGCTGCTTTCTGAAGGAAACTGCAGCGGCTCCAGGAAATTCAACAGGCTGAACAACTCCTCCACTGAGTTCTGCAGAGGAGTTCCTGTCAGGAGAACCTTGTGTTCCTGTTAAAGACACGGACAGAACGTTTTTAAGGTGGAATTATCCGCCGCTGAGAATCAGTCAGGTTGGTTATAATCACACCTGTTAACTCTCATCTTAAATATGTTGTGAACAGATTTAAAAACAAGAAAAAAAACGGCACAGAGGCATAAAATCAAGCTGATTCTTGCAGGTTTTCTTATAGAAAGAAAGAAAGAAAGACAGACTGATTGACTGACTGACCAGGTTCATGAGTTTCAGCCCCTCCAGTAGTTTGCAGTTCCTGTTTTTCAGCCGGTGGGCTTCGTCGATCACCACGCAGCGCCAGTGGAGCTTCTTCAGCTCCGGACAGTCGGCCATGATCATCTCGAAGGTGGTGATCACCCCGTGAAACTTCAGCACACCCGGTATGGTGTTTCCCTGAGAGCCAGACAGAGGGATCGTATCATGTTTAAACCTTTTGGATTCAACATTCATTCACTCATGTCTCACTCTTCACATCATTCCTCAGCTTTTAACCTTCCAATAAAAGAACTAAATTCCTCCAAAAACACTGAAACTGCTGAACAGATGAATTTATCAGCGTGACCAAAATAAATATTCACTCTCCTTGGAAATCTGCAGTAATGCAGTAATGAAACGGTAACTCTTGTCTTCTTCTGCAACTGCTCATGCAGCAATAAGAGCCCTGTTACGCTGTGAATATTTATACCAGACGGGAAAAAAAGGATCATTCTGCTCTCATTCAAGGATGCTGATCACTTTATGACCAGACGATGCCACGCTGCAAAGAGAGTGATGACGGGGGGAAAAGAGGTCAATGAGAACGAGAGAAATGATGGATGTCTGTCACATCTGCAGAGTGAAGCTTTAAAACACACTGCAAAAGTCTCTGAGAGGTTGGATGGACACGAGAGGAACAAATGAAAGACAGAAACTGAGAAAAAGAAAAAGCAAACATAATCCTTAATCTGCAGGATTATTTTGACATCATGGAGAAGCTAAAGGTCACAACAAACTTGGAAAAATATTCTGAGTAGATAAAAAAAAAAAATCTAACCCGAAATACTAAATTAAAAATATCCACTGGTAACTATCTTCACAATATGTGTAACTCTAAATGAATTAAAATTAACTTTAATATTAATATTAATTCTTATTTACGATGTCAGCAGAGGCACCTCAACTATTTCCTTACAGCACAAAACAACACTTACTGTTCA
The DNA here is from genome assembly GCA_029814665.1 of Acanthurus lineatus. NCBI lineage: Eukaryota > Metazoa > Chordata > Actinopteri > Acanthuriformes > Acanthuridae > Acanthurus > Acanthurus lineatus. The sequence continues at coordinate 1,741,630 of JAPZDV010000012.1, read as the reverse complement.
AAACATTGATTATTTAACGACATGAATGTTTTTAAAAAGTTGGCTTTGGCCAGTGAGTGAATATTAGAGATAAGGATGACGATATTGTGACTTTGGATCTATTTGATTTCACAGATGTCAATACATCTTGACATCAGAATAATGAAGATAACTGCATCATCTAACTGACTGTAAGTTACAAAAACATTTATAAACATTTAAAGTGCTTCCATAGAAAAAGCAGAGTTAGTCCATGTAGGTAGGAATTATAATCTGGAGTTCAAACAGCAGCCCAAGAGTGGGAATGCAGGGAAGTTTATCTTTGTTCATTTGCATTTACTATAAATACTGTAATAAGAAAAATCTGGATAAAAAGTGGCAAAGTTACTCTTTACTTTCAAAAAGCCCCTTAAACACAAAAACCCATCATAATAACAATCAAAAATGCTAAAATCTGAGGCGTTTGTGAGGGATTTGAGTTGAAGATGAAGTCAAACTGCACATTTTTAAGCTGTTAACACCTAAACAGTAAATCTCGTGTTTTGTGAGTCTGCACCATTGAAACAGCTAACATTAGTTTTTCCCTACATGCAGCTCTTGGTCTGTTTCTGTGACCTTCTTGTTTTGTCTCCACCTGTAAACACAACATCCACCCTGCAGGCTGCAGAGACGCAGAACTTTCTCAGAGTTTCTCAAAGGTTTCTCGGCTCGGACGTTGTCGAGTCGTTACCTGCGGGTCTCTGTAAAACATCTCGTACTGCAGGATCATCTGCCGGCTGATCTGCGAGCCGTGATACACGATGACGTTCATGTGCGTCCACGTGCGAAACTCCCTCTCCCAGTTGGTGATGGTGGACAGCGGGGCGATGATGAGGAAGGGCCCGCGGATGCCCATGGTGAAGATCTCGTACAGGAAGGTGATGGACTGGATGGTCTTTCCCAAACCCATCTCATCTGCCAGGATGCAGTTTTTCCTGGAGACAAAGAGCAGAGGAGCCTTCTGTTGTGCCGTGATCCCAAAAATACAGGAAATACATCACGTTTGTGCTAATTAGAACAATAATTAAGCAAATTAATGCATCATTATTTGTGTAAACATACTTGTCTTCTTGCGACAGATCAGTGAAACTAACATGAAACTCTTTTTCTAGAGAAATTAATGAGTTGTTAAGATTTCAAGAACATCTTTTGTTTCCATTTGATTATGCTAATTCATGGTGAAATTTATCAGATTATAGAGCTTAACACATCTTTATTTTGGCCTTTTGCAGATATCAAACATCCAAGTGAGCCAATTTTAATGATTTAATTCTGCGTCTTTTTACATTTTGCCAACTATTTTAAATTAGGTTAAATAAATTTTCTACATTCCAGTTTCCTAAAGTCTAAAACTCAAACACATTCAGTTTTATATGATTTAAAACAAAGAAAAGTCACAAATTTTCATATTTGACAGGATTATCTGCAATTTTTTGCATCAAAAATGTATTTCTTATGTCTTTCTTTCATTCTTAAAATAAACATTCTTTCACAAAATAAACATTAAAACTAAATTAAAGTCTCTGGTCATTGCTACATTTTTTAAACTCCATCTCTAAGTGCTTATGCTCTTCAGACTTAATGATCTGCCACAGGAGACAGAAGTTGATTTATACTTTACAGGCTTTTACAGGTGTGACTTTAAAACTGTTGCTGTTAAGCTTTCATATAAAACACTGTTAACTGGTTTTAATAAAACGTCAATATCTGACATGAATAAAGTTTAAAAACAGTCAGGAAAGTTCATCCTCGAAGCAAAAAGCAGAGTTCAGTTTCATTTCTCATCATGTTTCTGTTTGTTTTTAACATGAAAGTCACTTCGTTTGTGATCAGACGGGCTGATTTGTTTCTGTCAGCTTCAGTTCACAGTGTGATGTTCTATTTAACACAACTCTACGACACTTTAAACAAACAAAACTGGTTTCATTTGACTGGTTCCAGTGTGTGTTTGTGTACATATTCACCTGTTGTACCAGTTAAACAGTAACCAGTTCATCCCCTCCAGCTGGTATTCTCTCAGCTGGTTCCCGTTTCGGTAATCTCTCGAACGCTCCAACTTCTGCCATTTTTCTGGAGGAGGACGCTCCTGCAAACACACACACACACACACACACAAGCGCACACACACACACAGGCACACACACAAGCACACACACATGCACACAAACGCATTTTTCTTTCTATTATTCCATTAACAAGCAGCTGAACAATGAACCGTTTCAGCGATAATAACCAAACATCTGAAACGAGAGGATTCTTTTTTAAGCTGAGCATCTATTTATCTACATTTTACTCAACAAAAAAATATAAAAATATCACAGAAACTGTTTAGTTTCCCTGATAAATCGGAGAGGAGATGAATGAGTCGTCACAGTTTTTAAAGGTAAGAAAAGATTCAGTCACAGATTTTTTGAGGTTGAATGAACAGATAATAAAGTAAGCAGCGGTTGTTGCCGAGGTGTAATAAGTGATAGTTTTGAAATGAAAAACAGCTAAAAAAACAATAATTTCCTCTAGTTTTCTCTCACAGAAGTGAGAAGGGATGCTTGAAAATTGCTGATTTTAAGGGCGACTTCATGCTTCACGTCCTGCAGAGTTAATGCACAGACGCTCAGGACACTAATGACCTGCACACACACACACACATCTCTCACAAAAAATCTCTGCACTGTTCACATTAAAAAGCCTCTTTTTGCTGTCTGACTACATGATGGTGCCCACACTGATCACTGGCACACAGATGTGGAGACGATTGAGGCTCACGGCACAGATGTTTTACATGGATTTGATTGTTTGGGATTTTTTTAAAACCTCAATGTCACTTCAAAAAAAAACATCACATAAGCCAAAACTGCAGCAGGAGAAGAGAGAAAAGCTCACAGCACTGATTGTGTTTGCAATCATCAGCAACAAAGAAGAAGAAAAAAAAAAACAGGAAACAAGGACGAGATGGTGAATTTGAGGCAGAGTGTTTGTCGTGGGCAGGAAAGGTCGTGTGTTCTGCAGAGAGGGTCACAGATGAAATGTGAAGCCACCATGTTGTTTGTATTTGTTGTTGTTGGTGTTGTTTTTCTGTTTTTCTTCCATCTGGCCACCGACATAAACTCAAAAAGCAAATGTTTTTGCTCTCTATTTATTTCAGATCGTCTGGTTCCAGACATGAGAATCACCTTCAGTATCTCCACATTATATCTTACAGGTCTGATGATGTTTTTTTTTGTCCTTAAATTGAGAAAACATGCAAAAATCAGAGCTTTGCAGGATCTGTTATAGATAAAGGTTTTATCCTGTAGCACCAGAGGCAAAAAAACTGCTGCAAAATGAGAAAATTGTGGTAATAAAGATGCAAAAAAAGTCCATCCATTCATCCATAACCTATAATGTCATATCCTTTGTAAGGTTTTAAGTGGCTGAAGTTGATCCCAGGTGACATCAGGTGAGCAGCAGGTTCGACACAGAGAGCCAAACAACTATGTACACTCTTATTCAGTGTAGAAGTAAATCAAAGTTTCCAGTTAAGCTGCACAGTTTCATTTAAAGTCACGAAGATTTAAAAAAGTTTCTCCTTTAACTGAACTTGAGTTTAATTCACCTTGTAATTTTTTACAGAACTGAACTTCTCTTTTGTTCCTCCTCGTTAAAAAACCTGCATTAAACTGCACAGCTTTCCTCTCCTCCGGTTTGTTTCTTGCTCCTCTGCTGATGTTTGTACTCACCATGTGTCTGAGGTCTGCAGGCAGCTTCTGGATCTCCTCAAACTCTTTGATCTTCTCCGGGTCCAAGTCCTCCTGCAGCTCCCACGTCGCCTCCTCGTACGAGAGACTGCACCACTTAACGAGGTAATGTGTCACCTCCTACAACAGCATGCAGACAGACACCGAGCGTGTGTGAGCGAGTGTGTGTGTGAGTGTGTGTGTGCACTGAGGACCTTCAGTAATAAGTGCTTTGGAAGCAGACAAATGCTGCTGTGGGAGTGTGTGTGTGTGTGTGTGTATGTGTGTCCTACCTCTCCCGTCTCGGTGTCCGTGGTAACAGCCACCTCCAGCACTCTGTCCACCTCGACATAATCTGGATTAAATAAATCCTCATCGGGCTGAGAAGCAAGAGCAAAGACAGACGACAAGAGATTATTGATCGTTCTTTAATAATCAGTTAAGAGTTGCGATGAAGTGAGAATTCCCATCTTATGTTTGCCCGTTTTATTCCCCTAATGAGTGAAGAGAAGCGACTGAAACTTCTTTTAACATTAACGTCTCTACACACTGAGGCCACGGCAAAATGAACGAGACGAAAATGTGAAAAATACATCGCATTAGAACCTTTCACACCAACCATCATCGCAAATCTGCAATATTTTTGTAATGTTGTCAAAAAAAAAATAGTTACAAAGCAAGAAAGCAAAGATGGAGTCACCATCGTCCAGTGATGAGGAGCTTCTCCTCTTATTGATCAACTCCCTAAAGTAAAGGAGGTTTTGGTTGCACCTCGTTCTAACCAGGAGGGAGACAGAAGGTGAGTTTTCACTGTCTGAGGCTTCATCACAGCTGCTTTCAGGTGTATTCTGGGATGTTTGAGGCTGTTTTGTGCATGTTGGCAGCAAAAGAGGGCATAACCAGGAGCCCGTTGATCCAGAGCAGCATCTAGCGATGTCTGAGGTGAATATTTTTTTCCACGACCTAGGCTACAGCAATATTTCCTACAGGATGTGATTTAACAAGCCAAAACACATTTATGATTGAATAAAACTAGTGCTGTCAAAGTTAACGCGTTAATTTTGCAGATTAATTTAAAACATTTAACGCATTTAAAAAAAAAAAAAAAAGTAATTAACGTTGTTTTGTTTACTTCCGGTGGCACCTGACCCTTAACCTTTGGTCCCATGTGCAGGCACGCCAGGCAACCCGAGCCATCCTGGCTAAAGCGCAGTCTGTGGCGCAAAGATAGATAACGACGGACTTTTAGGCGGAAGGTTTCATTTTAAAAAGCCATTAAAATAGCCTTTGAATTTAAATATATTTTCTTTGTGTTGATTCTACATTAATTACATGATTTTTCATAAATAAATATCCGCTATAGTCTTAAGTAGAAAAAATGCGATTAATCGCGATTAATTACAGAAAATTGTGCGATTAATTTTTTTTAATCGATTGACAGCCCTATTTTTTAAGTCAAGTCAGTTCCTATTTATATAGCACCAAATCACAACTCAGTCTCAAGACACTTAGCATACAGCATAGGTCTAACCCAAACTCTATAATTTAATGTACAAGAACTTAACAATTAGAAGCAATTCACACATGATCAGGCACTTTAGGTAATAGTTTTATAACTCCAGATACATCATGTTGTCAGGAGAAAAACAGCCAATGTTCCCATTATGTAAACAGCATGATCCATCCAGCATGAACATATCTAATTTCAACACTTTTTTATTATCGGACAATTGTAGCAGCATTTGTGAACACTCAAGTGGACACTAAGAGAATCAGGGAGTGAATTTTGTATTTTACATAAGCTCCTCACATTTACAGTATAAAATTATCAATGTGCTAACAGTATGTTGTTTTATTATCGCTATTTAGAAATTCTTGATTTTATAATCGTCTAGGTTTTTTCGACTGGATATTTTGGCTTCTTCTTCTTCTTTGGCTTTTTTTCTAAGTGGGAGAAAGTGGGGGAGGAGGAGGCATCCTGTCAAATTTTTATTTATTGTCAGCTGTTTAAATCAGGCCAAACTATTTCTATATTTAAAATGAAAAAAAAAAAAATGTATTAATAATGCATATTTGACAATTCTCTAATCAAGAGTACAATGTGCTTTATCATTATAAGTGGTGGAAATGCACTTCAACAATAATTGCCACACACCAAAAAAATCATGTTTAATTTTTTTCTTTTCTTTTCTTTTTTCAGTTTTTTGTACAGTTATGGTAACAGACTCTCTCTAATTTCCTACACTTATATGTTGGGTGTAATACTTTTGCCAAAAAGAGAGACAATTTTATTTTATTTTATTTTATTTTTTGTCCAGTTGTCCAGTTGTTCTTTAGAGTGTCTAACCATTACTTGCTTGATTTTTCCTGTTGGAGGAGGAAAGAATGAGTAAACACTTCTAACCTCTCTCTATCCTTTCTAGAGATAGCAACACAATCCTATTACAATTATCCTGAAATGTCCTAGCAAGGGCTGCAGAGAGAAGACTCAAACACACATGCTTCAGCTACCTCACTTGGCTTGGACACTAGAATTTCCTGTCAAGGTTTTTTAAACAGTGGTATTGGGAAGTGATGTTAAATGCGCTGAGTATATTTTTAAAAGTTTCATGTTGTGAGATGTATGACTTCTGTAGTTATAAATGAGCTTGGAGAATGATATATAGATGCACAAAACTCTCAATGGTTCAGAAATCATTAGCTAAGTTAAACATGCACGGTCAAAAACTAACTCATTCTGTTCATTTATTACTCAGTAATCTGCAAAATACTCATGATTGAATGTCTGGTGACCCAGGTAACAACTGTTTCTAATGCATTATATAAAAAAATGGACTAATCAACAACAGAGATTTTAAAAGCAGTTGACACCCAAGGAGAAGCATTAAAAAAGCTGACCTCACAGGAAACATTGCCATGTCAGAAAATGTCATTAACATGCTGTAAATATGTTAAGTTACCAATCAATCAGAGAAATATCATGGACCATGTTGATAAAAGCCATGTATATTTATTCAATTATGTTGAAGTATGATTTTAACTTACTTTTCTTTGGCAATTTTTATAAAACTATTTTTTATTTGTTTTTCACATTACACATTTCACATTACATCATATTTTATAAGAGAATACTGTACTTTTCACTTAACTTTACCAGAGGCTAATCAAAGGACTCCTCAAACTTGGCGACAATGGATAACTGGATTGGTTTGAGGTTCTGATTGAACAACGAAGTGTAACTGAAACCTGGCAATACTGGTTATGAAGTCATAGTTATGAACAGCGAGTTTTAGCTTAGTGTTAATGTCAGCAAGCTTACATGTTCAAATTGTTCTTTTTAATATTATGTTGAGCAGGTTAAATTTAAAATGTATTTCTGTGTTTGTTTGTTAAAAAATCGTTACTAGCACTTTATACAACGTGTAATTAAGGCTGAAGAAAAATAATGTTACTTTGGGAATTTTTTTGGGTAAAAAGCTAAATATTGGACATTTTGAAATTTCAGCTTGCAATGATGTGAGATGAAAAATCACAGGATCACCACTGCCACAAGATTTACTGGGGACCATAAACCCATTCATTTACAGTGGTTAATACAGTGGAAAGCTATTCAAAAACCACTTTCTGTTCATTGTGCGGGCTTTCATGGCATGATTGCATATCAGCCACAGCAGTGGATGTTTATAAGTCACCCATACAGTGCCACCAACTGTCATGTATCAGAAATTACTTAAACTTGTTCACAATTATGAAGAACTTAAAAAACATCCCTTTGCATGTGCTTAGAAGTCAAAATGATGTGTTAAAATATATTAGTTTTTCAATAATTCATGCATGCAAGGGCCTATATATCATTACATGTAAAAAAAAAAAAAAGTTTAAATTTAGATCCTTGCTTCTTTGTGTTAAATTCATTTCTGCACTGTATAAAAAAATTAGAACTATCATTGATTTGGGGGGGCTTAAGAACATTTTAGGGTGGCTTTAGCACTCCTAAAATAGGTCTAAAGATGCCATGATGTAAATAATAGTAACCCACAATCTTGTCTCTTGTTTGTAGATCCTGGCGATGATCTCAATCCTGTTTATCATCATTTCCACCATATCATTGTCCCTCAACACCCTCCCAGAGCTCCAGGTGGTAGATGAATTTGGCCAGTTCAATGACAACCCTAGCCTAGCCCATGTGGAAGCTGTCTGCATTGCCTGGTTCACCATGGAGTATATGCTGCGCCTGCTCTCAGCACCCAACAAGTGGAATTTCATCAAAGCACCACTGAACATCATTGATTTGCTGGCCATCCTGCCTTATTATGTGACCCTCTGCCTAACTGAATCTAACAAGAGTGTGTTGCAGTTCCAGAATGTGCGCCGTGTGGTCCAGATCTTCCGTATAATGAGGATCCTGAGAATCTTGAAGCTTGCCAGGCACTCAACAGGACTCCAGTCTTTGGGGTTCACTTTGCGAAGGAGCTATAATGAGTTGGGTCTTCTTATTCTCTTCTTAGCCATGGGCATTATGATTTTCTCTAGCTTGGTGTTCTTTGCTGAGAAGGATGAGGATGCCACCAAGTTCACCAGTATTCCTGCCTCCTTCTGGTGGGCTACGATTACCATGACCACTGTTGGTTACGGAGACATCTACCCACAGACGTTGCTGGGCAAGATTGTGGGGGGGCTCTGTTGCATAGCAGGTGTGTTGGTCATTGCCCTCCCTATCCCAATCATTGTCAACAACTTCTCAGAGTTCTATCGAGAGCAGAAGAGGCAGGAGAAGGCCATCAAGAGGAGGGAAGCTCTTGAAAGAGCCAAACGAAGTGGAAGCATTATTTCTATTAATCTAAAGGATGCTTTTGCACGCAGTATGGAACTCACAGATGTCTTGGTGGAAAAGAAAGAGGACAGTAAGTGTCCTGTGGACAATCACTTGTCACCAAGTCGCTGGAGCTACCAAAAACATTACTGCAATGCAGAAGTTGGTAGCCCAGGTAGGTCTCTACATTCAAATTACCAGGAGGTGGCTCAGCTGGGCTCCCCTGAAAGAGTCAAACCTTTGTCTAAAAAAACAACTCCTCAGCATCTAAATGCAAAACAGCTTGATGACGCTCTAAAAGAGACAGCCACCATTCCAGAGCAGCAAGGAAAAATTACTGAGGATAAGATAGAGATGAAAGTATCAACCTTAACCCAGACCCGGCAAACTTCACCTGAAGTCAACATCGCAAGGAAATCCTCTTACGTGGCAGACAGTTTTTCAGTGGAAAAAGGAGAACGAAGCTCTCTGCTGCCGAGTGTTGAAGAGGTTCAGACTGGTGCTAGACACCAGCGCATCCCCCCTCCCTTGGATCTAAGTCAGATCAGCACAAAGGAGGTATACAAGGGTCCTGACAACCTCCAGCCAATGACCATAATCAAAGAGGGTTTGTATGAATTTGTGTCCAGTCCCAGAGTAAGTGGGACCAGTGATATGGGTTCAGTGCCACAGAGTGTGGAAAGTTTTGGGGTGACCTATGAGACAATCTGCAGCTCCTTGCAAGATTGTGGCAGCCCTCAAAAGACAAGAGCCATCAAGGTCGACTTAATTGGATCCCGAGATGACGTACTAATGGCAGTGATGACACCTGTAGCAACCCCTGCCTCTGCTGGCTCATCCAAGCTTGCTCATCTACTCTCTGATGACATGGTTTCCAGGTTTTCTACATCTCCTAGCTTCACAACAGAAGAAGGTAAGTCTTCCCTGGCAAACCTGCAATCTGCATCTCTGGCAGAGCAGCCTGTCAGTACAAGCAACTCCCAAGAGGGAGGTGAGGGCTCAGCAGCCAGGAGCTTAGAAGGTGAAGGACAGCTCACAAGCTTAAGCCACCAGGAGAGAAATCACATGGAGAGGTCTGCTGTTGGCTCAGGCAGCAGTACTAGCCCACTGTCATCTAAAGCCAACCCGCTCAACTGTACCCTAGAGCTGGTAACTATGGAGGGAGGGGAGGAAGGAGAAGCAATGGAGGGTGCAGAACTGAGTGGAGACAAACGAGAAAACCACATTGTCCTGGACAGGAGCCTGACACCACCCTGTGAAACGAGCATGTGAGCCCTACAGCACAGAAAGGTTCACAGAAAGGGACGCCAAATAGATGAGTTAAGAAAAAGGTCAAGGAGATGAATGGCAGCAACTACTTAGAATAAACCATAACAACTATTACCTAGTGTGGACAAAAATACATTCATTACATTGTCAACAAAAATAAAACAGCTGTCCTTGTGTTTCTGGAGACATGCAGTCATCCTATCTCACCAAACTTTTGGAATGTCATCTCTTTTTTGATAAGCACTGCTTAAAGGCATGATCCCATGTCAGTGTTACTGACTTTACTGAAGACAAGACAGACAAGTGACAAAGCAAAACAATGACAAATTAATCTTTTAGGGCTCAGATACGAGCAGTAATAAAGCCTTGTGTGAAAAAAATGTCAACTACAACCCTGAGGATTTTTGTGTACAGCTAATGAGGTATAATTACTGTTTCCTATTGCTTGCAATCCAGGCCTATTTCTTATAAAGGACTAATAACACCAAGGAAAGACAGAAGGTGGAAGGAAACAACATCTTTTTTTACAATTGCCTAAGCAAATTTTAAAAAATTAGTCTTATACAAGACTTAAAAAAACAATGATGAGTCAGTTCTGTATTCTAGGTCTTGCCTACTTATAATTCTATGAAGCCATTCTTGCAATGAGACCTAGAACAAACAAAAGCACATAATACAGGACTAAAAGTCCCACTCTTATGCATCTACTTTATCCTGAACACTGATATTTGTCTTAGTGATTCAACAATATATTTCCTGCTGTATGTTCCAATTTTTTTTGTTTGTTTGTTTTGTTTTGTTTTGTTTTTTATTTTATTTTATTCTCATCTTATTTTGTCCCTCCTTTTCTATGTTATCTGAAATGAAAGCAAAGTCTTGAAGGTGAAAAGGGAATAGAATAGAGTTGCAAAGGCTATTGTATTCACTCTTAGATCACTGATAGCTCACTCAGAGTGTAAAAATTCCAAAAAGTGAAAAGTCTAGGATACAGCACTATATGCTCTACTATATTAATGACACTGGTGAGATGATAAAAAGAAGGAGAGACAAGTGCTCAAGAGAAGTGGACAACTTCATGTGTGTGTCATCACAAACTGCTTGTGTCCCAGTTAAGGGGCTCCTTCTTCAGTGTAAGATCAGTGCAGTAAATTTCTAACTGAATGTATGTCATAATGACCAATGGCAAAAGACCAATGAGCCTTGACTCATTACAAAAGGAACCTCTAAATGTGGCTAAGAAATTGATCTTCTTTTTTCCTTCATTTAACAAAGCATTGAATGGCCACTTGTTTGAAAGTGAGTCAGAGGGCCTTGAGAGTCTTATTGAAAGATAACTATGGTTAATTACGACTTGGTATTGTTTGGTAGCTTTGTATAAGAACATCATTTTATAAATAATTATTTTATCATTAAGACCAACAGATCAACAAACATGAAAAGTCAACAATCAGGTTTGAAACAAACCAACAGGTTAATCAAACTTATTTGAAAGAAAAAAACAAAGGCACCAGTCTCCTCAGGCTGTATGATTCAAACAAAGAGCTGGTCTGGTTTGAGTGCGAGAGGATTCAGAATTCAACAGTTGCTGTTAATTTTCAAAGTCTGCCATCTCTCTCAAGCTCTTCTTTTACAATTCTTCTTTTACAATGTCAATTTTTTAACAATTGCAATACTATGAAAGTGTATATCTGAAAGTATGAACAAGAATATTTTTTTTTAAAGTTATGAGACAAATCAGGGAAGCAAGCAGGCTGGATAACCTGACTTCGTGTGGGGCCTTTCAAAATAAAAATACTTTATTGTGCAAACTAGTTTCTTTCAGACATAATCAACCCTTCACTGGGGTTGTATGATCACAGTCTTTCTGTGCAATTAAAGTGTATTGGCAAGATTTTGGTTTTTGTTTGCCTTTAGTTTTACCTCCAAATAAAATGGTTAAGACACATTTGATAAACTATTTGTTTGTTTTTGTATCCGTCTGATCATCTTATTGCATATTCACAAACACATCAGCAATTATCTTGGTAACTATGTTATCATAACCAATGGGAAAAAATAGAAAAACTATCAAAATAAGACCAAGTCATTGAAAGGATACAGGTTTACCCTTCTCTCCTTTGATCCTGTAAAGGTTAACCTGCACTTTTAAAGCCCACTGACAGAGGTAGCCCCTGAATTCATGGGACCTTCCAAATACTGTTTGTGCTGTTCTTTTCAGCACATATTTATTCATGATGACTGGAGACTTACAAAGAGAGAATGTGTAAATGTGACTTATTTTGCATGGGTGCTGATTGTATTGTAATTACAGTGTGACAGTGCCCTCTACAGGCAAATTCAAGGCACTTCTGATGAAAGGACCTGATGCCTCTTTAGCACCCTGTGTTTTCTTATATATTAAGTATATTTTTTTTTATCAGATAAGCTGTGCATTAGTTTGAATGGATGCTGACACAGTCAAATGCACATTTAATTTGTGCACAATGGATTACTTGCACATTCAGTATAGTAATGGGATCATTCACAGAGTCACTTATTGTTTCTAGATGTCATGATTTTTGTTGTCAGTTAAAACTAATTAATTTCATTTTTATAAGAGGAACGTGGAGGTGTGAGTTGCTGTTAACATCTCAGTATATTTGAAAAAGGGTGCCTTTTCATAAATAGACAATTTATGAGAAGGTGAAAAAAAACTGTATCCTCAATATGGCCAGATGATTTATGTTTGTTTGTCTGTTGGTTTGTTTGTGTTCTTATACTCTCTTGTTTATCTCTGTTTAGTGTTGGTTTTTTTTTCTTTTTTTTTTTTTGATATGCAAATCCTCAGGTTGTCAGGTTTTGTGCTTATTTTTGAGTTATTCTAAAACATAAGTGTCACTCATCTGGTTTTCCTGCAACATAGCTGACACTTCAAACATCACTGTGCCACAATGTCATTTTTTAAGCAAATGCACTTTTGTGGAAATCAGTGGCTTCACTTACTTCAGTAGTGAGTTCAACTTGGATTCACTTTGGCATTGCAGAATTACATGTATTGTATATTTCACATGCAGCACTAAATAGACTGTGACATTCAATAGGGGATGTTTGGTACAAAGAGAGATGCTGGAAAGATTCCGAAGATGTTGGAAATGTGGATCAAAAGAGAGACATGTGGCAATGACATTATTTTCTGTACAGTAGAATTAGAGATGGATTGTGAGAAAAAACATGATTCTTTTTTATTGAATCTGGTTCATGATTTGGAACACTAATTTCTTACTGTTTCTGGGGGCAAGTATTCCATGCAGGCCAGGCAAAGCTGTTGAACAAATAAGAGCGTTCTACTAAACAGCACGTGCTATCACTGGAAATCCTTCTTATTAAAATGATAAAAACTTTAATTAAGATGACAAATAATGAATATTTTAAATAACTAATCTAATTTAATGTAATGAATCTGAATTTAAAGGAGTAGACCAAATCTTTATTTAAATCCTTACTAAACTCAACCTAACACTGGCCAAAATAATCTTAATCTGATGGAACTTTCAAGTAACTGCTCAAATAAGAAAAACTTATTGATAGGGGACAAACTGTATATCACTTGTTAGCCTCTGTTCACATGGGGAATCACTGTTTTTCTCAAGAACAAATTAGCTCTGCCTGTTTTTTTTTCTTTACTCAGATGTGGCCCCTTGGTACAGAAAGTATTGTTTGTGTTGGTTTGTCACTGCTGTGAATCAGTAACCACATAAACATTGCTGTGGTTCTCTGACACACAATTTCATCTCCACAGTCATCTGAAAATGTCACCTAATCTCCATTTGTATCTGTTCTTGTAACTGTTTGGGTTTCATATTGTAAGATAAATATGCAATCACACAAACCAAACACTAAAAATTTGCTTCTCCATGTCTTCTGCCTGCTCTCCTTCTAGTTTTTTTGTTTTTGGAGAGGGTGTTGCACTCTCCCACCCTCATTTTTTTTGTTTAACAGTAGCCTGTGTAGTGATTAGTCAGATCCATCATTTGTAAGTTAACATGGTAGTTAATAATAGGGACTTTGATTCAGTAACCAATATACAAGACAAATAAATGTGTTCATGTGACCTACTTTTGCCATGTGTGTGTGTTTGTGTTATTTGTTTGCATATATGTGTTATTGTGGATACAGGCAGGGCTGGACTATCACGTGTGGTAATGCATGACAGACAAGCATTGAATATTACAAATCTATAACATTACAACAAAAAAAATACTGTATATGTATATTCAAACACAGGAGCAGTACTCAGGTGCTGTACTCAGCTTGGGTAGAGTAATACCTCTACTACTTTGTCTGTTGGCAGATCAGTTGATTGGCCTACCACATCCTGACTTTGGCTTGTATTTTCCCAAAAACTGATTCTGCCTGAGCTTTGCACAGGGACAGCAGACACAGCCTAAACAGATTAACCACAATAAAATGAATGAGAAAACTTCTGTTTTCACCTGAACAGAGTTTACTTTATCTTGACTTAATAGAATGGAGACTGCAGAGTTTGTTGCAGTAACTGGAGTCAAATCCACCTATGGCAGACAAGAACTTCACATCATGTACATTCATTCCTAACTTTTTCTTTCAGAAACGTAGTTGGTATTTTCTGACATGGAAATACTTAGTTTAAGTCAAAATAAAGATATCAGGAAATATTAGAATGCTCACAACTTAAGAACACCAGGTGAGAGCATAGCAGCCTATGGTTGCATGTAATTTCAGAAAATAAAAAGAAACAAAAAAATTCGCAGATAATTGTAAGGAAACAACATATCATAACATACATAACATAAATTCGCGTTCAAATGCAGACTGCACTGCACTGCAAACTGCAGAAATGACAGTCATAAAACGCTTGCTCAGAAACCTATGGGTGACGTCATCGACGTTGCGTCCATGTTTTGCTTCAACCCGAGGGGAGAACCCGGTGTATTTCACTGGGATTATAAACACTATCATTTTATGGTTAAATAAGGCGTAAAAATTTTTTTGTAGATTGATATGCCAGTGTAACCTTGAGGACCTCACTTTTCGTAATATTACGGAGACTGTAAATATTCGCTTTTGCGGTTTCAGCTTTGTGTGAATAAAATCAGCATCCTGAGGGAATCCGTGTGAAGCAGCGCTGGATTTCACTGCTATGTTTTTTGGAGTCAGAGGTAGAAACAGCACCAGCTTCACCATCAGCATCAGTGTAACCGGGTTACACCGCTGACTTCAACGACATCTAGTGAGGACTTGTCGGTGATCTGAATATAAATTCTGCTGTTTTTTGTCGGGTACGGGTTTAGCTTAACATTTACCCGTTTTTTTAGAGAAATATATTAATAGTTCTAACAACTGATCATTTAGGTCTGCACAGAATAATAACATTAGGCTAACTTGTGGTGATGACGGTACCGATTCTGTCACACTGTGATGTTATCTTCAGTATTATACATTTTCTGGAGGACAAATTAAATTAAATATCAAAGTGAAAGATTGCTTTTAAAAGAGAATCGCCCTTTTCTAGGTTGAGTCAGTAATTTACATTCAGTCAGCATTGCAGCTGTTTCACGTGATAACTTAATCTATTAAAACTCTATCTTAGTGTTAATATTTTATGTGCTCTTATTTGTTTAAATCTTTTTTGCAGCAGTCAGTCAATGTGTGTGTGTGTGTATATATAGATAGATAGATAGATAGATAGATAGATAGATAGATAGATAGATAGATAGATAGATAGATAGATAGATAG
>JAPZDV010000012.1:1675200-1701567 GCA_029814665.1 Acanthurus lineatus | reverse complement strand
ATACCACATGATGGCCAAGGAATTATTATTGTCCTCTCCAATTTTTCCTAGAGTTTAAGAAACACAATAAATATCTTAAGTTACATATAGAGCAGGGCAAAAAATTTGCAATTAATCGCGATTAATCGCGCATTAACTCAGGACACTAATGCAATAATTGCGACTGATAGCCCTTATTAAAGTATTTCATAAATTTAAAAATTTACTGTCATATGATCTCTGTGTGTAATGAAGTTCAGCAGGTTGTAGTTGACGGTTTCCTTTTCCTTCCTGCACCTCTAGTTATTTCAGATGATGCTTGTGTTTTATGATGAATAAAAGGACGTTTTAAAAGTGATGCTGGTGATTTACAGGAAAAAAAAAAACCTCTCTAATTTCTAAAGTACCGTCTGTCTGCCTGCTCTGCTCCGCTGATACCATTCACAGTGAGGTCAAAGGTCAAACTGAGCCGCAGAGCATCGCTGAAGCTGAGAGACACTACAGCTCTTTTTATTTCCCTCATTTTATGTCTCCTCAAGGAGAAGTGAGGAGATAAGCGATGCTGTTCTGTCTTTATGAAGGACATCTGAACTCCATCATTTCTGTCAGAGAAGTCAGGAAAAATCCTTCACACAGGTTTTTTTTTCACTTTTATTAGACCGACACATCTTTTTATAGATATCAGTCAGTGATTGGACGTTTCTGATGCACCGACAGCACAGATTCAGATTCAAATCAGGCCTCATTTCACGTTTAGTTTTTATTGTGCTTTGATTTACCATCTACTTCAAACCACTGTAGCATAAAAAATCTTTTACTTTTTACTGGAAAAATGTTTCTTTTGACTGTCAGTCTTTTTACCATTTTAACTGGTATCATGGATGATATTTTAGTCAGGGAAAGGAGGAGTCTGCAGAGTCTGAAAAACGGTTTGATTAAATTTGTTTTGAGGTAAAGACTATATTTTCATCAGTCATTATTTTGACAGCACACATCACATTATCTGTGCAAATACAAACTCACTGACATCCGTTCCAGCTGTGGATTTATCATCAGAAAGTGACTTCGCTTAAGATGATGGTTCAAATAAAACACGTTTACTTGATTTATATCTTTTTTCCTAACAACTCTCTATAGATCGACACATACAAAGATAAACATTATAACTGCACATAACGGCCTAGTTCATTTTAACCATGACTGTATTTCACGCAGAGGTAACGAAACAGAAATTAAACAGATTTAAGAATAAAAAAACACAAAAGACTGACAACAAAATAAAAAATAACAGTAAACTATATATTCTGTTTTAGTTTCACTGAGTTACTAATTGAGTACTCAAAGACATTTGCCACGACAGAGCAGATTTTCCTTTTATATTTTCTTTTAAATACATAAAAGAAGTTCAGATTAGCATGTTTGGCAGACAGCAGGTCATTCCTCTGAAGGACTCTGTTTTGATGACTCCTTTAAATAGACTTTAATCTGCCTGTGGACGGACGAGTGCTGGAGAAACATCAGCCGGGATCCTGCTGGGTCACACAGGACTTAACCAGGGTTTCCTGAGCATACTTTTCCCTACAGGGTCGAGCTGCACGAGCGAAAGCTTATTACTTATTCAGGTTACCAACAGAGCAGAGGATTTACATCCCGACCCTGCTAGGTTTTATTCTAGGTCAGAGGTGGGACGACCTCCAGCTCACTGACATCCAGTGAGACTGTTTCATCGGAGAAGAAAAAGAAACTTCTAATCATTTAAATCTGCAATAAAAGAAAAGAAAATAGCCATAGTTCATTGATAGTTACAGGTTATTGATGTCAATAAAAAGAAAAGTATAAGTGGAGGGATACAGTTTCGAGAAGAAAAGGAAAAGCAGTCATTTTTATTATCAAAGTAAAAGGCGAGTCAATCGGTACTGACCGACCAAAACCTGTAAAAACCAGCTGTTAGCAGCAGCGTCATAACTACTATCAGACATCAGACGCCTCCCCAAAGAGACGCAGTTACACAGTGATTTAAGACTTCACTGGTTCAGTTTGGCCTTTAAAGAATGTTAGAGAGAAACGAAACTGACCCACTCCTTTTCTAGGTTAACGACTTCTATGGACTTAAAGGTGTAGAAGAAGCTAACTAACTAAAACTGGTTACTTGGTGGGAACGTAAACCAGCAATGTATTGGCTCAGAGGTCCAGAACCAAGAACCAAAACCTGGAGGACCAAACGGGACTAACTACAGATCATGTTTTAGCCCAGTTTCAACAAGGCCCCAAAAAAACTGACCTGATTCCCCTGAGGGGGTTTAAAGCAGGGCCAACACCCACTGTTCATCATTTATCAAATATTTATGGTTATCGTTAGTAGTGTTTTCAGTGTAAAATACACAGAAAATGAACTGAAGTCATTCAGAACGGTGCGTTTAAGGTCTGAAAATGATGAAGGACACGGGTGTAACTAGGCCACTCACACCAGAATGAGTAACACAACAGAATCTCCGCTCGCCAAGTAGGACACATTTGCATGATGCCACCGAGTCCACCTGACGGGAAAAAGCAAGCTGAAGCAAAGACTCCTGATCACCTTTCTGATCACAACGCTTCCAGTAAACAAACCCCACGTTCTTATGACCTCACTGATCCCAATCTGTTTCTGCAGGGCAACTATTGATAAGAAACCTACTGAGAATTCTCTGTATCCATGAAAGAAGATGCTCTCATTTTCCATTTTCAGTGTGTTTAGCCGTTCGTTGTTTATCGCAGCAGTAATGACCCACATTCCCATCAGATCGATGATCATTCAGCAAATGTCATCTCCCACGCCCAATTTCCAATCAGCTCCTTCCACTCTGCAGCGCTGCGTTAATTCTTTAATCACATGAACCTGCCTCTACTGTGAGGATCGCCATGCAAGAAGCTCCCTTATTATGTCAAACACTGCTTTTCCAGGTCACAGCAAAGTTTTCACATCTCTATTATTTCACCTTCTGACTCTAAACTGTGTGTGTGATTACTGTTTTTCACAGTCGCTCACCACGGATAACAATGAAAACTCCACATTTTGCACAAAGCTAAGAAAAGGGGGGTTTGTACTGGTGGATATACAGTACCTGTGTGTTTTATTATAGCTTAGCTTGAGAATTTCAAGCTTTTTTTCATGCAAAGAATCTTATTCTACTTGTAAAAAATAACAGTATCATGATTTCTGGGAAAAATCCAACAGTGCTGAGCTTTTAGAGTCGACTAACAACTAAATCAATTCACACAAGATTCAATTTTTTTCTGCTATGCATACATTACCCTCCTTCTTTACTAATAATGTAATAACAGAGGAGCTCTTGGATGTGGGGGGGGGGTGCTCTGATCCTTAATCAGACACACACAGCATCATGTGGGGTTTTGACGTACAACACATCCTCATGAGATCTGAACCAAGATGTTCAATCTGTCTGATGTTCACATGTCAATCAGCCCTTTCAGCTCAGATGCTGCGTTAAAACACTGACGCAAAAAGGTTTTTAATACAAAAATATAACAGAGAACAATTTTCAGGCTCATTTTGGTCCATTTTCACTTGTTTTTTCCTCCTCAAAAAGAAAAATGGCAGACACAGTTGCTGGTAACCTAGAAGCTAAAATTAGTCGCTAAGCTAACTCAGGCTCAGTAACGACCCGAGCCACCGCCATCCATCACCACAACAACCGAGCGACTGCAGCCCACACACACAAACACACACATACACACAGAGTCGCATCACGTCATGGTTGAATGTGCTTACATGACTGACTACACACCCACACACACACACACACACACTAAAAAAGTGTTTCTCACACACTCCCACACTGACACTGCAAGGCTCAATGTGCTTACATGACTGACCACACACATATACATGACTTACAACAGCCACTGTTACACACAACTTACTACACACACACACAAACACACACACACAAACAGACACACACTTACATACTTCATGGCTCAATGTGCTTACATGGATGACTTCATGCATAAACCCAAAAAAAAAAAAAAACACACTTCCTGCTTGTTTTGCCTCCATCAACCTGTCAAGTTGCAGTTTACATCCATGTTTGTCCAGATTAAAAAAGAAAAAAAAACTGCTGCAAAGACACTGATGGAGTTTTATAGAAGATAATAAAATGTATTTGGGGGCAAAATGGAGGCTCTTGCTATATTGACATGTTTGATTTCAGTGAATAATTTCAACATGGTGCAACAACAATCACCTGAAGCTCAACATCAGCAAAATTAAACAGCTTTTAGTGGATAACAATACTTTAAAAATAACAAAAATGGATGTTACTGCAGAGAAGCTGCAAATTCTAAAACATGAAATCACAACAAATGTTTTTATTTTTTTTATTTTATTAGTGTCACAATTTCATTTTTTGTCCAAATGTGAAATCTGGTCACGACGTTCCCTTCTGTTCTTGAGTACTGGTGTTAAATAATGGCCCAAAAAAAAGTCAGTTTGCAAAACATTATGATGCACAATGATTATTCACAGTGGAGT
Source organism: Acanthurus lineatus (assembly GCA_029814665.1). Lineage (NCBI taxonomy): Eukaryota > Metazoa > Chordata > Actinopteri > Acanthuriformes > Acanthuridae > Acanthurus > Acanthurus lineatus. The sequence goes on along the minus strand of JAPZDV010000012.1, from coordinate 1,697,054 downwards.
TGACCTTTGACCCTGTTTTCACGTTCTAATTTTAGCCTATTAGACGTTTTTATGAGACTCTGATGATGCATTAAGCCTCCAGCCAGGGTTTAAAAAAGACAAAAAATACACACAGCTCGTCTCTCTTATGAGCGAAAAAACACACTGTAACACAGTAACTCTCTGTACACAGAAACATCATGCACACACACACACACACACACATACGCACACACACACACTCTCTCTCTGAGCCTCCAGTGATGTGCTGCAGTGTTAGCACGCTCTGCCAGCCCAGTAAAGCCGAGCGAACACAGCTGAGGGAGGCTGCCTGCAATCACACTGCCTATGAATCAATAATGCTGCCTCGCAAACAAGCAACATGCAGACACACACACACACGCAGTCTGTCACGAATATAGACCATGAGCACTGCAGTCTCATCGATGCCTCTGCTTCCTTTCACAGCAGGATCAGAGAATGTGGCTAACGTTTATGCTACGCTAACACTCATGTCACCACTGTTAGTCATATCTGTGAAAAGGGTCATCGCATGTGAAATCCTGCCCGGCTACCCAGCATCCAACCCGAGCTTCACAGCGGCCAGACACTGCTCAACCTCTGCAAGGAAGACATCTGCAGAAATTAATTAAAATCGCACAGAAACAGCTGCATCTGCCACGTTAAACACCGTACAGAGTGTAACATCAACCCAGCAGTGACACCTCTTTTCAAAAAGGGACGTTTTTTCCTCCAAACTGGCTATAAATATTAAACTTTAGGCTAATTAAGACTACATATCCAATGCCAGTGCTCTTAACTATTTTAATTTCCAAAATCTTTATTCTTTACTGATTAGAATGATTACAAAAGGTAAAATGAAGCTGTAGCATCTATAAATAAGAGGCATTGGCTTGTAACTACAATTCAGCTTTTTTTGAGAGATTTTTTTTTCCAGTCGTGCTGGGAAACCACATAAACTGACTCAAATGGACCACATGATATAGATGAGTCATATTTAACCAATAAAATGTCCTTTTAATAAGCATATTGGATCCTGCAGAGACATAAACAGAATACAAATGGAGAACAAAACTGTGTAAAACTGCAGTAACAGTAAGCAGTGAAACACAAAGTGTGTCCAAATCAATAACACACGGCACACATGAGCCAATTACACCTTTTGTGCTGCTGAGCTGTAATTATATTTCAGATTAATCCATTGAACATTCAGTCTACAAAATGTCCCAAAAATTATTTGAGAAAAAAGCCCAATGTGGCGTTTTTTTTTAACAGTTAGTTTTGTGCACTAAAAGGCCAGACACACAAAGAAATTACCAACAACATAAAAATGAATAATAGCAGCAAAATGTTTCATTATAAGAAGCCTGAAACTGTTATATTTACATGTTAGCAGTTACTAAAAATATTGCTGTGGACAGTTTTAAGCACTAAGTCTGTGATCTTAATGGGCTGTGGATCTTTGCAGCTTTCTGTCGCCTCATCTCTTGTTTGTATCTGTTAACCATTTGCTAATAAAGCCTTTAATAAAATACCTAAAAATAAAAAAAAGGTCTTCATTTTTACATAAATTGACTAAATCTATTAGTTCCCTTTCTAATTACACTGCTTTTAAATAATTAAAACTAACTTAACTATTTGAAATCTTTGACATTTTCTCGTCTGTATTTTTCTGTTTCGTTTTTATTCTGTTTCTTTATGATGCTTAAATTTCTGGTTAACTTCCAATATTGAGTTTCCTCAGATCCAACTGAGAACTTTTCCTGCTCTTTCAACATATAAATCAACAACATTGCTGCAGAAAGTTTCCATACTGATCAGCTCTGATATAATTTTTTTATGAGCTGCAAACAAGATGAGAAGGACGAAACAGAGGTCTGAAGAGAGTTTTGTTAATATGTAATCATAAGTCTTGATGATTTAAACAGGAGCCTGTGATAAAAAATGGATGAATTGAGGAAACTAAGGTGATGCAACTTGGACAAAAAGTACTAATCCATCTTCTACTGAGCTCCACTAAACTACCTGTTCAATAAAAAAAGTGCACTTCAGTGTAGATCTACCATACATGGATTTAACCCAGAAAACATGCAACAAGATGTTGTATGGAAACACTCCACTGAAAGGACCGACAAAAGGAATTCCAGCTCAGGGGAGAGCCACATTTTTGCTGTTTCAAGTTAAAAAAAAAATGTAAGGAGAGGAAGAAGAGGCGGAGGAGGAGGGAAAAAAGAGCGCTGCAGACGGACGTTTTCAGCTGTTTGGGTGTGTGCGCAAAGATGATCAAAGCGAGGGAATGTAGGCCTCAGACAGAGAAGAATCCAGCCTTTTCTCTGCTTTACCTTGAAGCTCAGACATCCCAGTTTTCACACTGCATCTGCTGATTCATGAGTTATGGTGGGAAAAAAACTTACTGAAAGGAAAAAAAAAATCCTGTTTCAGTAAAAAAATGAACAACAGTTTCTATTAAACGCACTGTGTTAGCTGATCAGGTGGGTTAATGAATAAGTCGTTGTTTATCAATGAAAATGTAAAGTTCAGGCTTCTTTCAAGTAACCAGGTGTCGCATTGATTTCTGAGAAATGTTTCGCTGTTTTCTGATCATAAATTTAACTTACAGATTAAACAATAACAAGGTTACTGTTTGAGCCCTACAAGTAAGCAAAAAAAGAAATAGTTTTAAGAATTTATAAGAACAAAGGTACTAAAAGCTGCATATTAAACTACACAGGTAGCACTAAGCACAACACACCAACACAAAACAATACATTTTCCCTTAAATGTGTGCAGCAATGCACAGCAGAATCATTATAGTGTGACGGGAATGATGTCGATGACTTATTTCCATGATGACATTTACATTTAAACTAGTTGACTCATCAAAAAATAAGAAAACACTCAAAGAAAACAGTTAAAATCGAGCACAGGACTTTATGGTTGAACACCATCTGAAAAACACTGCCAATATGAGCCATTTTTAAACCATTAATTACATTTGTAGACAACCACATCATGATTAAAAAGCAGCTTTGATGTGTGAAACTTTGCACCATAAAGGCTGCAAATTATCCTACAAAAAAAGATGTTCGGCATCCTCAGTTTACCAGCGCTGTTTTTTAAAAAGCAACATCTGATTTAAGAAGGCATGATAATTCAGAGCAATTATTTCAATGTAAATTAAACTTGTAGGACAACAGAATAATACTGAAGTTTAGCCGATTAGTGTTTCTGGTGCAGAGGAGCGACATTAAATTGACTACTTTACTTATCGTGCACATAAAGTGAACTCTCTTTACTGTACAAACATGTCAGACACAAGCAAACTGATGAACTGGTCAAACTGCCTTAAAATGAAGTGACAAACACTGTAACTTCTGAGAAAACCCCAACAGGAGGCTTCACATCAGACCAAACTCATGAATGAGACACTGAAAACACATGCAGGTTCACGAACTCTGAGAAAAAACTCTGGTTTTTCTCTTTTTTCATTGTATCATCACAGTAATGTTTTGTTTTCTGCCAGAAAATAACAACATCTTCCTTTTGTTGTCATTCTCACAACATGGCAGCGCAGCCTTCTCTAAACATTTCCAGACAGACATCAGTTCCTCCAAACATCCATCTGCCGTGGTGTGTTATCGCTCTGTTGTTTCGAGATGAGGCAGGCGGATAACCAGATAACTTGATGACCACTTGAAATGTAGATGAGATAACACACACACTTCATCACTGCATCAGTGAAAGTCTTGTCTCTTCCCTTCTGTACACAAGCTGATACAAGCCAAACAAGCGCACTGATAAAATACATTCAGAAGGTAATTACCAGTGCAGCCGCTCTTCCATTAACGCTAATTCCGCCTTAAAAATGCTCTGTTACAACTTTATCTCAGCCATCATACTTTAATATATTGAAGACCTGTGATTGTTAAAAATGTAGTTGTAATTAAAATTTACCCTATTGAGATTATATGGCTCATGTGATTGAGCAAAACAGCGCAAAAGAGAAGCAAAAAACTCACAAAAACTCACTTTATCTAATAGATTATTGATTACAGAGCTCTCTGCTCTCAATTATCATTCTGCACAAGTCAAAACATGACACATACCAAATAAAAATGCAGCAAACAACAACAATGTAACTCCTGAAACAGGAGCAAAAAGAGAAAATGTGTCTAAAAGTTAAGGATTACGATGCTCAACAGCTTAGCTTAGCATGTTAGCATAACAACACGCTGACTGGCACTAAACACAGAGAGCTGAGCAGTTTTGTTTTGTTGTTGAGCTGTGAGTAAATACTACAACAGGGAACGTTTAAAAATGATTTTTAGAGATTTAATTAAAATTAATTCTAATAATTGAGTGGGCAGAAGCGCCGAATAATGACGGTAAGCAGTGAATCATCATGTTTTCCTGCTCCGGCGGTGCTAGCCCCCCTGTCACTGCAGCATGGAGGCCTCGTGCTCAGCTGACAGACTGCTGTGTCACCTCACAAAATCTCTGAGTCATCACTCAGCTCGGCTCACTCGCTCTGACTCATAAATATTACAAACAGCAAGACATCATCAAAATGCAGCCAGGGATGCTTAAAAAAAATAACTCCAAACAGAAACAATCTACAAAGCCATGAGTAAGGAAGCTGACGGACACCTGGAAAGGTAACAGAGGCTTCTCAGGTGAGTTAATGCGCCCCCTGTAGGATGTCAGGAAGAAGAAAGACGTCGGGTAGCAAAGCAGATTGATTTCAGACACATCCAGATGTTTTTTCCATGCGCTGTAGGAAGCAAATCACCAGTTTATCCAATTCAACTTGAGCGGAAGATTTACTGAACGAATCTGCAACCACAACACAATATTCCCTGTCATCTCTTTTCCTAACAGAGATTAAATTGATTTAATATAACTGGATATTGTTTTAACTGAGTGGCTCTAACAGATGGCAAAATATTACGTACTGTGGCACTTCAATACTGTACAGCATGCAGTTTTAACAGCGGAGTTTCGAACGCTTTACAGCAAATAGTTTGTGTGAGGACGCAAAAGAAAAAGCAGCACAAAATCCAACAAAGATCAGAAAGCACACAGTGACAACATTATCGTTTCTAGCCCAGTCTACACATCCTCACTTTTAATACCGTCATGCTTCAGATTTTTTAACTTAAGTCTCATGAGAAATGTGGAGAAAAACTACACAACTTTGTGAATCAGAGGAGCATAAATCTACTTTTTCTCAGCTCTCATGTATCTGCCGCCTTCTGTCAACACCCATGCAGCCGTTTTCTCCACTGGAAAACTCCTGCTTGTTGCATCTGTCTTATTGTCTAGTATTATTGAGCCTCCAATTAATGCATATGAACAGTAACACACTTAAAGGGCTTGTCAATATGTATTTTGCATGTGTAAACATTCCTAAAGTAAACAACCTCAACACTGAAGAATAAAAATCACGTTTCATTTTGTATCAAGGTTTCTGTGTGTACGCAGGCCATTGTAACTGACCTACTTTTCCACCGTGCACATGCGTGTGTGTGAGTGTGTGTGTGTGTGTGTGTCGTTACAATACAAACCTGCTGCTTGTCCTTCTTGTGTATTTTCATCTTCTATCCCTTCACTGCATCTGTTAACACAAAACGACATCGTTTGTATTATTGCCACAAATGCACGGGAAACAAACAGCAGCATCAGTGCGACACAGAAAACAACACAAAGGTTTTTTAAATAAATATCCTGAAGACATAAATTCACAATTCTGTCAATACAAACACGACACACTTCTTTTTTTATTAAACTGATAAAAGATGCCATACTGAGGGAGGAGCTGAGTGATGGGGGTAATGCTGCAGGACTTGTAAAAAAAAGAAAAAAGACACTGTCTCTTCAGGTTCAGCCCTGAATGATGATGATGATTGAAAGCGAGCAAGTCGACACTGATAAAGCTGTTTGTGCCATCTGCCTCGAAAAAGTTGTGTTTAAAGACGGTAACAAGTCAAACCTCCAACACGACAACAAGTTTGATCAAGTCTTCAAACAAGAATTAATGGAAGAAAGGCTCTTTTTTCCTCTTTATCAATATTCTAAGGAATATAAGTAACTAAATAAACCCAGTAAGAACTGTTTAAGTTGATTAAATTCATATTATTAAACACAAAAATAAACATAAACATGAACATAAACATATTTAACATTAAGCTGATTCAAATAACTGCATAAAGCCATTTCAAATTATGATAAAAACCAACAGGAATATTATAATAGCAAGTTTTATGTACTTTTATGTAAAACGTCTAATGTCTGTGATCCATATTAGGTGACTGTTTGCTCAGCCAAATGTTTTCCATTAATAAATTTCTTTTTACATTCCAGTCGCAAACGTTCACTCCTGGAAGCATCCGAGAACAAACACTCATCTGCCGTCGATCACAAAGAGGCTTTAAACAAGTTTCCTGCTTAAAGTTACTTAAACATGAAGACGCCAAAGGCTCGTTTTATTAATCAAGGTGGCTGAAACTGGTTTTAAGATGAAAGTAAAGCTGAAAGCTGTAATGTAAAATCCTACCTTTTGAACTTAAAGGAGGAAGAGAAGTGATTTCACTAATTTTGTGTTGCTTCAGTGTTAATGGAAGACTTTTTTTTTGACTGACAGCAAATTAATGATATTTCATTTAAGGCAATTATCACTAAACTTTACTGTGTGATCAATTTCAACAACATATCAACATACAATCTACAGATCAGAGGTCAAAACTTGTTGAATCAAGAAAAACTACTGTCGAATTTCAAAAACATGTCGGTCTTAGACTTAAGTTTTCTGACGACCACAAAAACTTCTTTCCCTCTTCATGCATGTTGGAACTTGAGGTTGTATTTTATTACAGTTGTAATATTTCTCCTCTGCTTCAACAACAAAACAACAGATATACAGAGTGTGTTTAGTTTTTCAAACAGACACACACACACACACACAGCTAACAGCTGAGTCAATCCTTACAATAAATAAACTAGAAAAAAATTCTTTATTTTAAAATTAAGAGCACCTGTCGGAAATGATAAGAAACTATAAGCTTAAGGATAAAAAACACTTGTTTGGCCTTCAAAGGGCTTAAATGTTTTACCAAACTCACTCACTCATGAAGCTGAGTTTTATTTTGAAAAGCCGACACTGTTTTGCATTTAATCCTGCACTAAAATGTATTTTAGAGGTCTAAAAGACGAAGAAGCACCTGCTCCAAAAGTCACATTTATACACAGCAAAGCAGTCAATGACGACTCAAAATTTTGTTTACTGAATTTAATTTGACTGATCAATAAGAAGATTTGATTATTTGATGATTTATCTCATTTAGACTGTTTGCTGATCAATATCCGCCTGTATTAATCTCATCTTGTTTTACCAAAAAGACTCAAGTTTCGATGCTTCTGTTCATCCTTTGTGATGAGAAAACATCTGATCTGAGCTCAGTTTGTTCATGATGTCCCTCCTGCCGGGCTGCCATATCTGGAGATGTGGACCAAATATCATAGCAAGGTGTTTTCAGCTAAATGAGGCTTTTATATAAACATAATTTGTCTTTTGTTTGATTTTTTAATAGAAAGTGGGTTAAATGTTCAGTTTTACATAAAAAGCCACATGTGAGTTGTCTCAGGCACTTTGATTAAAAAAATACTGTGGTAAAAAATACATGCAAAAAAGAAACAGAGTTTCCTTTCCTGTTAAAAAATAAAAAACATGCAAAACCCTGGAATTAAAAACTTATGTAAAATACTGCAAACAGGGCCGGGAGATACGGACAAAACCAATTCTTCAATAACAATATCGCTTTAATATCAATATGCTGGCAATATTGTAAGGATGAATATTGGTGCTTTTCCACAAAATACTGATTTTATGGAAGATTTTAGATTGATAATAATCAGTAGTGTGGATACAATGGCTAAGTGGGTAAATGTGAATATATAAATATATAACATCTATAACAGTCCGGTAAGTTCAGACAGATACATCACTTAATTTAAAACAGGAAAAAGACAAAACTTTTGTCACAACAAAATCTAAGGCAATATCTATTCCTTTATCTCAATGCATATATTTCAATCATATTGCCAAGTCCTATGATCTAAGGGTCAATTACAGAGGACAACTGCAAGTTATATCTCTGCTTGTTTTAAAAAAATTTGAGTCTATTTCATTGACAGTCGTCACCAGAAGAGTCGGAGCAGCTAACGGCGAACAACACTGTTCAGCATCACCCTGCACTTCCTTTCTATCACAGTTGGTTTTGTGGTTTGTGGACGTTTTGACACTCTGTTTGTCAAGTTTACAGTCTGCAATGTTGTTGTTCTGTTTGCACACACAGCTAAAACACACAAGCGTCAGTGATCCACGGACAAAATAAGAGTCCACTCTGGGTCTTTACGATGTTCAAATGACTCAATACATCAAGTTTTAGGGGGGTATATGGGTATAATCAGTCTGGTCCAGGTTTCCATCCAAAAAGATCTATCAACAGATCAACAGGTCACAATGGCAATCTGACAACCGAATCTCCACACAACAAAAGCAAGAATACACAGATTACACATCACCAGCACAGATCTCAGCTGGCTGGAAACTTTCCACATAAAAATAAATTAATAAATACAATAATTCGAGCCACATTCATTCATTGGAAACAGAGCTGCACGTTCTGCCAGTGATTCAGCACTGGAACGACATATTTTTTACTTATTTGCATTGAACGCACTCACAAAATCTAAAACAGTTTCATGCACAGCAGAGTTCACAGCACAGAAACAGATTCAGGATCAGTCTCACTTTTTCTTTATAAGAGCAGAAGTGTTACGAGTGCACGCTGCATCTCAGGCCTTTTTTGAAACTCAGGTAAAGTATAGTGAACTCTTCAGTCTGGTCAACACCAAACTCACGAATGCACCATTTTTACCTCTGATATCAGAATATATGGGTGATTTTTTTTTTAGGATTTCTGTCTTAGTGCAAGTCACTTAGGGTCTTTGACATCTGCCTCGTTTGGTCCGGACTTTCGGACTTTTAAGTTCGATTCAAACCAAAATAGCAGGTGTGAAACCTCTCCTGGTCCATGATCTGGACCAAACAGACAAACCTTGGTCCGACCAAAAGACAAGGTCTCAGTTCGGATCAAACTGAACCATGGTTATGTTTGTGTCCAGGGTGAAAGCAAAAGTTCGGACCTTTACGAAGTTACGGCAGGCTACCCGGACAATGGAAAACCAAGTAACTGTTGCCAAAACAAAATCAAGGGATTGAGGAACTTCATGGAGGGAAGAGAGGACCAGATGCTTTCATCAGTCTTAAGACTTTATTAAGGCTCAACTAGAAAAAACTCATGAAGCTACAATCAAACTACAAAACAAGGTATTTTCAACGCGCTGACGTCAGACACCAACAAACCAACCAGTGTGTAGTATAGAGACACACGACCCTCGTACTTGATGACGATATGATGTAGGTTTGTCATGTAAAGTCTGTTCGTCCATTCGCATAATGGCAGTATGAAACCGAAACCAACGGACAAAATTTATAAACTTAACAAAAATGCAAACCCTGGTCTGGACCATAGTCCGGACTTTCAGGTTTGAAAGTATCCTTGGATTTCCATCACCGAAAGACCAATGAAAAAGTTGGGTTTTGCAGGTAGGATTTAGGTTAACCAGCAGAATTTTCTCACATATTCAGTTCAAAGGAAAACATCGCTCTCGGTTTAGCTTTGTTAGATTTTTGGGGTGAACTGTCCCTTTAACAAAGCTGACAGTAGCTGCACAGCCATGTGCAACAGAGAGGCAGGAAAAAACATTCAGGGTACCAATAAACATTCACATGTGTCAGACTCGTCTAGTCTGGCAGGTTTATTTACAGACTCGTAATCTTAACAGCTTCGCTCACACACACACCTGCCTCCACCTGCCTGCACACCTCAGAGCTCGAGACTGGACGTCGTGGCTTAGAGCTTCAAACACACACGTTCGTACACACATCAGAAATTATCCAATAAACAGCAGAGATAGGTAAGAATTAACTCTGGTATTTAAGAAACTAACATTTCCATTTGACAAAAGTCTCACATGTGGAGAGAGAAGTTGACAAAGGGCACCAACCAAACTTAAAAACACGTTAAAATCAAATACAGTCCTTCTCAAGCACTGAGTAACAAAACAGCGTATATGTCTTTGCAGCACTGACACTAATTACACCGGTTAGGTATTCAAATGTCTGTAAATGTATGTTGGAGCTCAGAGAAAACAGGTCAGACGGTGGGATGCAACTGGTTTCACAAGACTTCCCGACCCGAGTCGCTTCTCATAAGCACTCACCTCTCTGCCTCAGAGGCGAATACCACATACGTTACGTTGGTCCGAAACATATTTAAAGTATTTCATCACACACACCAACAGGCTTTAGTTTAGACTGAACACATATTTCTGCAAAGTTTCATCGGACGATGCACAATCAGCAGCTAAACCAGACCGTCGGCGTCACGCGCAGAGCTGCGACTTGCTATTATTTCACCGATTGATTAATCCGTTGCTTATTTGCACAGATGTTTGGTCAATAAAAAGTCATAAGACTGTGAAAAATGGGCCATTAGAATTTCTTCACAAGGAGTTTAAAACCCACAAAATATTTATTTATACCACTTTAACTACTCAAACAAGGGAGAGCAGCATTTCTTCACATCTGAGAGAACAAGGGAATTTATTTTTTTTAAAACCTGGAATCACTTTGCAGCTATCGGCGCCTATTTTGAAGCAAAATCTACATTTTCTTTACTCTTGTAATGAATTTAAATCATAATTTAAATAGTTATTGTAAGGTGTAACACAGCAAAAGCCTTGTTATTCACAGTATCTGAACTAAAGGCTGGACGCTGCCTGAGTTGCTCCTAACAAGCTATTTTACAACATACACATCAACAAAATGTATTTTACAGTTTTCCACTGGAAAACAGTTTTATTTTAGTCTGACAGTTCAGGAACAGAACAGGTGTGACGTGGTATCAGTGCTGTGGAGATAAAGTTTACGACCCACCCTCTGTTTTGTGTTACTGTGTGCATTGTCTGACTCTGGGTGGAACAAGTTCATTCCACACATTTCTTTCTGCAGAAAAAAAACAAGAGCGCGTTTTCCCCTTTTTACATGCTACACAACATCTTCCAGATATTTAAAGAGATTATGCAACTTTTTTTTTTTTTTTTTTTTTTTGGGTTGCAAAGTCTAAAATGCAAAGTCAAAATTTTCCGGCTTTCTGTGAGGAACAGTCACTCAGCACATGTTGGAGCACAAACTCCTCCAGGAAGGACGTCAAGAAAAACAGCAAAGGCATCTTTGCAGTTTGAGATGGTTTTTAGTGCTTTACGTCAGACAGATGTTCCTTTTCCAGCTGTTTTAACTGGCTATGCAGTTTAAACTGACAGGGTTACTAAATCATAACATTAATAATAATACTCCTAATAATAATAATAGAACTTTTCTTGTATAATTCTCCTTAAAAAAGTGCAGCTCTAAGTGCTTCACATTTAAAATGACATATAATGAACACAAGCAGATAATAAATGCTAAATAAGAAGACAAAAATAGTGAAAATAGGATGAGAAGCATAAAAAACAGTATCATATGTTCAAGTAAAATTAGGTGGATCATATCTACAGGTAGTTTACTCCAGAGATGTGAGGCAAAATCACCAAAGGCTGAATCAATGATGATCTATGAGCTGTTTCGGGAAACATCCAATAAATGCTTCAATAAAAAAAAGCAGTGGATGATCACAGTGTTCTTAAGGGCAAATAGTAAAGTAAGTAATAGTAAGTAAGTGCCACTCAAGTTGAGTCAGTCAATTTTATTTATAAAGGCCATAAATCACAATTTTCCTAAAGGTGCTTTAGAAAGAAAGCAGGTGTGAATGTTAAAGTGATGTCTGAGCTAACCTGCTTCAATTTTATCTCAAAGAGGATGTCTAGAAGATTTTATGAGGCTTTCTGTGGCAGCAGATCAGCATCACTAAGTTGACTTATCAGACTTTTTTTCATTTGACAAACATAACTGTCTACTAATCATTCATTTGTTCATTCTTTAACCCTCTCATCTCCATCAAATTCTCCAGCAGACAGCAGATTTAGAACAAATCAGTGCTTAAAGGAAAGAGCAGATGATCCTCAGTGTCTGTCCTCTTTATACATGACATTCATCATCTGCAGCAGGCAGGCAGGCAGACAGACGGGCACTCCCATCACCTGTCTCACTGATTCATTAGGAATATCTGCAGTATGTAAACAGAAGTATAAACTACACTCCTTACTGCCATCTTTAAAAGTGTGACACTTAATCCTCAAACCAAACATTGTACGTTCTGTCAATAAAGTGATTTAATTGCAGAGTGAAGAGGACAGTCTGTCTGTGATGATTGCGCAAATTTATTTTCTCACACATACACACACACCTGCCCAAGACCACCTGTAAGCACACACACAAAATGTCTGAAAAGTTGAAAAGTTACTGATGTAAATGGTGAAAATAAAAAAAAGAACATCAACAGAGAATCACAAGCTAAAGCATTTTAAATTTCCACCCATACTGCAGACGGTCAGGTGATCTATGGGACATGAAGTGCAGAAGCACCGCAGCAATAAAAGCACATATTGTGGGAAAAACAGGCCAGTTAGTCTGGTCGTGAAACGCTTTGGGGTATGTGGGACACTCCGCACCCTGAGGCCCGCCGACTCCGACACCAACGCCGGAGTGTGTGCGGCGCTCTACTCCGAGAGGCGGGGCCTATGCGATGCGTTATGTCTGTCATGTGCAGGGATGCGTCATGTGGGAGATCATGGAGTGAAAACTGCACACGGAGGCAGAGTGAACCAGTGTGAAAACAGGACAAAACAGCATCATCCTGTCGTCACTCCATCTCCTGTTGCCATAGAGACACTAAATGACTCTGTGGAGTTTGTGAATCGAGAGATCTGTTTTTTTTTTTGTGCATGCACAGTGTTTCAAAAACAAAGTGACACTCAAACACAAACCTGTCTTTCTGTAAAGCATTAGCATGATTAAGTTTTCATCCGTCAACACTGCTCTGCTCACATGTTGATGTGGTTTGTTATAGTTCATCTCCTCATCCTTACACTCTGCATATCTGACTCTTTGCTTCCATGTCTTTTGATTATCTTAAATGTCAATCCTATTATTTAAGGCTTAAAGTTAATATAAATAATAGATTCGGTATAATAACATCATGTAAGTAATGTTTAGTGAATAAACTTCCTCTGTTGCAAGTACAAACAGTGTGTGCATGTGCATTTTAATAAGTTCGTCCACAGTGTTGTGGTCTCATGCACACGTGGATCAAGTCATGACAACAAGTTGTACAACTCTGTAAAATGGAGTTCACACAATAATCTATATAATTATTACAGTGTTTGTGCAGGGATTGGCAGGAATGGGGTCTACTACTTCTGCTAAAGCAGACAAATGTGCAAACTGGTCACCTACTGTCTGCAAAAAATCATGAGTTTGATATTGGACGAAATGTGAGCGATACGTTTCCTTTTATTTACACCAAATGTGAATAATCTTTGGAAATGATGAAATTGTAAATTAAAAAAGGACAAATCAAGTTAGTAGAACACTAGTTCGTTATAATAGAGCCACTTACAAAGAGTATGAAATATTATACATGACTAACTTAATTATAAAGCTTTATTAAAAAAAGAAAGATTAGATTCAATAACATCACAATATTTCCGTTGTTTTTCATTGAGCTACTGCTCAGTTCCACTAAATCTCAACACAACAGCAGAGGCTCTGAATAAAAAACTATAATGTTTTCAAGTCGAACCAGTTTCAGTTGTCCAAAATAAGACTGACTGAGGATTCACCTGTGCGATCTGACTGCATGTCATTACCTCTCTCTTCTTTATCTTTCTCTTCTTTACTGCCATGTTTAAGTCTAGTAATCTAATGTAATTTAAATGTCGTAAAAATGACAAAGAGATAGACTCGGAGTAGATTACAACTCCACCCATCAGCCCTCTGATACACAAACTCTCCTCTGCTCGCTCCGGCATCACATGAAGCTGCTCAGCATCACATCACATCCCAGCAGAGCTTTTTTTTATCTTATAAGACTTAAAACACAACACATCTGAATCTTTGTGTGTCCATCAAGGTGTTACAACAGGTGATACAGCAGAACAAGCTCGCTCACCAACATCACAACCGAGAGATTGACAGTGAGAGCCTTGATGCTCTGGCAGTAAATATACTCAAATACTCTTGTGGCTTTAAAGTAATTATGTATGACAGAGAGGTGTAAAATGGAAATGCCAGGGTAAATGAGGTGTGCACTTCCTGTTCTTCTCAAAATCCTGCCCCCACCCCACCCCCAAATAAACGATAACATTTAAGTGAAGAAGACAGCATGTGGAGGCTTTTTTTAAACTTAGTGCCAAGTTGTTTTATCCCAACACACCTGTCACTCATGAATATTAAAGCAAAAGCATGCGGTTTTCAGAAATGAAACAACCGCCCGCTGCTCATTCGCTCGCTCTGCAGCTCATGTGGCAGAAGTCAAACGCATAAACACACACACACACAATGTACAAGGGAAGCTACATTTAAATCATAAATCATTTCTACAGCTGCTAAAAAGGAGAAACACTTAGCAGCCACAAAACAAGACATGCAAACTTAATTTTTCTACAGAATCACGTTTTTATACTTAAACTTGTGAATATTTTGTTGTATCTTTACTGTTTTATCATATATAATAATAAGATAATGCTTGTAAATACGTATCCTAGCTCTGCTATGAGGTCTTGATTAGAGCTCAATGATCAGTGGATTAATTAAATACTTTCTAGATTTCAGTTCTATAAATAAGATTTAGGGTCAAACTGATCAACTGATGAGTGGCATTGCTGCTCAATTTTATTTTTATGTCATTTTTCAACAAAAATAGCTGAAAATTGTCTGGTTTCAGCTCTTTAAATAAGAAAATGTTCTCATTTATTCAGTGTTTCATCACTAGGAACTGAATAAAGTCTTGTTAGTCAGAAAAAACATCAAATTTTACGAACCACTTTTGGGTCTTAGAAACTGCGAAAGGCGTTTTTTAACGTTTTCTTACATTTTTTATCTGCCAAACCCTAATAATTACTGTTAAATAATTTGAAACATACTTAAGGAGCAGATCTGTCATAGATAAAATGCATGTGCCATAGCTTTATTTTTATACATAATGGAGAGCCTTCAGGATTTATTTTCCATCACCTGTAAGAGTGTGAGCTACAGCAGACTTTACTCAGCAGTCCCAGACAGAAATCCTCCTCGGCTGTCTCAGCAGAGAGACCCGCTCTCTTTTCAATGACCTTATTCCCTTCGGATAACCACTTGCCCTTGCACAAAAGAGCAGAGGAGCCCGTCGGTTACGGCATCTGAGAATCATCAGGAGACGACTCACTTGAGGGACGAAGAAGAGGAAGAGGAGGAGGAGGAGGAGGAGGAGTCTGCTTTGCTAAATCAGAACCAAATTCAGCCGTGCTCCTTCCAAACATGTGTGCTTGCATGCACAAAGAGGGGAGTGCATCTTTAAAAATGGAACAGGGCTCCTCCTCGCTCCGTCCCCGCTTCAGCTGTGCGATGCTCCCACGAGGGAGCAAACAAAGGAGCGGACAGTGTTGACGGAGGAGGCCTTGGTTACAACACCGCGAGACACCTCATATTAATCAGATAAATCAATAATCATCTCCAAATCTCGACCTCTGCAGCTTCTCCCCCTGACATATTTTTTTTACCCGTCTTTCATCGGGCCGAGCATCCCGCTGACCTAGTCCGCTGCTGCTGTGACATTGACACATTTAGACTATTGTGTGCTATATTTAAGGTCACAACTCCACCTCCAGCTCTCTCAACTCATTGAACCAAACCACCACGCTGAAACCAGCCAACCATTGTGGAGAAAAACCAGCAGATTAAATGAACACCTGCGTTCAGGTAACGCGTACATTTGTACATGACAACTTGTGACGTCTCACCAATTAATATGCTTATTAGTGATTAATCTGCCAAGGGGGGGAATAAGTTAAAATGTCATCAATCATTTAGAAATAAAGGAAAAAAAACACATTTTCAAAGAGCCAAAAGTGATGTCTTCAGTCTGATTATTTTGTCTGACCAACAGTAAAACAAACACAAGCTAATATAAAGATTTAAGTCGTCCTGTGAAATATTTTACTCATAATTTCAGCTCTACTCGTTGTTAATATAAAGGTAAAAGATAACACTGTTGGCCTCAGAAAGTAAAAAGCTCTAACTGCATGCATGCAGACATCAGCTCATGTTTGTCATCTGTACACTAAAAATACCTCAAACAAACCTAAAAGTTTAACTGATTCATTTTATTTAGTTCAGTTTACCCTTTTTGGACCAGTTTGCAGGATTCAATGACATCTAGAAGTGAATTTCCCTCTGATCATCCTCACTTCTCAACCATGTAGGGGAGAAAAAAAAACGCAAAAAGTCCCATCTAGAGATAGTTTGAAGTTTGTCCATTCTGGGCTACTGTAGAGACCAGACAAGCATGGCAGACTTCATGAGAGAGGATCCACTTCCTCTGATATTTAGAGCTCAATCTAAGAAACCAAAGACACTATTATTCTTATTTAGAGGTGATTATGCACAAATGACAACATATTTATTCATATTTTATTCAATTTCTGTCAAATACTGCTGACAGATTCCTCTGAACCTTCAGGCAAAGGAGAAACAATAGAGTCAATACAGTCAAGACACAACCTCTAATAGTAATTAACAGTTTTAATTAAGGAATAAGAGGTATTTTTTGAAGATCTTTACAAAGTGCTGTATCAGTTCTGCTGTATTTATGCTTTAATGTAACAAAGCAGCTGCCTTCTGAGCCTGAAAGACAAAGCAGGAGTAGAAAAAAGGAGGAGAGCCTCCCATTCCAACTAATTGAGATGCTGATTGACAATAAATTAGACACTAAACTGAGATTCACCCTGTCTACTTAAAAAACAAATTTCATCCGTCTCCGCCCACAGAAGCGACAAACTGAAGATGAAAAAATAACACACAAACCATCTTCTCTAACAGCAGCGAGTGTGTGCTCAAAGAAAACACTTTCTCCTCTCTAATCCCTTTGTTTTTTCTGCTAAAAACACAACTAAACTTTACATCTGACTTGGTGAAACATGCTCTGTGAACTCCGTGTCATTTTGAGCACTGATGTTTAATTTTTTTCACATCTTAACTTGTCAGCACTTGCTGACGCTGAACCTGTGACTCTGTAAAGAAAGGATGGTGCTTGTTTACTGGAAGGTGCCTTGAAGTTTTCTCATATTTAGGAGCCTAAAAACTTTGCATAACTTCACCCGATACCTTTTCCTCCAACCGTGAAACACTCTTTGAAGTTCTGCACAAATAAAACTTAACAATATTATTTTCAACTAATCACTAGTAGCTTTGTTTTTGAAGACAATTACTCAGGAAGTAAGAACAGTTACAGTTACAGTCCATTATAGCAGAAATTCTTCAAGACAGTTTTATTTCCACCAGCATGAAATCTTTTTGACAGCATCTTTTGGGCTTATTCACTGATTCTTGTGTCAAATGCTGACATCCATCAGTCTCTAGCAGTGTAACGGTTTATGAATGAAGCTTCAGATGCTTTTCATCATATTATGACGCCAGAATAATTTGTTTATTTACCTTTAACAGCCGCGTTACTGTCTGTTAGCCGTAACCTTGAAGGCATTGGCAGGCACTGTGGGTGTGTTTGTTTGTAGTTCAGCCTCTGACTGAACTTGGCAGCCATCAGATTGCGTTTTTTCTTTAATTTACTTCTTCACAGTCTCTTTTTTCTCCCCTTCTTTTCTGTATGTTCATGAGGTAAAGTACATTTCCTTCCCAGTAAGCAGTCAATGAAGAGAGACTAATTACAGCACAGGTCGACATCGCCTCAGCGGCTCGCTGCTGCAGATAGGCTGAACTAAGGACAAATCCACTTTTTAAATCCAAAAGGTTAAAAAAAAGACAAAAAAACTGAGCTCTCCTCCCACCAGAAGAAAAAACTCCACATTGGAGCAGAATCTGGTGTGATTTCGGGGGTTTTATTCCTCCAGAGGTTTCAGTCTGGCCTCAGGTCATTCAAGCATCAGCAGCTGTCTGTCAGCATCTGTCCCTCGGCTCCGCCCAGACTTTCCCACACAATAATCTGCAAAGCCCCGAGATACCTGCGACACGCATTCGAATGCTGATTGAGAAATAAATGTCAACGCTGTTAAGTATTTGGTGCAGCTCTCCTTAGTATGTCTTGTTGCACACAAGAAGACACAGCTTTAGTGTCTTCTTGTCTTTTTATATCATAAATAACTAAGTGATTAGTCATTCACTGTGCAGGCGCAACGTGCGTACAAAACCTGCAACCAAAATGTAATTAATATTAATTTGTGTTAAATGATTCAGGCAGATGAAAAAGTTGGCTGTTGAAATAGTCATAAAAAAATCAAAACTATGCTGGTTTAATTTCCTGTTAAGCACAAAATATGATCCATTGAATGAGCCACTTCATGGTGCATAGGCTTTCTGCTTAATGCTGCCACAAAAACATTTCTAAGCCCTTTATACTGATACCCCATTACCTCTGTGCAGATTTAACTGCTTTATTAACTAATGGATTTATATTCATAGGTCACTGTGTTAGATACACTTTTAAAATCCAATGCAAATCCATTACAACAGCTCATCAATACTACCTTTGCAACCATAATGATGTTCAGTTTTGATTGATATTGTCAAAGGGGTTTTCATTTGACTATATGTTTATGTTGCAACGGTGCTGAATTGGGCTGCAGTGTATTGTGAAGTTGCAATACAAAGTTTCTTCCAGATGTTTTAAAAAAAAAAAATGAGGCAGGAAGAAAATGTAAACAACACAAGATGTCGAGTGTCACCCTGTTGTCTCAGGTTAAAACGTTAAGTTTAAATATAAAAAGAATCAGTGAAAGAGCTAAAAAGGAGTCATAATCATCAGGAGAAGCTTTTAGAAAATTTACATAAAGTTGGCCTTTTTGTTACATGAGTTCAAAACCGGGTATTAATTGTTCAAACTGACCACCGACACACTTATTACCTCATAAATTCCCGGCAGAGTGAAGGTGTGCTGTAACAGAAAGGTCGTGCATTCAATGCCAACATTAGCTGGCATTTAAACTCTCAGTTTGATGTCACTGTTTTCTCTGCAGACAGCAGCTGAAAACATCTTGTCCTGCATCAGTGTGAACATAACGCTGCAGATGTTTCTTTTGATTTTTTTTTTTTTTTTAATGAATGAGATAAAGTAGAGCTCGCTCGGTGAGCTATAATATATACATTGCTGTCTCTACCCTGCATTTGCTTTGCTTTAATTTTCTCTACTTAGAAGGTGATGAAAGTATTTTTTTATTCTCACCCCGAGCAACTTCTGATAATGAAAGTCAGATCAGATCAGTGAATAGGAGGTAAAAAGTGTAACAAAATGAGAAAAAAGGCAGGAAGACCGACACATTCATCAGTCTTCAAATAGCGTGGGCTGCGTGTTTCGCTGCTGTTAAAAGGACAAACACAACAACACAAGATGTACATGTAAACACAACAAAGAAAGACAAAAACAAAGCAAAGCTGGGGGGGGGGGGGTTCGAGCTGTAAGGTGCTGAACCTCTGGGTCAACATGTTACCTGGTGACAAAACACTGCAACAGCATCATCCTTAAAAAACAAAACTAAACCAGCAACCTTTCAGATCACCACAAACTGAAGGTTAACACTTCCAGATCAGAGGAAATTAAATATAATCCAAATTTAGAGACGTGAGATTATGCAGAATATAGAGGATTTTGAGGAAAAAATATGTGAAGGACACTTTTCCAGCTCAACATTATGGACAAAACATCCTGCAGCTGTGCTGGAAGCAAAGTCATGACCCAGAAGTGTCAATATGGGACGCCCATTCAACTTTACAGGGGGCTTTAACTCAAATATGTGAAATAATCCTTTAAGGAAAAAAAAAAAAAAATCATATCACAATGACTGGGCTTAGCTCCCAGCACACCCCCCTGTGAATGTTACCCAAGGGGGGGGTGTCACACCTGGGCAGATGAAAATGTGTGGGGCTCACTATCACCTGACTCGGTGTACTTGCATGAGTCATTATATACCAGCACACACACACACACACACACCTGGCTGCTGTGGCTACTAATGTTTCAGGGGGCTAACATGCTAACCACCTAGCTTACACCCTTTTGAGGGTTTATGGCCATAACGCACGCTAGCAGACGCAGGGGCTAACACACTGCTAGCTTAAAATGTTGCAAGCCAGTGGACTGCCACAAGTTGGGAGAGCTAGCGAGGAGGGGAGAGAGGGGTGAAAAAAAAAAGAAGTTCCCAGCGAGTAAAAGATGAAAAACACAAAAACACACACTCAGCACACACCTAACAAGAGACGAGGAGACACTGTGTCCTATTTCATGTTAGCAGCCGCCGCTACCGAGCTAGCTCTCTCCGCTAGCTCCTGTAATGTCACTGCATCGCTGTTGTAAATACATTATAACAGCCCTCTCCTTACACGTGTGGACAGCCGCTAAAACTCCTTCTCGGGGACATCTCTCCACAGAAAAACCCTCCCCGGCACACTGCTCACCTGCTCCGGACACCGGACACACGCTCTCACCGGCGAGACATCCTCCCGGTTGGCCCGAAAAACACTGGCGCTTTTTATTTCCAAGGACACAAAATCGCCATGACAGTTTAGAAAAATGCATAAAAAATTAGCAGGCGAGGGAGGGAGGGGAGAGAGGAGAGAGGAGATGGGGAGGTGAGGGGAGGAGGGGAGGGTGGGGAGAGGGAAGAGGAGGAGGAGGGATGAAAGGAGGAGGAGGAGGAGGAAGAGGAGGAGGAGGAGTGGAACTCCGCGCAATATCTAGCCATTTAATCCACATAAAGCCACCAGCTCCGCGGAGTTTATTCAGTCTGGATGCCGGAGTCCCGCACTGTTCGGGGCCACCTCAGTCCGGTCTAGACACCGCGGACACGCACACGTATCCGCAAAAAAAAAAAAAAAGACGCGCCGCATTCACGAGTTTAAAAAACCTAAAATGGCCACTGCAGCCAGCCAAAAAAACACAAACAGCTTTTTTTCTTTTTTTTGTTTTTTTGTTTTTTTTTTTTATTTATTTGGTGGAAGTTTATCGGCAGCGGCAGCAGCAGCGGCGGCGGCAGCGGTAGTAGTGGCGGCGGCGGCGGCGGCAGTGGCGGCAGCGGCAGCAGCGGCGGCGGTGTGGCTGCTGCAGCCAGCCTAACCTTATACCACTCGGATCCAGTCGCAGCTCAGCATTTCAGATTTTACCATTGGCTGCAGCCCTAACGCAGCTGGGCTCATGCATATTTCCATTGGCCCTGCAGCTGTCAAGCAAGCAAGCAAGCATGCAAAAAAAAAAAACCGAGCGAGTCTCTCCCGGGTTTGTATGAGAGCTATCGCGGCAGCCCCAGGCAACACCATTGTGTATTGTGTGCGTTTTTTCCTCCCTTTCTGGCGATTCGCATTGATGTGAGCCTCATTGCACATTGCGTGTTGTTTATTCTAGCGGCTGATGTGTTTCTATTGTTGTTGTCCTTACCGCAGACTGGCCGGGAAATCCTTCTCGTACCGGGGGGAAGCTTCCCACCGCACCGCCCGGCTGGCTCTTGCTGTCATTGAAGGAAGGGAAGAGGATAGGAGAGAGGAAAAAAAAAAAAAAAAAAAAAAAAAAAACAAGAAGGGGAGCGTTGAGTTT
>JAPZDV010000012.1:1645305-1675100 GCA_029814665.1 Acanthurus lineatus | reverse complement strand
GGGCTCTTGTTGACACTTCCTGCCCGTACGCGTCCCTCCTCTCTTAAAAAAAAAAAAAAAAAAAAAAAAAAAAAAAAACAAGAAGGGGAGCGTTCAGTTTTCAACCCCCCCGATGCAACAAAACGAAGGGGTTTACATTTCTCCTCCGCTGGCTGCATCCACCAATCATGTCGCTTTTTACTCCTTCATCATTACCGGGTTTGAAGGGCGGAAGAAAAGAAATAAGACGGTCCACGTCTTTTTTTTTTTTTTTTTGCAGATCGGGTTTCGTTTCCCGGATGTTCAGTTTTTGTTTCGCTGGACTTTTAAAAAAACGTGTTTATTTGCTTTGGATGCAATAAATAAGGAGGGGGGTCTTTTGGGGTTTTTCTGAGGGTGATGGGAGTTTGTGTTTTTTGGTGGGGTTTCACGCGCAACTTCTTACCTTTTTTTCCGACTTCACCTGAAGCCTGAGCTCTCCTGTGCGCGAGCCGCCAGTCACCGTCTCCTCTGTTTCTTTTTTAACAAGAGTTTCCTATTTAGAGGAACATTTTATGGCACAGAAATAAAAAAAAACAGCATGGCTGCAGCAGAAAACCACACCCAGAGTCCAAAAATACACTTGTGTTTTCTTGTAACCTTTGACTAGACAAATCGAAACTTTTGAGGTTAATGTGGTCAAAGACAACAGGGAAGTTGTGACCAGAACATGTTTGACTTTCAGACCATGTGTTTTGTTGTTTTCAAAAGAATAAAAAAAAAACATATAGTTGTTTTTTGGTTATAAATGTGCAAAAATTTGAATATCTGAATGCAAAAAAAGGTGTTTTAAAATGCAATTTTGATGCATAAATACAAAACTCGAGATGTGTTTGCTGGATTTTTCTGCAGCTTTCAACCACAACACACTGTGTGAAACACCAGATGGAGTTTACTCAGAACTGTTTCACTCATCATACAGTTCAGAAACTCTTGTTGAAGTTTACTTTTTAAAAAAAAGCTAAAAAAGTAAGTTAACATCCTCTGTGTTTCCTGACTCCGTAGGTTTGACATCTCACCTTTCTGCAGTGATGCACAGGTGGACTGACATCACTGTTGGGTGTGTTTACAGGTGTGGTTACAGGAGCGCACAAAGACACACTGAAACTGCAGTAAAACCCTGTTTCTCATACTTTTTTTTTAAATAAATCTGCCCCAGAAACTCATGTTTTAATCAATTATTTCTGTCTAATATGTTTTTTTATACATTAAAAGCACACACAGCCTCCTCCTCCTCCTCCTTCACCCACCTGTTGGATGCAACATGTCTCCTAATCCACTGTCCTTTCTCAGTGTTTGCACGCTCCATATCGCCTCTCGGTGAGCTCATATTGGCCGACGGCTGACCTACATACTAGCTGTGATGTCATAAAATTGTGCTCGTATGTGTTAAACTCGTGAGCTCGGACAAACTTTCCACCCTCAGCACGACTCGATCTGCAGGAAAACGTCAGCATGAGCATTTTTTGCAAACCACTGACATGTTGAAACTTAGCATTTGTTGAGGTTTTGTAGGTTTAAGACACAAAATCTACTTGGATATTGTTGAAAAAAGTGAACTGAGGTCTTGAACAGTTTGAACATTTTACTCTGAAAACTCACCTCCTCAGCAGATTAACATGAAAACAACTTTCAGGTGTGAAACATCATAAAACATTTTGCAGAGAGAAGTCAAAAGATCTACACGAAAGTCACATGTTTGACTTTAAATCAAGACTAAAAATATTTGGTAAAGTCCTTGAAGTACTTAAACATAACTTCCGAACTCTCATACATTTATTTCAAAATGGATCATTTGTGGAAAAACATCTGATGTGATTGAAAAGCTCTGAAAAAAAACTAAAAAATTGACCTTTAATTGGGATTTTTTTTGTTAAAAATACATTAATTGGATGCACTTCTGGGTTTATAACAAACCTGTGAAACTCCCTCCTGCACAGAACATTAAATGTATGTAATCTGAGCTACTTTACTGTGTTTAAACTCCAAACACAAACTACAAAAGCGGCCTTGTTTCTTACATATTTTTAGTGATATTACATCACTCGTCCTGCTGTCAGATCAGCCAGCCCCCCTGGCCTGAAAATCCTGAAGCCGCGAGACCAATCGATTTGTTTTTGTTTTTTAACAAGCTGAAAGTCAATCATTAAAAAGGCTCAAGCTGTTCTAAACTCATACGACCGTCTCGTTATTCCCGGTCTAAACCGAACTCATCTCGCTGGTTTCTTTTGGTTTTTAAAGCCTCTCAGACGGGCTGAGATGACGATCCCGAGCTCGCCGCCTGCGGTTCACTTCACACGGTCTCTGAGTGCTGAGGTTTGAATTTTTCAAGAAGTTTTTCTTCATCTGCAATTAAAGTTTCTCGGATGCAAAGCACAGAGACCTGACCTGTTCTGCAAAATTAAAACTAAAGTCGCTCTGTAGTAATAAGAAGAAGCATCTCCTCCTCAGTTTTCAGTGCAGTCACTTTGTGCATGTGAGTGAAAAAGGTGTTTCGTCTCAGACTTCATGGACTGAAACCTTCTCTGCATCCTTTCCTCTATTAAATTACACGAACACATCATCCACCAGGCAACGCTTATTAACAGCTTAATAAAACGTCGCCTCATGAAATTGATTTGCAGTTTGTTTCCGGCAAAACAAACACACTTTTCATTGTCTGTTGTGGTGGAAGAACAGGAATAAATACTCGGAGAACCAGTTGGTTAAGTTAAAATGTTATTTAAAAAAAAAAAACATCACCCGGAGCGATTTAAAATCACAACAAGATCTGGCTCGCAAAGATTTGGTTTGTTTGGTTTTATCTCTTCTTCTCCTGCACATTTTACCACTTATTTAAACATACATGTGTTTACGTCTGATCCCATTCTGTGCATTTTATTCTCTCTTTAGCTAAAATAGACATGAAACTAAAAGGACAAACTGAGAGATAATGAATTCCTTTATTCCAGGAGAAGCAGTCTGAGCTGCAGAAATATTAATAAGGACTGAAATGTTCTCCATTTCTACATTCATAAACTCCTCACACTCTTTCCCAGCTGCCCTCGATCTTCTATAATAAAACTGCAAGTGTACAAAGACGAGTGTCTTCTTATATTTGCATAAATATAACATTATATATAAAGATGTGTTAACCTGAGAGAGAATGATGCACATTTACTCTTTCACTTGGCTTTGATGTGAAATTAATCTGCAGGATTCAACTTCAGAAATGTGTTTTTTTACATTTACAACTTCAGAAATTCAGTGTTTTAGGAGGCATTTATGTTTGCTTATATGACCGTGTTTCATTATTATGTGATGAGACATTAGTAACATGAGAATAAAATGATCTGCAGCTAAAATAACCAAAGCACTTTGCTTGTTAAAACATATATGTTTAACCCACTGCTGAAATAAATGCAGTTTATTTAAAGTGTTTGCATTGAAACCCACTGATGGTCATTAATTTAACAGATAAGCAAAGTCGTTTACATGTGAGACACGTAGCTGATGCTCGTATCCAGAGCAACGCTGAGGCAGGTATCAGCTCCGTGTGTGTGTGTGTTTTTTTCTTTCAGATGTGTTTACAAGCTGCAGCAACAGGAACCGAATTCATGACCTTTCAAACCACAAGGTTACATTCAGCATACCTGTTTTTTAAAAAAAAGCACATAACTGCTTATAAAAGTTTAAAATCAGGTTCAGGTGAAGTTCTGTGTTTTTTATTTTACCTGCAAATGCAGCTTTGTTCTGTTTATCATGAACCAGTTATCGTCATGCTGACCAACACTGTTTGTGGAGCAGAGCGGTGATGAGAAAAGTCCATGTGTTCGACAGAAACGCCTTCGATATGTGAGAAATCTGCGGCTCGATAATTAAAGGCAGAAGTTGAGTTTAATGAAAAAAGGTGACGTGAATCAGTTTTAAAAAGGCCTCAAACTGAACTGAGCAGGACGTCGTTTTCAAGCCATGAATCTGATGTGAAAATCACTGTTTTAACCCTCTGTGTGACGGTGAACATTAGTCATGTTGGTAAAATAGTGAAATAAGTGATAATCAGTGCTGGTTTTAAAAATTTAACAAAACATTTGACATCAGATAATAGCAACTTATTCTGAATTGTTGGTGAATCTTTTAGTTGAAATCAATAATATCACCTCAAAGCAGGAGGGATGATTCATAACGCTGGAGGTTATTTTTTTAATCGTAAGTTTTTAAATTTAATTTCAGATGCTCATGAGGAACCTGAGCCATGTTTTTAATCTTTTTTTATCTCAAAATCAAGATTTAAATTTTGTCCAATCACCATTTTTTCCCTGATTAACAGCTAAATGCTCACGCCGCCTGATGAGCAGGTCGCTTTGAATTGTTCACTTTATGTTTTTTTTCTTTTTATTTTCATCTGTTTCTTAATTAGACATCAGTCTCGTCACTTTGGTGTCGCACATCTGATGAGTCTCAGTGAAAACGATAATCACTCTCGGTGTATTTTGGTTTGATCAACGATAATCGACGCAGTTTCATCTCGCTGTCTTATCAGTGAAAACACAACTTCCTGTTCTGCATCTCGAACGCTTTCATGTAGAAACTCTACTTCTCTTTTTCTGTGAGGTGAGGGACACTGAAGCACTGCATTGTGGGAAATCTGCCTCTGAAACTCTCAAACTATTAATGTGATCACTAACTTGTGTTACTCTTTTTGTAAAATTTCTTATCTATTTTATCAGTTAAGTGAAATAAAGAATCAAAGTTAAACGGTAAAAGTCTTGTCTGACTCTTGATTGTAGAGTTTCTGCTGAATAACAATCCCTTGATTATGTTGGTTTTTTTTCGTCTTGCCTTTCATAATCTGATTTTAAGTGTTTAGCGTTTGTTGAAAACATCGTGTAGAGTCATTTTTCTGCCGCACACAAACTCTGGAGGAGCTGGTGATCGAAACCAATACGAGTTGGAATAACTGCGGTGCAACATGTTGAATCTGATGTTTATCATGTGTCCCAGTGTAAATAAACTGTACCACAGTAAAACAAACATCACGTCTCTGATCGGAGAGCGCAACGCAGAGCTTTAGCCGGCATTGATGTTAAAAACTACACAACGTGCAACCAATCTCCTCCATCAGATGATGGACGGCGACTGTCAGCGGCGCACATAAACACAAAACACACAACAAAAGACGAGACTGAACTCCAGTCTGCGAACGGAAAAGGATCTGATGGTTTCCAATTTGTTAACTGGTTCCATGAAAAAAACTGAGCAGGAAGAACTGAGTCATCGCGTCGAGCACGTCACAGAAACATTTATGGATTAAGGAGAAGTGCTGTTTAATGAAAGTGCAGCATCTGATCACACACTCATCTCCTGCACGTCAAAGTGAAACAACACAAACTTGACAAGACATCAGACTAAAAAAGCCTCATTCCTGCAGAAAGCATCAAGTTTTGAGGGCGTGCACTTAAGAATTTGCACAGAAATTAAGGCTGAGATTTGCTTTGCAGGATGTTTCTGGTTTTACATTTCCATCACAGTGCTAAATGCTGCGAGGTGCAGTCACAGTGCAGCAGGCGTTTCAGGCACACGGGCACCCATGCATACATAATTAGAGCGCCAGCCGTCGTAGATGTTTACCTGACTCTGTCTATCCTGCACTTTCTAAATGATGTCTCTTCTGGGGGGTGCATGGAGGGATGAGAGCAGCGCTGCATCACGCATGTAAAAAACTAGGATTTCTGCTCCAGCAGAATGTGGATGTGAATATCAACGACTGTGCTGTTGTCTTTGTGCCTTTTTTCCTGCTGTATTTAGTGATAACGAGGAAAGGCATCGGTGTCATTCACTCGTATCAAAACTGCCACTGCAGCTCATCGTTAGTTAAAGGTTACAGAAGGAGCTGGAGACGTGTTTTAATTCAAGACTGTAATCTGTTAAAATAAGACTTTCCCTTTTTTTTGAATTTTGCACATGTAGTTTGCAGTTAAAAGTCAACAACCTCCTGTCAGAAAGTGTGAAAATGACGTCTTTATATTGTTTTAAAGCTCCTCAGCTCTTTTTCATTTATAAACTTCATTTCATGCTGTGATTGTTTTTGTTCTCCTTGTGCTGCAGCTTTTTTCATGACTCAAAAAACCCCCCACGACTGGCTGATGAGCAGAGAAGATTCAACATCTAAGCTTCATCACAGAATTATCTGTGTGGATAATCTTACCATAAATTAGGGCACTTTTTGCGATTGTTTGGAGCCAAATGAAGGCCTTAATCAGCCTGATTGTCCTGCAGTGTGCCAGGCGGTCCTCGAGAAATTATTTTATTTAGGTTAAAATGAGTTTAACTGGGTTTTTATATATAAGAAGAGAAAAAGGTCGAAGAAAAGTAGTCATTTTTAATTTTTTCTGTTGCTTTTTAATGAAAAGTGTTTTCTAAATATTCATTCTAAACACATAACTTATCCCAAAATGCTCATATTTGTTTTGAAAATGACATCTGTTTGAGTTCATCAATCAACATAAACGCTTCAATGTGCAGAGTTTCACATTTTAACGATCAAGGATTAAACGAGCTTGATGATTTCCGATGAAAAGAGAGAAAATGACGAGATGAAAGCAGCTGTTTTTGTGCAGAATAAGAAGTGCGGAGCTCTTTGTTTGAAACAAAAGCTGCGGAGTGTGTTTCTAATCAGCAGAGCGGCATGCGGAGCCGGCTGAGCGGGAGAACGTTTGGCCGAGGAAGAGTTAAATTATTCTGCATCTGTTCCATGCACCCCTGCAATCCCCACAGATCCTGCCTGCTTTCTCCTGCTTTTCCTCCCTCCCTCTCCTCTTCATCCCTCCTCCCCTCCTCCTCCTCCTCCTCCTCCTCTCCTACCTCCTTCCTTCCTCCCCTCGCTTGGCCCGGAGCCCAGAGAAAAGCTGGAAGGAGAAACAGATTTTTTTTTTTTGGGTCTTTTCTTCCCCTAAAAAAAAACAAAAACACAGAGATCTTGTGTTTCTCAGGGTTTTTTTGTCATCCTGATGTAAAGTGCTGATTTCCTTTTGTATTTCCGTCTCCTCTTGTGGTCGACTTGCCACGACCTCCACCTCAGCGCTGGAGGAAATCAGCTACAACACGAGGCTGTGTGTGCATCCTTGTGTGTGTGAGTGTGTGTGTGCGGTGTGTGAGGCTCGTGAACTCATTGGCTGCCCTTCTTACATGGCTGCCGAGTATCACATGCATGCACGCATACGCTACACACATCATTTGCTAATTATCGATCCTGTGGCGGTGAATCTCCACCCGCTTCTACATCCTCTGCTTCTTCTTCTTCTTCTTCTTCTTCTTACCTTTGAAAGCATTAAAGTCTTGTGCTTGTCTGTTCTGCTCTGCTACAAGTAAACAACGTCAGTATCAAACACAAAGGAAGTGATGAACACAGAGAGAGTCGCTGACGGTTATAAAGCTGTGCAATAAAAAGATAAAGACATGGACGTCATGAAAAAGGATATTAATGACATAAACAGATCACATTTAGATCAAACACACTTTACAAATACAGAAATCAAGCATAGATAATTAACATTTGAATAAGAAACCACATTTGCAAATAGATTAAGCAATTAAGCTGCTGAAAGGCCGATGAAAACATCTTTTTGTTTACCTTTTGACTTTCAACAGTGAACCTCTGAAGCCTTTTTGGCAGAAAAACATGACTCGTCCACCATGACTGCAGCAGGAACTCAGAGCAGCTGTCTTCAATCTGTACAGGTAAAAAACTCCAGGTGGAAACACACCAGAGCTCTGACAAAGCTTTAACCCAACAGGTTTCAATGACACTGATACACAGACAGACAACAGACTGTTGTTTTGTCACTTGGTCAGTTTCTTTTCTGGTTATTTATCAGCCACTTTAATGTCTTATAAGCTCTATAATAAATAGTAAAAGTTCAGTTTCTGCAGGTTTCTGTAGATTTTCCAGTGCCGTCACCTGTATGTCAATATTAAATTCAAAGAAACAAACAAATATATGAATAAAAATAATACTTACAGTGTTTTTAAGCATCATATTTGAAGAAGAATCAAAATACACGTCACTGGGTATTTGCATCAACACATACAAGGAACTTTATGGTTTATACAAACACACAGATGTGCAAATATGCAAAGTCAAACTAATATACAAGCTAAAAGATAACTATATATGTTATGTATATGTTTATAAGTATATGAAGCATCTGAGTGAAGAGCATATTATGTTCAGAAATGTTTTATTATATTTACAAAAGAGACTTTAGGCAGAAATGAATCCTTTTGAGTCTGAAAGTGAACGTTGAGTTTAATGTCACTGCTGCTGCTGCATGTTAATAATAAACTGTAAGTGTTTTAACACACTGTATGTTGTGACGCATCTCATTAAAGCCGCATGTGTGTGATGAAACTAAACCTGAAAAAAACCAACTCAAACGGAGGTGAAGACACATCACTTCATCTCCTTTACAGGTGGAGCTGTGAATATGTGTGATGTGGGTGGAGTTTCTTACCTGAGGCAGCTTCTTTGCATGGAAACACAAACATGTGGAGTCTAAAACAAGACGCATGGATGCTGTGAAAAAAAAAACGATCCAAGTGTTAGATGATTAAATCAAGTTTTGACGTCGTGCGTCACAGCAGATCAGTGATTTCTGAGCAGAAAGAGGAAGAAGATGCATCTCAGCAGGCTTCTGTAGGCAACTGCTCCTCAACATCAGCGTCCTTTAACATGAATAATCAGAAATCATCTGCTGCTCTCAAAGCTTAAGAGCCTTTTGTGGCACTTTTTCTACTTTAGAGAGAATTCTGCACGAATACAGTAAGTGGTGTAAATGAAGTCTGTGAGGATTCAGCTCATCTCAGCTTCATTTATGTCCCGTTTGTAGTTCATCCAGCATCGGGACTTCAGTTATTAATGTAAAGGAGGAAGAGCAACATGCAAACATACAAACACTGCAAGGTTGAGGTCTCACGTTCACATTCACATGCTAAAAATGTGCACTCATGGTACGGTGCATGTATTTTTAGTTAGCTGCTTGAGCTCCAAGCGTCCTTCACATGTCTGATGTTATTTTCAGTCTCGACACAGAATTGAGACCGAGACCGTCAGGACACTTATGAGCACAGCAAATTTTTTTGATTAGGTTTCACTCATTTCTGTAAAAAAATAAACCTGTTTGATGAGCTTGGATGTGAACTGCTGCAGCTGCTTCTGCCTACTCAGAAGATAGACAACAGCAGATTTACATTTCTGAGTGCTGTTCACTTAATTATTAGTGTGTGTGAGTGTGTAAAAACACTCAACGTCATCTCATGTCAGATGACAATGAGGTTCCTCTGAGGCTGATTGTCTCGGACAGAACCATCCTGTTTTACCTTGAGGTTTCTGAATGCGTCTTTGTCCTTCAGGTAAACATGTAAAATGATGAAAACTCAAAGACCAAACAAACCTGGATTTTCTTATTTAACGAGCAGAAAACACACAGTTTGCATTTGGAGCAGAAAACCGGGGTTTCCCCAAAGACATGAAGGTTACAGACGACGGTGCCAAGATGTTGTGTTGTCGCTCATGTGTGAAGCCACACAGGCAGACAGACAGACAGACAGGCAGACAGACAGGCAGGCAGACAGACATGGCTTGGCTGCTGCAGTTCCCCTTTGGCAGCCATGTTGGCTCCACAGTCTGGTCCATGGCTGTTGCCATAGTAACTGATGCTGATCTGCTGAGTGTCGGGCATGGCGCCCTGGCACGGCTGTAAGGACACGGGAACATATTTGCAGCAGGAGCAGCAAAAATGAGATTAAGGAAACAACTGTTTTTCTCTGTGAAACGACGACCTGCGGAGAGAAAAAAAACCCCGACTTCACCTCCAACCACGACATGTGTTTTCAGCTGTAGCCAAGGGTGGAGGAAGTAATAACATCTTTAACTTTAGTAAAAAAGACCTTTACCACGATGTAAAAATACTCTGTTACAAGCTTAAGTCCTGAATTTACAATTCACAGTAAAATGATGAAATTGTAATCAGAAAAAGGAACTAAAAGAATTCAAAATAAAAGCACTTGATGCAAAAAAAAAAGTCTAATGTGATTGTTATACTGTTATAGATGCAATATTTGGATTTTTATGATCCGTGCATGCATGTTAAAGCAGGATTTGTAAAAATTCTAACAATAGTGAAAAAATTTCAACTAAAAGTGACAACTTCACAATGTTTTTTTGATTTAACCAGCAGTCCAAACTCAAATATTATTATAAAAAATGAATTAAGATTATTTGAATAAAAGGAAAAGCTGCATATTTTCACATTTGAGAGTCTAAAACAGTTAAATATATGTGCAATGTGCAATATGTGTTATGTATTAGTATGTGCAATATCTTCTAATGTGCAATGTTAACTATGTGCAATTCATTATGTTGTTTGTCTAATCACACTGTGGAGGCATGTTGTGTGCAGCATACCCCGAAACAAATTTCCCTATGGGGACAATAAAGTATATCGTATCGTATCGTATCGTAAATGTTTAGTCAAATAAAAGCGACTATTATGATAATGAATTTCATTTTTAATGAATTAATGAAGTTAATGAATCAACTTGTTTCAGCCACACTGGTACAAATCTTATTGTACTTTATTTTTAAAATACCAACAATAGAACATTTGGTTTTTTTACTCTACAAGTTTCATGCAAAATGTCATCAAAGCTGTTAAATAATTGTAGTAAAGTAAGACGTACCATGTTTCCCACTCAGATGTTTTGGAGGTAGAAAAGCAGCATTGGCACAAGTTCCTCAAACTCGTATTTATGTAAATTACTTGAGTAAATGTACTCAGTTACATTCCACCACAAGCAACAGCTGTGGTTTGATGGAGCTTGACTTGATTTGAACTTTTTGATATTAAAAGTCTCTGACCGAATAAACTCAGACTTCTGCTTGTTGTTTCACACAAACTGAAGTACAATTACAACATTTCTGTCTGTTCACACTTTCACAGTTTCATCAGAAATCTGGATTCAGTCCTAAAACGATCAGCTGTGATGGAAACTGTCGTGGCCTCTTTGGTTCCTGAGAAACTTTTTTACTTTTTTAGAAGTTAACACAATGATAAAGTACTCTGATGACTGAGAGGATTCAAACTGACCTCTTTGAGTTTAAGGGGGACAAACATTTTTCACTCAGTAGCATCGAGTCAACAGCAGAGGGCGTCGTGCTACAATGATAGGGGGACGTTTCTCTGTATGGTTTAAAAGCCAAAGAGTTTAAATACACAAGAAAAGAGAGCTGGAATGATGTAATCACTCACTCCTTCCCTTCTTTCCTTATTGTTGCTTTAGAGGAGGCCGAGATAAAACCTGAAGGAAGAAGAAAAAGTCTGATTTTTTTTTTGTTTGTTTGAGTTTTTATGATCGACTTCAGTGTTTAAAATAGTGACATCACATGAGATCCAGTTGTTTTCATCACCCTCATCAGGTTGTATAGATGAACCTCAGAGTCCAAATCTCATGTAAAAGTTTGGTTTGAGTCGCAAGTTCTTGAAGAAAATTGTATAAATTTTAGTTTTAATAATGAATATAAATACATTTCACTCTTTAAAAGACAGAACATCTCGACCCTGAATGAACTACCAGACACTTTATACACTTTAACCTTCAACTCTACGACCCGCAAACAGAAAGAAGTGAGTCTTCACTTTTTAAAACCGTCCTCAAATAAGCTGACACACACACACACACACAGTAACAGACACAAACACATGGCAGGCAGAGATAAGAAGAGACGAGAGCATCCTGTGTATCTGGAGGCCTCTGCTGCTCCACTCCCTCATCACACACACACACACACGCACACACACAGACACACACACACACTGCAACAGCTGACTGTGCATCTATGCATGTGTGTGTGTGTGTGTGTTCGTGTGTGTGTGTGTTCTTATGAGATGACTGTGCCAGCTGATGTAAATATCAGTGTATAATTCCGGTTGAGCTGCCAAGTGAGAGTATATGTGGGTGTGTGCGGTATGAGCATTTGTTTATATATATATGTGTGTGTGTGTGCATTTGTTTATATATGTGTGTGTGTTAAAATATCTCTGCAGAAATATTTGTGTATATATTCTAAAGTTTGTGTGGGTGTGTCTGTAGGTGTGTGTATCTGTTTCAGCAGAGAGTTGACGGGCAAAAAAATGGATCCATTTGATCAGAAAGCTTGAAATCGGAGGAAACGAGGCTGTTAATGCTGCAGAATAATGTCCACGTTTCTGAAAATAGATGTTTAAAAATCTCATTAGACCTTAAAGATCTATGGTCTGCATGCTTTATTTGGATACTTTAGGTCTTACAGCACACGTATACTTATATGTTGAGCTTAAAATACAAATGAAAACATCAATCTGTTGAAGAAAACTCTCTGCAAAACGTCCTGAATCCACACGACAAACTCAACTTTGCACCACATTTCACTGCAGTTTGTTGAGATTGTCAGATTTTCTTCTAATCACCAAACAACCATGAAACCACAGTGACCTTAAACGCAACCTCAGCTCATTAAAGTGGACCGATCTGACTTCAAACTGGTGTCGACGTTCTCAGGAAAAGTTCGCAAATGTGCAGCTTTGAGATTAACTGCAAGTTCAAGGACTTCAGTCGGTGTAAACAGTCTTATGTGGGGTTTTTTCACACGGCATCATGGGAAATCTAGACCGGGAGGCTGCTTTTAACAACTGTGCACAGTTCACAAAGCGTTTCTGTCTGACAGCTCTGTGAGTCTGTGATGTGGCCACGAGAACAACAGAAAAACAGTCACATGACAGTAAACAAAAGCAAAAATGCTGTTAAAATAAAGAACATTTAAGGGTCTTTTTGGGATTTCTCAGTTTGAAACGATCGAACCTTTTGGAGGCTCCTTTGAAAACACATTTATCCTTTTGATTAAGTTCTTACAGGATGTTCAGGAAACTCTTTGGATGTTTTGAAGCATCATTTCTGTTTAAGCTTCTTCAAATAACTGATCTTTAACTCACCATATACTTGTTTTGTTGTCATATCTTTTAAAAATCAGTGTTTCTCTGCATATTTAAAGTCAAATTTCACATCTTCACAGAAGTTGTCAACAGTTTAACGTCAGCTGAGGTTCAGAAGGTCGATGTTTCGGCTCCTGAATCTTCGTCGAGATGATGAACCTCGTGTTGCTCCTGATGGATCTTCTGTCAGTGTGTGAGTGTGTGTGTGTCTGTTTCTGATGAGCAGGTTGCATAAGTGTGTGTGAATGTTGACTTTGATTGTAAAAACTTTGAGTGATGAAAGAAAAGTGCAATAAAAATCGCAGCCTGAAGGGTCAAGTTTGCCTTTAACCGACCAAATCTGTATTTTTAATGTGTCGTGAGGCTTTTAAAGGGTCAGTTCGTCCAACTTAAGGAAAATCTTTTATAAAGCCACATCGTTTAGTTTTGAAGGCAGAAATCTCAGACGGTTGCAACTCAAAAAGTACATTTTTTAATAAGAATCAAGCGATTCTTTAAAGCTTAAAAACTTTTAACGTGAAAACACAAGACAAGCAACACAAATAGAAACTCACTAAGCAGCAAAGAGGTTAGAAAGCAGCTCCCATTTAAACATCACACAGATGTTAATATGTGATATTTGATGTTAATTCCCCCAAACTACTGATTTCTTTTTCTGTCATTTATAAACCTCACAGCAAAGTCTTTCCCCTCTAACATCAATATTTATGTTTTAATGCTTTCTTTCCTTTCTTTTATTCACTTGATGGAGAAGTTTTGGGCTGAGAAACTTCTCCAAACACACAAACCCAAACCTACTGTGTTTATTTTCTTTTAACAAACGCATGAACATCGATCAGGACGTGAAGCGGCGGCGGTGGCGGCGGCGTTGGTGATGAATTGATGTATGTGGTCTGAGCCGGAGCCAAACTCTTTAGGTTTTAAGCCAAACATGATACTCACCGAGCAGAGCGGGGGGAAGGGGAAGAAAAAAACGAGAGAAGGAAAGAGAGGAGGAGGGTTTCTGAAACATCTACATTTACTCCAAACGTACAAGAAGAGAAAATGAAAGAAGGGATTAAAACAACTAGAGACAGTTGTTGGAAAAAGGAGGAAAAGAGGGGAGACAATCCCTGTGAGAAAGAGGGAATAAAGAAGGAGAAAGAGAAAAGTTTGAGTTAAGAAAAGAGGAGAGGAACAAGCAGAGTCACATAGAAGAAAGAAAGGAAAATGACATATGAAGAGTAAAACAATAGAAGAAGAGAGGAGGAGCTGAGAAAAGAGGAAAATTACATTTACTGCAAGAAAAGACAAGAGCTGAAAGTGCAGAGAGAGAAAGAAGGAGGTGAAAGAGTTAAGAAAGAAGGACAAAACGAAAGAAAGAAAGTAGAGACAGACGAGGAGAAGCAGAAAAGAAAGAAGGAGACAGAAGACAAGAACAAATAAAGACAGAGAAGAAGAAAAAAGCTTAAATACATTAATTTAAGTTGACAAAAGGAAAAGAGCAGCTCGTCTGAAGGGGGAGGAGAGAGAGACAAAAGAGGGAGTGGAGAGGCTGGAAAATAAAGTGTGTGACAGAGGAGAGGAGAGAGAGGAGGAGATATGAGGAGGAGGAGGAGGAGGAGGAGGAGAGCTGAGAGTGAAGAAGAAGAAAGAAAGAGAAGAAGAAGAAGAAGGAAACATTCACAGATGAGCCTTCAGCCTCTCGAGCTGCCGACGCTGCTGCTGCTGCTGCTGTTGCTGCTGCTGCTGCAGGACTGAATGCTATCAGGACGGAGCAGGCGTCTGCCAAACCCACTGACACACACACACACACACACACCACACACACTCACACACACACACACTCAGAGGAGCTCCCCAGCAGACTCGGATATGACTCGTCCGAAGCTCTTTGCCGTGTTGGACTCGCAGTGACAGTTGTTGGGAATAACCGGTTCTTCATCCAGTCAGGTAAGTTTAAGTTTAATCCACCTTAAAAAAAAGCTGTGATGGAACATTTGGAGTCGTTTTTAAGGATGTTTAGTGAGTTTAAGGCTTTAATGTACGTTGTGTGAGTTTCTCCTGCTGGTTTTGGTGTTTGTTTCATTTGTGGATCAGCTGAGAAGTTTCTTAAAATCTGAATATTGACAGATTTCATCCTGTTTGTTGCTCCGTTAGAAAAAAAGATGGAGATTTTCTGTTTTAAAGACGACTGACGGCAGATTGAAGCTTAAAAGTTGGAGGAGAAACTTGTTGTTTGACTTGTTGTCATCACATTTAGGGAACAAACAGAAAGTTTACTGCTTATGTAACAACAGCTTGAGTCGAGATTTCTGACAAATTACCTGACTGAGTGGATGAGGAGTCACTGTTCTGCTGTCACACACACACACACACACACACACACACACACACACACACACACACACACACACAGACACTCACACACACACTGGGCTGGGCAGGGATGCTGGTTCTCCAGGTTTACCTGCTAAGTCTAAAGTTGGTCCAACCTGTTGTACATTAAATGATGGTCAGAGCCGCTGTGATGTTGTTTTGAGGCATGATGGTCGTCGCCATGTTTGTTTTTCGGAGCCATAAGTGACCATATTTGGACGAGAGGGCGGAGCTTTTTAGGAATTCTTTGAATGACACTGCGATGCTGAGCAGAAAGAAAACAGCTGCTGTCACGTAGTTTTATAAAAATTCAACCTTAAACAGTCACAAACGAGTTCATAGAAACACAGAAACGTGTTTGTTTCTGCTGTAAAATCAGACATCTAATGGGATTTAAATCATTTTTGAAGACAGCCTCAAGTGGCCAATTATGGTACTGCAGTTTTGCCACTTCATTTTTTTAGCCCAGGTATCAAAACAGGTCCCTAAATAATCACAAAATTAATGTTTTATTTTTTCTCTGTGCTCTCCGTTCTTAAACACACAGATTACTTCTAATGTGACAAAACAGTTTTAATTCAACCTTTTATTTTTGAGATCATTAAAGAAAAACCCCAAAAGATGCTTTCTAAATTTAACCAAAGTGTTTCTGTAGCAAAACTGACCACAGGTGAGACGTAAAACCCTGGATTTCAGTGTCAGTCCTGCATGAAAACATGAAAAACTGTGTCTATTTGCACTATTTCTATAGAAAAAGTGTCATCACAGTTGCACAAAATGTCTCGATCATTTGTTGGCGTGTGTGTTTGTTGCAGTCACATCTGTTCTGATTGGCTGTTAACGCCGACCAGCTGCAAAATTAGTCAACAGACAGTAAATTAATCGCAGCCATCTTGATAATTAATCAATCGTTTGTGTTATTTTTCACACAAACATGTCAAACAGTTATATGTTGCTGCTTTCTTTCCTCATCTTCTCTCCTCTTTTTCTGATATTCTGCCTCTTCCTCTTCGTCCTCATGCACTCGAGATTTTCCACTTTGTGTCTGTTATTTGCAGAAAAATCCGGTTTCAGGCAGGAAATGAGAGAACAAGTTTACATACGCTGCAATAACCTGATTACTGCAGAAGCCACATTTACAAGCAAGTGGTCAGTAATCAGATTTCTCTCCCACCATGTTTCCGACCCAAGACCGGCATCTTTTCACTGCGTCGCTGACACACGACCCTCCATCCTGGTTTGGACTCTTTCAGACTTTGGATGTTAAAAAAGTGGGGGGGAAACCACTGTTGAGTTTTCCTTTTTTTTATTCAGCTCTCAGAGATCATCTGAAGTCTTTTCTGATATCTGAAAATCCATTTTTAAAACCTTTTCAGAAGCTTCACGTGAAGCTTCAGCATTAAATCCAGCTGTGCTTCATGAGTTTCTCTAAGTGTCTCTTCTGCTTTTCTCTTTGCTAACCTCTCGTCTCCCATTCCTCCAGTCTCTCCTCCCCTCCTCCCTCTCTCCTCGCCTCCCCCCCTTCCCCGTCAGATGGAGGTTTTTGCTCTCGGAGCCAGCTGAGCGTCAGTTTCTCATGAACCCCCTCAGCGAGTGCAGCTCAAACAGACGAGCTGCCAGAAGAAACATCAACACAACAAGACGGGTCAGGATCCGCCGCTCGCTCGCCCTCCATCTGCCCCCTTCGTCCCCCATCTTCCTCTCCTCTCTTCATCCCCCCTTTCTTCTTCTTCTTCTCCTTTTTCTCTGAACATATTTCTTTTTTTAGTTTCTGAGTCCTGATGCTGTTTGTATTTTATTTACTTCAACTTTTCATCACTTTTTCAGAACTTTTAAGCAGTTTTTTGGTGCAGTTTTTGTTTAGTTTTAATTTATAACATACGCAAACTTGGTGTGTATGTATGTGTGTGTGTGTGTGTCCCCACTGAGGAGTGTGTGTGTGTGTGTATGTGTGTGTGTGTATGTGTCTGTGGGGGCCTCATGGGTCATTAGATGGACTCAGCAGGGGGTCACTGGTTCCATTGTGGTTGAATTAAATGCTAACACTTGTCACTGAGGAGTCTGTGTGTGTCCAGTGAGGTGTGTGTGTGTGTGTGTGTGTGTGTGTGTAGCTTCACTGTAAGTGGCTCTGACGTCTCAACATGAGCCGTGAAGATGCCGACATGTTACAAATGAAAGCCGCCATTATGAGATTAATAGAGTTTGTCTTTGTGGTTTTAATGAAGCGTGTCGAGGTTTTTTATTGTCGCTGTGACACACACTGACTGCAGGGGAGTGTGTGTGTGTGTGTGTGTGTTTTGAGATAATACAGACTGTGTAATGAAGTGTGTAACAGCTTTTGAAAGGCTGGGCGGCACGGTGTGTTAAGTCTCATAAAACTGAATCACAATGAACTTTATTGGATGTTTTGAACCGTGAAGTCTTAATACTTCATATACAAACATAATCTCTTCATCTCTGTTATTTCTATTCAATCTCTTTGTTTGTGCTTCACAAAAACATGTAATCTCACAGCAAAAAGTCCTAATAGATTAAGCTGGATTACTAAGGGAGTTGAGGTGTCTGAGAAGAGCAATTTGAATGTTAAAATGCATCTTTTCTTAATGTTTTATTCAAGCTAACACGACATTTTTTCACCCCAAAACTGAACTTTATTGAAACAGTTTCCAAAGTGGACAAATATTAAAAAACAGGAAGAGAAAAATAAACAAACACATGTTCACTGTTTGTGTTTTTTAAATCAAAGATTCATATAATCTGTACTTTTCACATGTAAAACATCACAACAATGTGGATCTGATAGCTTGTGCGTCTCTATGAGCTTCAGCAGGCGGTCAGACTGTTTTGTAAAACCTCAACGAGAAGGCTGCAAAACATCAGACCGGCATTCATTAAGATCACATGAAGGTCAACAGTCAAAGACATTTTTATGGCGACAAAAACCAGGTGGATTTAATGAAACGCTGGCAGATTTTCCAGCTCTGTTCCTGGAGATAAAAGCTGTTTTTGTGTCTAAATCTGACCAGAACTTAACTACAAACATGCAAAGTTTCAACATAAAAAAACCCATAAAGAAATATAAAGTTTTTGAATTAGCTGTGATTAGTAGAAACGTAAGATTTCAGCTTAAAGGTAGAAAATAAATATTTAAAATCACAGCAGTTTTAAATAATTTACCTGAATTAACGTCGATTTTTCAGACACGATCTGAGAAACAACTGCTGGTGGTTTTAATGACCCACTTTGACTTCCTGTTTCATTCTTTCATCTGACTGAAGCAACAAAAAATGTAAATAAAAGCAGCTGAAACACTTTGTTTTTAATCGCTGCTGATCAATGCAGCAGCTGATTGATACCTGTGACGCCTGCTGAGTCATTTAACCTGGAAATAACTGCTTGTTGTCGTCTTTCCCACTGAAGACAGAAGCCAGATGTTGCTGGATGTTGTTGGGGGTTTTTTTGTCTGATGTGTTGAGGTCAAAACTTTGTCATCACTCATTTTCAATGTTTTATCGCTGATCAAACAGCTGTTATCATCTGTTTTGTCAGAAAACATCAGGAACATCTCACTGTTTGCTCTTTTTTTTTTACCAGATGTCGACTGTGATGCAAAGTTTTGTCTTTCAGCTGAAAAGAGAATGAAGAAGAAGAGATGTTGGTGTTTTTCTGTGACTCAGGTGGTTCACTGCCGCCAGAGGTCGAGCATTTACTGAAAAGACTCTTTCTTTTGCAGCTTTTTCACTGTAATTTACAGAGAAATCTGCTGAGCTCAGATACACAAACAGGAAGCAGGTGTTTCAGAGGAGAAAAGTCAATGAGAAAATCAGATCTTCCTTATTTTATGTTCTTTAAAAAGTGATGATAAGGAGCATCTGTCACCCTGGTGTTCGCGATGTGTCCTGCCAGTTCAGCATGTTGAATCGACATAAAGACAGCAGAAAACAGCTGGTTGGCTGCAGCCTTTGTGTTGTGTTTGAGTGCATCTTTTTTGGCCGAAACACAGGAAACACAAAGTGACTGTCAGTCGATGTTTGTCACATCTGGTTTTGTGACGTCGGCTCGATGTGTCTGAGCTTTTAGACACTTTCATCAGAGACTTTTTCCATGTTTTGAATGGATGGAGGAACTTGTCAGGACGGATCTTAACGGCATTAACCATGAAAGTTTTCACTGTAATGCTTTTTTATTGATGAAATAGTTTCAAAGTAAAGAAATTTGGTGTTTTCTTGTTTGATTTGGGTGAATTTATCCTTTAACTTTATATAATAGTTGTACAGATTCAGTCATTCAGTGAGAAAACACGACAGACTGAATGTGTGTTTGTGATGAATGTGAGTGTGTTTTTGTATGTTTCTGTATGTTTAGATTGTGCTTGTGTGTGTGTGTGCATGTCTGTGCATGTGTGTACATGTGTGTGTGTGTGTGTGTGTATGTGTGTGCATGTGTGTGTGGGTGTGCGTGTGTGTGTGTGACTGCAGTCAGTTAAACAGCTGCTGGATGAGTCCTTTTTTTGTCAGAGAGGTGTGTTATATGCAGCTAATCTGAGGAGGTTACTGTGTGTGCATATGTGTGTGTGTGTAAGCGGGTGTGTGTGCGTGTGTGTCAGCGGGTGTGTGAGTGTGTATAGGTGTGCAAGCATGTGTGTGTGTGTGTGTGATGAGCAACAAGCTCATCCTTTCAATGAAGCAGCTTTTTTCCCTGATGCCTTAAACTCCATTTCTCATCCTGAAACACACACACACACACACACACACACACAAACACACACACACACACACACACACACACACACCTGTGCTGCTTCCAATTAGTCACATGACATCACTCGACAGCCACTTTAACCCGTCATGTGAGCGCAGACACACAGAGCTCATGTTGCCCGACGCTTTGTGACCTTCAGGTCGATGGAGAGAAAAATCCAGAAACTCCTGCAGCTCCACATAAAAAAAACTCCTGTTTTCACAAGACAGGGTCGTTTTTTTTTAAGTGCTCATTTCTGGCAAAGAACGGGATCATAAAACTGTTTCACTTGCTTACAAATATCATCAATCAATGGACGTAATCCAGAGCAGCAGATGTGATGGAGGCTGATCAACTGCAGCAAAGCGACACGTTAAATTCTTTCCAGAAACGTCGCTGGAAGCTGAAGAGCAGGAATGTGTCCTGTTTTATCTTCTGGGAAACAAAAAGAAAAGGAAAACAAGCGACATAGAGTCAGATTGATTTATTGATTGGAAAGTTTATGTTTTTTTCATACCACAGATTATTTTTTATCAAAGTGTAAATGTGCTTTCGGTGCTTTTCTTCTGCTTCATTTTATTTTTAACTTCACGTCGTCATTTTTTGCAGGATGTTTGTGTTTGAACGTGTGTTTCCTGCTGTGAGCTGCACATGAGATTATCTAAGGAGAATCTGCTCCAGTTACATCAGATTAATTGATAATTTTAGCATTTCTGATCAAGTTTTGGGCTGTTTGAGCTACTTTGGTTGTAAATTTTAACAGGAAGTCGGAGTTTTTTTCCCAAGTTTTGATGCGGAAATACAACATTTTTATTTTGCATTCAGGTGAAGTTAAATTTAAAACTGATCTGACTTTTGAATTAAAACTTTTAATCTGAACACACAGATTCTTTCATCACCAAACCCTCATTTTATCCAGAGACACAGCAGGTCAGTCAGATTTAAAGATGTATTTCACAACAAGACTTAAACATTTTTGTGCCAAATTCAACTTTCACAATAAGTTTCTGGAGATTAAAAAAAGTAAACAACAGTTTCTAGTTTCTTGTATTTTCTAGTGAAGCTTAATAAAAACATTTTAACGTCGTAGTTCTTCAAGTCTTATCGTCCTTCAGTTTCTGACCAAATAACTTTAAAAACACTCAGTTTCTGAGGATTTTTTTGGACTTAAAGTTTTGCTTCAAAGTTCAGTTTACACAGTTGTTCAAGGTCCAGGACAAATATTCTCGATGGTCAAACAAAACTCATTTCCTGTTGCTCGTTTCAGGGGGGGGAAAACATCGGGGGAGACTCAGGGCTCGCGTCCAGTCGGTGTGTCGTCATCTCCTCATGTTTCTGTTTTCACAAGGAAGGTCCTTTTTTTCATGAAGTGACAAAAAAAACAAACCAGTGAGAGATGAAGGAGGACAGAGTTTAAATTGATAAGTGATCCGTCACATATCATCCATCAAATTAAAGCCACAGCCAGCAGCTGGTTAGCTTAGCTTAGCTTAGCTTAGCTTAGCATACAGACTGAAAACAAGGGGAAACAGCTAGCTTAGCTCCGTCCAAAGCTAACAAAATCCACCACCAGCACCTTTTAAGTTCACTCATTAACACATTAACAGCATATGTTGTTTGTTTAATCTGTGAAAAAAATTTCTTGGCTGGAAAAAATCAACTTCCTGAAGTTTCAGTCAAGTCCAGTTACCTCAATAAAAAACCCCAACATGTCATTTTTTAATTTTACACACAAGTTTTTGATTAAAACATGTTCATCAGAGCTGCAACTCTGTGGATTTTGTCGCCTTTGGACAGAGTTTGTTTCCACTGAACTAAACAAACCAGCTGATTGATTTTTGATAACAGAGAGGAAAATGGTCGTCAATCTTCCCATAAAACCGATAAGCACATTTCCTCAGTGACAACTCTTCCTTTAAGAAACAGTGTTGGAGCTTAAAAGCTGGCAGAAGAAACATCAGCAGGTCTTTGGATCAGGAAACAGCTGCTGTCTGATCCAAAAATGACTGATAATGATCTGATGATTCAGATTTTTTACAGGATCAGTTCAGTCAGTTTTGAACGATCTGTCACAAGTGTTTAGAAGATCAGGAGTAAATAAAGTAAACGTCTGTGTTTGCAGGTTAAAAAACCTCGACACTAAAATGTGCTTTACATTAACGATGAAACAATGGATTCAAGAGTGAAAGAGATTATTTTACAAATGGGGGAAATCAGATTTTTTGGAAGGAAACACGTCCTTTGTTTCATGACTGCTGATGTTTTATAAGTGGGCGTCAAACTGAGACAATCTTTTTTATTTTTTTTTATCAGAAAACATAAAGGAACTTTTGTTTTTTCGGCCTCTCAGGGAGGTGAAAAGAAGAAAGCTGCCCACTCCTTTACTGGTTCAATCAGCTCAACTGGTCTGTTAACTGGTTTTGTTCAGGTGTGAAGTGTGTGAGGAAACACCCAGGTGCTTCTTTTCTTTCTGCACACTATTACAGAACACACTCACACACACGTCAGATTAATTTAACAGTTATTGTGAATGTAAAGTGATTTTAGATTTAATCAAATATCCAGGAATTAATGTTCATCGCAAAGAAATTTGATGTTTTTATTTTTGAGTAAACCTAAACCTGTTATCCTTTCAAAATAAGAGCCTGTGGCAATGATGTGAGAGTAATTTTATGGTGTCATATT
This sequence comes from Acanthurus lineatus, assembly GCA_029814665.1. Classification (NCBI taxonomy): domain Eukaryota; kingdom Metazoa; phylum Chordata; class Actinopteri; order Acanthuriformes; family Acanthuridae; genus Acanthurus; species Acanthurus lineatus. The sequence goes on along the minus strand of JAPZDV010000012.1, from coordinate 1,652,292 downwards.
TTAGATTTAGTGTTTCCTGAGCAGTCAGACACACACACACACACTTGGTACATTGTAGGGTTTTTCTTTCTAAAATGTTCATTGAGAGGTCCCGTCTGCCCTCTGACACGTTTCCTGTCACATTTCACTGCACAAAGGCAAGAATGCAGTGAAAGCTCCTCAGACTGGGCGCTTTGTTTACAATCTGCAGCCTCACAGTTTCTCATTTGAGCTCAAAACAGACGGACAACTGTTGTTGATCACAAACACAGACGCACTTTAGTCGACAGTGAAGATGCTCAGGTGTTTAAAGTCGACGAACAGAGAGTTTAACTCCATGATAAAACTGTTTTCCGTGAGAAAATCTCCAACCAACAATCTTTAGAGTGGCTGAATTAAACCAAATGTTCATTTATTGAGCTGCTGTTTTTTTGGTGGTGCATTTTAAAGGTGCTTTCACTTTATTAAGCCACTTAAATTTATTTTCATGCTAAAATCCAACATATTATTGTTATACTGCAGCTAAAAGCCACTTTACTGCAGTGCATTCACTGAAAAACACTCAGACAAAACTTTTTTCATTCAGACTAAATGAATTACATTGAGTTAACATCAAATATTACTTGTGAAATTGATTACTTTAATGTTTTTAAGGCAAACAGAGCCCAGTCACTGGCTGCTGTTGTGTTTGTTTTCCCCTCTGAACTTCTCAGATGGTTGTGTGTTATTTACTGATTGAGCTCCAAAAAATGTCAAATTACACAAAATGTAGTGAGGAAAAAATATTTAACACAAAATTGTGCTGCAAAACTTTGCTTTTTTATTCTTTCTTCCTCCATTAATCATCTCATGACCTGTTGGAGGAGGTGGACCCTGAAGGCACCACCAGACTGAACCAGTTAACTGTATATAAAGTAACTTAAAGAAGCTCCACGTCCTAAAAATCAGCTTTTAATAATCTGTCACAGGTACTAAAAATGTATTTTGGTCGCCACTAGAAAAAACAAAAACATGAAAACTGTCTATATTTGTAGTTTGAAGATCTTTTTTCCCATCAATCCTCCCATGACTCATCAGATTTATCCCACGACCCTCTGAAGGGTCCTGACCCAGAGGTTGAAAACCACTGGACCAAAACTGTCTGACTGTGAAAAGAAGTTAAAAGTAGCTTTAAAAACAAGCTTCTCCGGCGTCGATGCATCAGTCTCAACAGTCTGAGGACGTCATGTTATCGCATCGGTCAGAGTGGCCATTTTTCTGCAGAATAAGTACTTTTACTTTCGTTTTCTTTAAAGTTTTCAGTTAATTGACTGCAGCTTTATAAAAAAAATAGGATTTTAAATGAAACCACTTTAATTTTAGTGTTTTTACATTATTGGATTTAGTAAAAGCTTTGAGTTTTTATTCCATCACTGATGTTTTTTCTGTTTGAATCCAGAATTAAACCTTAAGTGTTTGTTTTATTTTTAAATTCTGGTCTTACGAAACAAACTTTGCCCAGAGTGAGAAGTTATTGCTTTGACACGACCGTTTGACGAACCTCATCCAGTAAATCAACATCCTCATGGTTTCGCTCTAACAACATGGAGCTTTGGCCCTTTTATGAGACATTAACTACAGAATAAACGACAGCTCAGGAGAGCTCATTCGTCATGCGGCTGCCAAAGTCTCACCTGACACTTTTATCACCTTTATGACCAAAAAAAGTTTCAGGAATAGAAAAAAACTCCAAAAATTAGTGTTTTCATGTTAAACTGGTTCAGTTATTAACTCAGTTGCAGACATTTTAACTGCTTTTTGTGCGTATTTTCATATTGGATGCTTAATTTTCTGGTTTTAAAGACTTTAGAATAGTGAATAATGACATTTCCCAGGTTTCCATGAAAAATGGCTCCTCCTTTACAAACCATGAAGCTGCTGTTCTGCAGTAATCGCTCCTGCTTTCCCTCATTTTTATGTGCACTAATTTACAGAAAACATTAGCGTTGCATGTATTTTGGTAACAGCTGTGTGACTCCCATGAGGGCTGCATGCGAGTGAAGACAATATGGGTTTAATGCTGAACAAGGTCCACCTTTGTGTTTCGCTCGACAGTCGCAGCGCAGAGCAGCATGAATGTGTTATTGCTGTAATAAATCTGCTGTAGAAGTTTGTGCAAAATGTGGAAAAAATGACCAGAGCTCTGAGAGGAGAGTTTTAATTTATTTGTTAGTTATACTGCCTCAAATTAAATACAAGTTGTCAGTATTTTTTTAATTAAAATCGGCTCTGAGCAGAGAGATACTATCACATCTGCAAATCTTTCTGTCGGTTTAACATGAAGTTATTTCTGTAAAACACATTGAAACAGGCAGATTTGAGAAGCTCAAACACATTAAAACATCTGCAGTGAGAGAGTTCCTGAAGAAACTGCATCCAGCTGCAATGTTATTTAAAATAAATCACGAAAAACAAAAAATAAGCAAAGTTCGGTTCTTTTTGAGTTGGATTTGGTCCAATTTTGAGACGTTACAGTTTGTTTTGTTGCAAGTAAGAAGAAGAAGAAGAAGGAAAAACCAGCAGATTTAATCAAAAAAAACAGCAAACACATGCATTTATCTGTTGTAGCGTAGAAATATAATGCTCTTACACACACACACACACAGGACTTCACACACACACACACACAGGACTTCACACACACAGGCCGGAGAGTCACACTTCATCCACACTTGCAGTCAGACTCTGCTGGGTTCATCCAGACTCCACTGTGATCTACAGGCCCCTCGAGTCCCATCTGACACACACACACACACTGACGCTGCAACACTCCACAACTCTGCAACTCTGACCGTCCACCCGGGGTCAAAGGTCAAACATGACCCCATCCCTGACAGGTCAGCAGGGGGGCAGTTGTGTTCGAGATACAAACCAGATAGAGTCACCCTTTTAAGTTGATGTTTTTTAAATGTTCAGACGCTGCAGATCGTTTTTCATCTAAACATGACAAGTGTCAGTCTGATGGTTGATCCCTTTTACCTCTTTTTTTGTCTCCATCAACTAAAATATGCGGCTCTTTAGCTGAAAAACGCTTCATTATCAGGTCTTTTTCACCACAAATGGCTCAACTCGTGTTTGTTTTCCATTATGTACCTGGCTGCAGGTACGTGTTCGTGTCACCTGGTTGAGTTTAGTCAGCGATGTGAAAACTCTGCAGGCCACTGGTTGGTTTTTAAAGCACAAGACACTTTGCACAAGTTTTAAAAGCAGCCAAGCTTCCAGCAGCAGGGATGACATTTATTTTACATCTTTGACCAAGAAAAATGTTCAGCGTTGGTTTCAGTTTGTCAGTAAAAAAAAAGGCTGCGGCTCTCCGTGTCGTTTCTTAACTGCTGAAAAAGTGCAAGAGATGTGACGCTCTGACGTCTGTCCGCTGTTTGCTGTTGAGCAGGTTGTGTTTAGTTGGTTTTTAGAGCATTTCCTCAGAAAACAGCTGACTGCTGACACTGAAAACAAAGCTATGTGAGCACTGAGAGTGAACTTAAACAGCAACTAACAGACTGGACGGATGCAAAATGAGCAGGTCTTGTTGTAAAAAGCTGCAGACTCAGCTGATATTTCTCTGTAAGTTTCACTATGAGTGACACCTTTTACATTGTCATTTGATTTACTGTATTTATAAAAGTGTTTATTACAGACTCTTTAAGCAAAAATAAAAATATTAGTGTTTTTAGATGCATTTTAAATTAAGTTAATTTACTTTAAAATCTTTTTATAAACCGAAATCTTTTGTAAAACTCACCAACAAACATCAACATTGTGCTCAAAACATCCGAACGCCTCTTTGTATGTTTGTGTTTGCATGTTTGTGTGTGTGTGTTTTTTATCATTTCTCAGCATGTGAATGAGCTTCTCTCTGTTTACTGCTGATAGAAGATAAAATCCTCTGTGTCAGACGCACAAAACTACTAAACTGAACTGGGGTCTGTTCCAACAAGTGGGTTTACCAAAACTGTACAGCTGCTGATATTAGAAATAACATCCACATCTCACAATTTACAGCCAGTAAAGAACAATGAGGAGCTGAAGTTGAAGCAGACGGACAGAACAGAACAAACTCAGCTCCTGCTGTCTTGTTTTTTGGGTTTTTTCGCTCAGCTGAGGATCATTTTGTCACATTGTGTTGTATAACTGCAAGTGCACTGAGCGTTTTTGTCGTCCTGAAAACTACAACACAACCTGACGCTCCAGATGCTTGGTTACACAGAAACATCTGGAAGGTCATCTTTGGAAAAAAGGTGTCACTTTTAAAAAAAAAAAGCCAGGCAGATTATTGGACTAGTCCCTCTGTGAGTCTGTTTCCACCTGGTATCAACATGCATCTCCGGTGACCTCTTCTGATCGGATCTCAGTCCTCGTTCTTTATGCAAATCATCATTTCCGCTTGTGGAGACCAACTGTGTTGTTGTTTTCTACCTGCAGAAGGCAGAAAACTGCACTTAGTTGGCTGGAAAATGAAGAAGAAGAGCACTCTTCCTGTCTGTTAAAAGCAGAAGAAGAGCTTGGTGGGCAAAGATGTTTGAGGTGTTTGTTGTTTATCTCCGTGAGCTCTTTGAAATTCTCTGGATGTCGTTTGCAGAGTTGTTATCAGTTGTTACGGCCACGTGAATGTGGTTTGACTGATCTGATCTCAAATGCATCCTCAGTGCATCCTGGGTGTTATCCCACCTGTACGTGACGCTGTCCACCTGTGATCGGATCAGGTGGGAACAGGGTCTTTCATTGACTTTCACTTCAATCAGTTGGATCAATAAAGCACATGATGTATTAAAGGAAAGCTGCCAGAAGAGCCGGTTTATTAATGAAACTGTCAGTAGAAAAGTAAAAACATTACTTTACCATCGATAAAAGCTTCAGTTGTTCATTGCTCTTCTTTCAGAGCACAAAAACTCAAAGCTGCTTTTGTAGATCTTCAGATAAACTTCAGCGTTTGCACAACAACTCTGTTTCAGTTCCTCAAACCCACCTGGAGCTTCTCGTTGTGGTTCTGGATGATGATTGTTGTTGCTTTTGTTTGAGTGCAAGATGCAAAAACTCAAGAGTTCATGTTTGAGCTGTCAGCAGCAGATTCAAGGTCATAACCACAGTTTTTATCCTGAAGCGTCTGTCTTTCGCTCCACCTGCTGAGGAGAAACATCTCTTCTCCTCAGCGTCACTCAGGACGACAAATCACAGTCGATTGGACGAATGTGTTTAAAGGTTTATTTTCACTTAAAGCGGCTGAGCCCTCGCTGAGTCGTGACACCCCCCCGCCACAAGTGTCGTTTGTCTGAGTGAAACGTTTCAGCAGGACAAGAATTTCCATTTCACACTCGGGTGGAGGTCCAGATTGGCTGAACTCACCCCAAAGGACCTTTTTCAACGGGCCACATTATGCCAAGCAAAGTCGACCGTGTGGAAGGAAAAACAGCAGCAGAAAAGCTTCTCATTAACAGTCTGGAGCTGCACATTTCTTATTTTAGGTGAATTTCCAATCAGAGTGAGTTATGAAATGGAAAAAAAAACACAACATTTAATCATCATAATCCTCCTCCAGGTGGCCTGATAACGAGAAGTTGCAAAATCAGCGCGGTAATGTTACGATCTGTGCGAGGAGGATTCAGCCTTTTGGCATCTGACAGACGGTTTTATCTGCAGTGTTACGAGTACATACCTGTTTTACCTCAGGCCCCTTCAGACCTGGCAGACGTTCATGTTTTGAGCCAGATTTTTTCCCAAAACGTCGGCCCGCCGAGGCCGCAGGGAGCCTCGGCCCCGTGAAGCCCTGCACGCTGTGCTGCATATATGCATTCTGCTCGTTTTCACATCTCAGGTTTCTGCTGCAGAAAGGCGCCGGCTTCAGCCGTGCAAAGCAGTTTTATGGTGATTAGACGGACACGAGGAAATCAAAGCAACATTATACAGACACGGGAGGTGGAGGAAGTGGAGAGCGGAGGGTCGTTTTTTTTAAAGTTTAGGTCTGAATATAAAGTACAGGATCCTCGAATCCTCCTCAGTTTATTTAGAAAATCACCTCCGTGTGAAGTGGACGGATCTGGGGCAGCAGGTTGAAAGGTGACTGTTTGTCTCACCTGTGATCTGAACTGCAGACTGATGATCCACTTTATTTCTTTAGTAATTTAAGACATCACAAAAATATAAGTATTGTTGAACATTTTGACTTTTTTGATGACTAGTTTTCTAATAAATTGAGGCTGCAAATCCAAAATAGAAGCATTTATCTAAGGAAAGAAATCAAAAAAAGAGAGTGAATATGTACTTACAGCTGTGATAAAGAACAATGATGCTCCAGATTTATAACAAAGCAAGTACCAAGAACTTCAGCATCAAATTTAAAAGGAGATAATATATTATTACTGCGTTCACTAATTAGTTTCCATCAGTAACTTTCAGGCTGTAGTTTAAAGCTGTGTGATACTGAGCTGCTGCTATTTGACCTTCAGGTTCCTCCTTCTTCATCTTCTGCTGAATCCATCAGACTCTGAGTCCACAGGATGGACCGAACGAGAGGTTTAAAGTCCCGAGGAAGCTCAGATGAACACTGATTGTGTCTGTTAACTGGTGATGAAAAAACAGTTTGGTGTCATTAAAAAAACCTCAGTGAAGCTGCAGCACAAACATGAAAGCTGACGTGTAAAATCCCTTTTTTTCTGGGACAAAACGTCAGGTGTCCAGGTGTGTCGTGAATGTTGTGAGGATCAAAGCGGGAAGCGGAGGGAGAACAGGTGACGTCAGGTCTACTGATTATTCCTCCACCTGTCCTCTCAGGTGTATCCATGCAGAAGCAACCTCCCTTTCACTGAGATCTGCTCAGTGTCTCTGATGGTCAGCTGATCTGACAGAGCAGGGAATGAGCTGCTGGTCATAGTTATGTTAATGCATAATTGCAAACTGAATGAACTGCAGCTCTGATTGTATTTATAACACACAGAATCTGGATTATTTTTTTATTCATAGCTGTTTTTGTTG
>JAPZDV010000012.1:1612962-1645205 GCA_029814665.1 Acanthurus lineatus | reverse complement strand
TTCCTTGATATAATTATTGACCATCCTGAGTAACAAAAAATTACGCAGCTGCTTAAAACAGATTGTATAAAGTGTTAAAAGTTGAGGTTGGAGAGGAACTTAAATCATTTCAAAGGTGAAATCTATAATTAAATTTACTGGAAATCTATCCAATAGATGCCAAAAAGGTCAGTTAAGATAGTTGAATTATCTCATAATAATAATAATGATAGTGATAATATTGATAATAATAACAAATGCTCTTATAATACATCCATGCTCTGAACTTGTATATAAAAATCTAATTGCCCCCCATCTGTACACCAGCATGTACACATGTTGTGTTTGTTTCAGGATGTTAATTTTTAATTCATCCCAGAGATGTTGGTGCTCTGTTTCCTGTTTTGAATTGACTGAGAGTTCGGGTGGTCGTGTTGATTTGTAGCCCCGGGCAGATCCATAATTGCTTTTCTAATTATGTTATTTAGGATCTCATGCACATATATGTTAAACACCTAAAGAACTTAGCTTATAAAGTATATGGATTTAGAATGAGTCTGTTTCCCTTCCTTTGTTATTGGAGTGGTTAAAGACATTAATTCTATATTAAATAAATTAGGAAAACTATGACGGGTGTGGCTATCTCACCTAGCTAACACCTCCAAACATCTCCTCCATGAAAAGAAATGCTGCAGTTTTCTTCGTTTTAACTCAATTCAGTACTTAAATTTGCCTTGAATCTTTTTAAAAATGTTATTAAAAGCTAACTAGCACACTGTGATAATCTGGCAAACTCTGTATTGATTAAAGAGTTAGCGTTGACTAAGCTAAACAATGTTTAACATAAAAAGCTAATGCTAACCGTTAAATGTAAGTGAGTGGTAAATGCTAAAAACATTAGCTCTGTATTCTTGGTGGTATATTTAAACAGATTTAGGTGTTTTTTTTACCTAGTTTGCAAGTTAGCTGATTTGTTAAGATAACTAACAAAGTGCGAAGGTAGTTTATAATAAGCTCAAATGTTTTGTATAGAAAAGCTAATGCTAACTGTCACTGTAAGTAAATGGAAAATGCTAGCATCATTAGCACCATATTCTGGGAGGTATATTTAAACAAAAAAAAACCCCAAAAACAGATTTGTGTTTTCAAACTTTTGGTAGTTTAGTAGTTGGCTGATTTGCTTATTTCTAACTAGGTAGGGTGTATTTTATGTGTCTAACTTTTTTTTCATGGCAGTAAAACATTTGTGGTAGAAAGAAAAACAAAATGGTGCTCGAGCTGAGAGGAAGCCATCAATCAAACATGAGCTGATTGCAAACCCCAAATGAGCTGCTTTTAAGTTGATTTACTGAAAGTTCGACTGTTTATTTTTTCCCAGGTCTTTGTAAATACATATAGAGGCACTTTAATGACTTTTTTCATGCATATTTTACTATTTTAAACCAAGTTTCTGACAGCTTTAAGTGATTTATCAGTGTGTGTGTGTTGTGAAGAAGTTGAAATGAGAACAAATCTAAAAAAAAAATACAAGCAGTAACAACAGAAACACATTATAGATTCGAAAACAACAACAATGTCCATAAAATGTTTTACTATTTTTGCTTAAGCAGCTACAGATACAAAGAAAAAAGTAGTAAAAGTAAAACAAATAGTCTGAAAGCTGACTGCTTGCAGATGCTTTAGAGGAAAACATGATTACGGTTAATCTGTAGGCAGCCATTTAAATTTGGTTTGTGTCTGGAAACTGTGTAAAATCAGGTTAAGAGTAGAATAAATTTGATTTTAAAATAGGCGTAGTTGAATTTTCCTTCCTTGTTGAAGTCATGGAAGTTTGGTGGCTCGTCTGATGTGAAGGAAATAACAGTGTGTGTTAATTATTTTCTGTCTTTTTTCTTTATTTTCCAGGATGTCAGTGAAGCTGCGATTCGACTCGCCCTCAGATGGAGGTTTGATCCACAGGAGTCGCTCTTTCACCGGTTTCAGCTCTCTGACTGGACGACGACGGTGAGCAACACATTGTTACAGCCAATGAGAATCCAAAGATTACTGACTCACCTAGTTAGACGAGGTCTCTGCCAACAGGTTGATTGTGTTGCACAGGTTGCATGTGTTACTTTAATTTTATTTAGAAAACATTATAGAAAACAATAGTAACAGTATTTGTTCAGCAGCTTTAGTTTTATAAATTGTGGACACAAATGATGGAAAACTGCCGGACAAAGGCGGAAAATCACCAAATGTCCAACTGAATCCTTGTCTTTAATTATCCCTTTTTGCAGCCACAAAAATGTCTGACTTTTGTTTTGTTTAATTAGTTTGTTTGTTACAGTAAAAGCATCTAAATCAAACCAGAGTGACAGTTTTTAATGTGCTGCAGCTGATTAGCTTATCAGCTGACAGACATTAGCAAGACGATTAAAAAGGAAACGTAAAATCTCTAAAACTTAAAACACCTGGAGCTGAAGTGTCTCATGTCGTGTGAGGACAAAACCTGGGTGGACAGTGAACGCACCACAGACTGAAAGATGTTTTTTTCTAAATGAGGAAAAAAAAAGAGTCGGATCTCTCACGAGAGAAAGAGAGAGAGAACAAAATGTCATGCTCAGAAAACCAGAGCTGGAATGCACTTCCTGTGATTTTTCCATCTTGAACAAACACAAACACAAACACACTTGAGCTCACTATATCTCTTAAACGCACACACATACACACATGCAAACACACACACACGCACACACGCACAAACACAGTCTGTGTTCATTCCTGAGCGTCTCCACTGTGTTTAGGTCTCAACACCATAACACCGTGTGGTCTCCCATGATTCTTCATTATGAGGCTTTGATGGTGACACGACAGGGATAAGACCAGGCCATAAACATGTCACACACACACACACACACACACACTCACACACTCAAACACACACACACACGCTCACACACACCGACAAAGACAGACGACAAACACTTTTTATGGACAAGTCCATGATTTTTATGTACAATATATAAAAAGAGACTGTTTCCCAAAAGATTGACAGCGTCCATCATTTCTGCCCCCTAGTGGACGAAGGGATCATGACTCTTGTCCATCAAGAGCAAAGGTGAAGTTAATATTTAAAATCATAAAGCCACAAGGTCGGATTATGTGATCGGTGGCATTGACAGGTAAAGAAAATGTCTTTCATGGGAGTCCACCATCCACTTCCTGTTTCAGACCAACAGTCAGCAGTTTCTTTTTAAACCAGGATGATCAACACAGCGAAAACCAAGTCATGTTTGTGCCTAAACTTTACCAAATCTTCACCATAGATGTTTTCCGACAGTGATTCATGAGGCACAAAGTGACATCGGGTCAGGAAAAGCCTCATCGTTTCAACTACAAACCTGAAAAAACATATTTTCTTGTGTTATTTGAAGGATTTGTATGAAATAAACTCAGTGAAACATGATTGAAAATAGCATTCTTGCTACTTTTTCAAACTTAGATGATAATGATTAATATGCTTTTGGAAGCAGCTTTGAAATGTTTTTATTGTTGGTGACTTCAGGTTATGTTTAAAGAAAACAAACCCTTTCTCGCTCTTTGTTATTAGATAGAAACTATGTCACTCTGTGTCTTCATGTATATTTTTTTCTTTAGGTCTTCATCTGTTCGTAACTCTCTTCGCTCCAAAGCCATGACAGGAGGTAAATCTCCCAGGATGCACCTGTCTCCCAGCAGGGGGGGTGGAACTATCTGGTCTCTGCAGCCGGATCAGGTTGACCAGGTCTTTCAGGCGTTACGCAAAGGACTCAAGTATGTTCAATAAGCAACATTTCCAGATTAAAATGTTCAAAAAAATTGTATTTTTGTTCTATATTTAGTTGAGTTGTTTACTTACATTATCTCAAATGTTTCTGACAATATTTAAATGCAAAGGAAAAATTAATTCAAGGTGCAAATGTGCATTTCATTAAGTCTCTTGTCTCTAACAGCATTTAGAAAGTGAGAAAGTAAGTCAAAAAAAGGGACTAAACATAACATGAATCAAACTTTAACACATTAAACTCATCTGTAAATGTTTGTGCCTAAATCAGTCACAGACATTTACACCTGCGATGGAGGTTGTTTAACAAGGACCATGATGCCACACTGCGTCATGACATCATCAAACTGCATCTTAGTCTAATGACAAAAATAAAATGTTGTGCATTTAAATATTTACAGAGCTAATGAAGTGATGGAGCAGTTAAAATGTTTATTATTAATGACTTAAACTCTGGTAAATGTTTTAACTGACATGAAGAAGATTCAGTGTGATGCTTCACATGTAAAGAGATTCAGTGCGACTCTTCTATGCTGATGATGTGATGGTCTGCAGGGAGTTTCTGGAGGGTCACCAGGCAGAGATGGACTTCCTGTCGTCACAGCAAAGAGAAACAAAGAGAAACTCCAGACTGGTGAGGAAAGATGGGGTGAAAGTGTGTGTGTGTGTGTTTTTGGGTGGTTTGACTCACTTTTTCTGGTGGTTATGATGAAGATAATGGTGATTGACGATGATGATGTCTTTTCTCTGTTCTCAGGCTTTTCTGTACGATCTGGAGAAGGTAACCTACTTTTAAAACTAGTCGAGCTAGATCATATTCACCATTTAACCATGTTAAAAAATATTATTATTAGAAACTCAGCTGATGTGTTTTTGGTTCTGCAGGAAATCAGAGCATTGGAGAGATACATAAGAAGATTAGAGTTTCAAATCAGTAAGGTAACTAACTGTTTTTTGACTTTTTTGCCTTTTTATTTTATGATATAATGTTTAATTGTAGGGATAATGATCAAGTGATGATAAAGACATCAAGGAGTTATTTGTTAGAACTTTAAATTACTTTCTATACATGTTTAAATGACCAACAAAATCAGTTTAAAAAGACAAAAATCACAGAAACTTTAGTTATTTTATCCCAAATCAGCAGTAACCAACTTCTTCCAGTCTAACAGTCAGATGCACACGAGCCACGTAATTTTTAAAAAATAAAACAGATGAGTGTTTTGTTGTTGATGGTGTTGCTGATCACACACTCCTCCATTCGTCCGTCTCCTCCGTCTGCAGGTGGAGGAGCTCTATGAGACGTACTGCATCCAGTGGAGGTTGTGTCAGGGAGCCGTCAACATGAAAAGAGCCTTCGCACTGTCGCCGTCCACCAGAGCGTCCAGAGAGAGTCTGCTGGAGCTCAACCGCAACCACCGACACAGCCTGCAGGTACACAGTGTGTGTGTGTGTGTGTGTGTGCTTTGTTATGTTTGTCCTGTTGTCTTGCACTGGGTTGTACGAATCCTCACAAACCTTAAATTCATTGTGCAGGCCTGTGTTGCACAAGGATGAATAAATTACCTCATACATCCTGTGTGTGTGTGTGTTGGTTTACTTCTTCAGTCGTAGGTTTTTCTTCCCTGAAGAGTTTGTTTGAAGTGGATTTTGATGTGACAAATCCAGAAATGTTTCCATCAACAAAGACTCTGTGCATAACGACATTAATACTGGATTAAAAAAAAAGTTAAAACTGCTGATCACAGAGAAGAAAATGCAGTTGTTGTGTAAGAAAGCGTGTCGGACGCTGCAAGAATCAACCGATCCTCCGAAAATAAACACTTGATGATCAGTTTATGATGCTGCAGGATTAAACAACTTTATCAGCACAGATTGAGATGGTTGCATCCTTGCTGATCACAGAGGGATCTGGTAAATCAGGGTTTAATTAAAGCATATTGAGGCCGTGAGTGTTTGCCACGTATCCGTCACGTCCATGCAGCAAAAACGCCGACAGTCGCCACAAAAGCTCCTGATGCCGCCAAACCAAATAATCTGCTGCGAGTGATGATCCCACAGCGGCGGCTCTGTTTGTAGCAGCAGGCTGAAGGCCATTAAAGCACAACTGAAGTCTGTCTGTCTGCTTGTCTGTCTGTCTGTCTGTCTGCCTGTCTGTCTGTCTGCCTGTCTGTCTGTCTGTCTGTCTGTCTGTCTGTCTGTCTGTCTTTATTGTGGTGTTGCAGATCATTTGTTCTCTCTTTCTCGGGATCATCTAACACACGTGCTCACACTCTCACATTAATTTGTTGATGCTTTGAAAGCAACTGGAACAACTTGTGCCTGTTTCAGTAAAGTAGCACAGCACAAAGAAACACATCAAGACTCGTTTAGGACTCGAAAACTCAGAGCTGAGACTTTCTTTTGACTTGCTAAACAAGTGATTTGAAAACCAAAATGACTCGGTGTCGCCTCTGCTGGTTTGCTTAGGAACTTCCCCCTCAGATCGATTAAGTTTCATTTAAACCTTAAATATTACATCATTATTTATTTGTCATCATATTTTGTTTTTTTTATCTTAAGGGTAAAAAGTAACTAGTAACTAGTTCCAAATTTCTCTCTAAATTGAAGCAAAGTGTAAAGAAGCAAAAAAAATAGAAATTCTCGAGTTAAAAAATGTATTTCAAAACTGTACATAATACAGTAATAGAGTAAATGAGCTTAGTTACTTTCCACTGCTGTCTCTTCCTGTTTTTTCTTTTTCTCTCTCTCTCACACACACACACACACACACACACACACACACAGAAGCTACAAAACCAATAAAAACTCACATTGTTACATGTTCATTCAGAGTGAATGAACTTCACAACTAAACAGGAAGTCTGACGAGTCTCTGACAGAGAGGTCAGGACCTCTGTGACCCCGTGACCACACACACACACACTCACACACACACACACTGATACTGCATGCGTACACTGTGAGTCTCTTTCACTAATTTAAAGGATAAATAAAGTTTTTGAGGTTCAGGAAGGAACCTGCTCAGGTTGAAGTGGTTTGTTGGAGTCGTTGGTCGAGTTAAATCTAAACACTTCAGGAAATGTGGAAATCTCTCGTCAGACTGAAAGATTAACTGTTTCTGGAGAAAACAAGGTTATTTTTAGACGTGTTGCCTTTTTGCTATTTAATCTGGTTGAAACTGTTTACAGTAGTAACCTGAACTCTTACATATAATAACTGGAGATCAGAGGAACCTGGTTAACTCTTCTTCATTTCTGCTGGAGAAAACACATTTTTTTATGTGTGTGTGTGTGTGTGTGTGTGTGTGTGTGTGTGATGTATAAACAAAGAATTATGTGTTTCTATGTGTGACAGACACCCAGCTGTGGCATCAGTGATGTGTGTGCTGAAACAAAGCGTTTTTCTTTGTTTATCCACAATATAATTCAAAATTAGACTAAATCTGAATATTACAAATTTGAAAAAATAGCATTTATTATATCCTTGAATGTTAATAAACACAGAAACACACACATTTACATTGACCTCTTGCATGCAGACGCAGACGTTAAAGATCTTGTCCATAGCTTCTTTGACTGTGACAGCAGATCTTTACAGTTTTTTTCCTGATTTAAAGCCCCATTAAGTTTGCAGCAGTCAAACACATTCACAGTAAAAACAAACATCATGACAGAAAAAACTCCTCCAAATGATCCTGAAAACACAGAAACAACAACACACAGAATGTTAACGGGTAAATTTCTGTGTTAAGAGTCATAAATTGGACACTAGTCTCTGGGTTTTGGCTTCAGACGGGTTGAGTTTGGTTTTGCAGTTTGCGACGAGCAGCCGTGACCTCGTGAAGAATCGGCCCACACACACGGCAGCAGTCTGCTCGACACATGCTGCTTCATCTGCTGCTCTCTGCTAAACACTCGTCTTTTCGGCTCTGAAGTGCAGTTTGTTTGTTTTGGAAGAATAATTATATTTAAATATCAGCATTGAGAGACATTTAAACAGCAGATTATGAGGATTTGAGACCAGCTACTTGCACTGCGGCTCTAAAATGAGTTACAATCACAAACTTATTATCCTTTCACACCTGCTAAAAGTGTTTGTAGATGTTCTGTATGTGACCTTTGACCTCATTTTGGACAGAAAATAGGTGAAAAGGTTTCCAGCTGAAGTGCTCTGATAACAAAAATAAGACGCCCCGCTAAGGATTTATTTACTTTACTAAAATTCAACCTCTTACCCAATTTCTCCTCCCTGCAGGACATGTCAGTTATGGAAGGAGAGCTGGAAATCCTCCTCGGAGAGCTGCACATCAAAATGAAAGGTGCACACACTCACACACACACACACACACACACACACACACACACACAGAGCAGCGTGCAGGTGATCGATGACACGTTTTCTTCCCTGCAGGTCTGATCGGCTTCGCACGACTCTGTCCCGGAGACCAGTACGAGGTGAGCGTCTCCGTCTGAAGACAAACATCACACGCTTGAATCAAACGCCAACAGTCTCTCACATGAAATGTGACCGAAACATATTTTTCCACTGTTGGAGTTAAAGTTTAATAAAAAAACGTGGTCAGAACCAGAGCTGGTGATTTAGTTTAATGTTGGAGTCACATGATGGAAACTGTGATTCGCTCACCTTCAGCTCTGCCCATAACATGAAGGCTGCAGCAGTGAAGTATTCAGGTCACTAAAGTATGGAAACATGGCAGCAACGCGATGAGAAAATACTCCATTACAAGTAAAAGCAAGAGAGTATTATCAGTGAAATGTAATTAAAACATAAAGAAGACAAGTATGCATCTGAATGACCTTTAAAGTTTTGTTTTTCTATATCATTTGATGGTTTTTATGTTGAATTAAGCAGCTTTTCTTTGTTTGTTCGATGATGTCACGTCCTGATGATGTCACATGACCAGGTGGTGGTGCGTCTGGGCCGCCAGCGATGGAGGATCAGAGGGAGGATCGAATCGGACGACACGCAGGCCTGGGATGAAGAGGAGATGGTCTTCCTCCCGCACATCCACCACAACTTTGAGATCAAGGTTACACACACACACACAGACACACACACATATATGCATGTACACAAACACACGTGTGCACAAATAAAGATGTTTGCAGATGTTTCCAGATGTTTATCTTCCTACTAACAGGTTTTATTCTGTATGATGACTTCATGTTAATACACAGAAGTTTCCTTTTGTGTATCTTAATGAATATTTTCATTAACAAAGACCCGTCTTCACTGTGTGTGCATGTTATTGTGTTTATGTACAAGGTTCAGGTCTCTCACCTGTCAAACCTGCTCCCTCAGGTGACGGAGGCGAAGGGTTTGGGTTGGCTGCTGGTCGGCATGGTGACGTGTGCGAGCGCGGACTTCTTCGTGGCAAAGCCGCAGCTGATGTTGGTGGACATCACGGAGCTGGGAACCATCAAGCTTCAGCTGGAAGTCTCCTGGAAGTACGAACACACACATCACACACATTCACACACACTTACACACACACATACTGTCCTAAAAATAACAGATGAGGTGTTGGCAGAGAAACATCATGATGTCAAGCGCAGAGGCATTTCCTCCGCCGAGGACTCGATTTGATGAGAAGATGATTGAACGGCGAAGAGATGAGGAGAGATTTCAGAGATTTTTCCCAGAAAAGAAAAGTGGAATAATTGGGTGAAACGTCGAGGGAAAAGGTGCGGACAGCTGCGTCAGGAAATGAAATCTGTGGCGAACTTTTCCTTTTGAACTTTCGTCTCGACCTCAGACGTTTGACCCCTCGTTCTGTCATCTGTGTCTGCGGCCTGTCAGGTGATGATTCATGTGACAAGACAAACCAATCAGATGTGTTTCTGTAAAACGACAGGAGAGAGAGAGAAGATGGAGGCAAAGATTGAGATAAAAGATCTGCTCCTTTTTCTTTCTCTTGTACAGTTTTTTTTAAGATGTCAAACATCTTCCTTCCTGTTTTTTTTCCACGTGTTCACTGCAGTAAAACAAGTAAAACAAGGCCGAGCAACAGCAGCGTGATGTAAAACAACAACGAATGGAGTGTCGCATTATTAAAGATTCACATCCAGCTGTTCTGCAGAGTCTGTAGTTGTTTTTTTTCAGTCTCTAACCTGAGCCAGCTGTGGCTGAGCGGCTCGCTGAATATAGACTGTACACACACACACACACACACACACACACACACACACACACACACACACACACACACACACACACAGACTGTGCCCTTGCACCATGACAGATCACATTTCAGGGTTTAGAGGCGCCAGGTGGAGGCCGTTTCATGGATTTTCCCCTGAGATGGAAAATCACACAAAAACACACACACACACACTCACAAAACAAAAGAGTGCTGTGCTCTACACACACACACACACACACACACACACATTATTCTGCTGAGCCTCTAAATGAATCACATTTCAGTGATTTCCATCAGAGTTTCTGTCGTATTTAGACTCTCACACGTGACATGATGCAGAAGATGATGAAGATGCAGAAGATGGAAGTTTGTCGGCTGAATTTTAAAAAATTTAAAAAGTCAGTGGACACAAATAAAAAGAGTGTGTCTGCACTGCAAAGCCCTCAGGTGTGAGAGTCTGCAGATGATGAATGTAAAGCAGGATGCTGTTGTTGAATAGCAGAAAACTTCCCACATGAGACAGTCGAGCCTCCTGAAGGACCAAAATGTTAAAATCACCACGTGTTTTTAACCCCCGATCATTATTCTGTGTGAGTAACAAGACTAAATAATCAAATCCTGGAGCTCAGAGGCCTTTAAAATTACACTGATATGTTTAATGGGAACAAAAAAACAATCCATTGTAATTTGCAGGGAATTTTATTGGGAGTGTGTGGAGAAAAGTTAATGGGTTTGAGGTTTGTCACATGTGGTGACAAAATGCTGGAAGCCAGAACTTAAACAAACCGAGACAAGTTTGAGTCTTTAAACGCATCAAAACTATGAGAGAGTCTGTAAACTCAGACATGGACAAGCTGTAAATAATAACAGATCAGTGATATTTGCTGGTATTTCTGCTATAATATTGTCAAATGGAAGAAATGTGGAAGAAGGAATGTTTGTGTTTAATGTACTTTTATATATCCTGTGTGTCGTTGTGTGTGTTTGCAGTCCGTTTGACAGCGCTGAGAAGATGAGGCCGCTGTCGGTCAGCAGGCAGTCGGTGTCGAGCAGAAAGAGTTCAGTTTACAGCTGGACGGCACCGAACACCCCGTCCTTCACCGAGAAATACTTTATAGTGAGTCAAAACTGTTTTCATCTGATCTTCCTGACATTTTAACAGCTGAGAGATGAAACTGAAATGATTTTAACATAAATATTTGGATAATAAACATGAAAACTTCACCTCCAAATGAGTTTATATGTTCAGAACTAATCATGTTTCTTCCTTTCAGCTGCTTTTAAAATCACTGAATCACATTAGGATCCATTTTTCAAGCATTTTACTGTGAAAATACAGCTTTTTTTCAGCCTGTAGTTCCTTTAAACTCAGATTTTTTCTTCTTCCTCCTCTGCAGTCGATGGTACGTGACCTTCAGGACCGAGACGGTTCGCTCCCGTCTCTGGTGTCTAAAGGTCGACACAACAGAGGGGGCGTGTCTCTGCTCAGCTACCTGTCCAACCCCTCGCACACCTCCATCACACCGGACCACAGCCCTCAGAGCCCCTACGGCCTCAGGTGTGTAATTTAGGCAGGTAACGGTTAAAGGATGACACACCTGTTGTTGGGAATCATGAGAATTGATAGTAATATTATTTAATAATACCAGTTTTATCCTTTCAAGTTGCACTTTCAGACCCTTTATGGCTTGTTACTCAAGTTTGTCTTGTTAGTCCACATCACAGGTGAGAGACTTGATGTAGATCATCAGTCATTTTGCTTTAACAGGTTGTTTGAATTTATGGACTTTTAGAGGCCTGAGGAAGTAAAAGTTTCCATCATTTCACAAATAAAAGTTCCAAAAAGTAAACAAGGAAACATTGTCTGAATTTTGCTTCTCATCGTTTAATCATCTTGTGTTCAGTTGTGACCCTTAAGAGTCTTCTTTGGACCCACTAGAGGGTCCAGACCTCCATGTTGGTGACCCCTTTGCACTCTTATGCAGTTAGATGAAAAGATCATGAATTGGTTTTGTCTCTGTGGATCCAGTAAAGAAAATGATCCACCCACCTAACATCAGTGCAAATATTTCTGTGTATTTTATGTGTCAGAGTGTTTTTATGCATCGTGTTTAAAATAAATTCCTCCACAGCCTCAAACGGACCCACAGCTTCCCCTCCAGCCACAGTCCAGGCACCAGTCTGGGAGGAAGCCAGACTCAGCTGTCCCTCGGGGAGGAAGGATCTCTGGAGGTTTCTGCAGAGGAGAGGGAGACGAGGAAGAGGATGGATGAGAAGGAAGTGGAGGAGGAAGAGGAAGAGGAGGAGGAGGAGGAGTGGGGAAGTGTGTTAGATACTCGCTCTGCACCTGCGGAGGTTAAAACAGGATCCCTGCCGGCTTTACAGATGTGAGGATGAACTCAGGAGCAAATGATGTTTCATTTCCTTAAAATTCTGCAAACGAATGATGATGGTTTTTGTGATGCAGGTCCAGCACTCCTGACATCCTCAGGAAGAACATGGCTGGAGAACCAGAACCTGAGAGTCCCAGTGAAGAGCTGAGACCTGAACCTGATGATGCTCAGGTGAGAATAACACATCATGAAACATTCAGCTGAAGTTTAATTATACGCATCAAAATCCTGGTGCAAAATAGAAAAGTTAGAGACAAACTTTCATCCCTGTTTTTAAATATTCAGAGGAAGCAGAATAATTAAACTTATGTTTATTCTTTCTGTTGGTTTTCTTGGTTTGAACTCAGTCGTCTCCTCATTTGTCCCAGGATTCCTCAGAGAGTCTCTCATATTCTGCCCCTGACTCGCCTTCATCCACCGCTCAGCCCCCTGCTGCGGCCCCTTCCTCGCCCACGCCTGCTGCTCCGACCCCGGGGAGGCCGGCGGTGGGTGGAGCCCAGCGGCGGGCTAAGGCCCTCAGGCTGGGAGTCATGATCTCAGAGCTGGAGAAGATGTTACAGAACCAGAGCTGCTCTGAGAAGGAGCTGAGAACCCTGGAGCACCAGATCCTGCACCTGGCAACCATACTGAAGGTAGCTGTGTGCACCTGTATCACACACACAACCACACACACACACACACACACACACACACACACACACACCTTGATGCTTTGTGCCTTAATGCCCCGTGTGTTTTCCCACAGAACGACCTCTCCCTGCTGAGAAGCTCATCATCAGAGGAGACTCTGGCTGTGGAGGAAGTCCTGGGCAGCTTTGACTTCCTGTCACATGACTTCAATGTGGATGATGACACTTCCTGTTTGGGCAGCTTGAGACTGAAAGACAGCGGGTGAGTTCAAAAAAACAAAAGAAGAGAAAAATGTTTAAAACACTTAACACTGACTGAACCTGCAACGACTCATCTCTTGTTTTCTGTCTTTTTCCATCAGCATCAGTTCTTTTCAGCAGAGCACCCACAACAGCCAATCAGCTTCTGAGGAGGAGCTGGTCACCGCCCCGCTGACTTCTGGAAATTGGGGTCTTGACCAGGCTTTGGAGACTCACCTTGATATATGTTGCATCCTGCTGCAGGTACAGTTTGTTTCTGTGTCAGGACACAAATAGTGTTCAAATAAAGCAAGTTTTTGTTGAGTGTTCACACTTTTTTTATACAGAAATAAAGTTTTATTCAAAAAAAGACAACAAAAGGTGGTGTGAAATGTGAATTATGAGGTTCAGAATACAAAGATACCCTTCAAGGCTTAATAACAGCATGCAGGAGCCACTAGATGGCAGCACAAATGGGATTTTCTGCATATGTTGTCTGGCGTTTGGAGGCCATTAGGGATCTGTTTCTGCCTTTTGTCATGCAAAGCTGCCCTTCATCTGTCTCCAACCTCGAACTCAAACTCTTACAAATGCTCATGTTTGCTCAGATGATAAAAACAACAGACTTCAGCCCTTCGAGGAAGGAGCTGCTGGAGGAAATGGCTCTCCAAGCAGAAGTCCTGGACAGAGTCAGCTGTCTGCTGCTGGAGAAGAACAACAACATTTCCACAAATGACGGTCAGTGAAAGATCTACTCGTTTGTCTCGTACAAAATAAAAAGTTTTGATGAAGCTTTTTCTTTCACCAGGTTTTGACTTAAACAAAGCTGCTAATCAAATTATTTTTAAAGAGGAACTGTCCTGTTTGTACATGTTAAACAGGTTGTTTCTCAGTTTGCATTGATAAATAAAGGTAAACATAAACCTCTTCCTCCTCTCTTCACCTTCAGTCCTGCCGAAGGCCCAGAGAACGAAGGATGTGCTGTCGTTCTGGGACGAGTGTGTGAACGACAGCAGCTCTCCTTTCTGCTGCCACTCGGACAGTTTCTGCAGGACGCTGAAGAAACGTTACACACACAAAGTGAAGGCAAAGCAGCCCGGCCAGTCAGAAAAAGGTACCGAACAAAAGCACTTCAGTCCACCTTTTCTTGAAGTCTTGATTCCCCACATTTACCCATAATGCCTCGTTGTTATTCTAATGATGAGCTTTGACATTTTGCATCAGATTTAAACAGGAATCAGTTTTTTAAAACAACATGTGTTTGACACACAAGTACACGAAAGATTCAAAATCTGATTTTTAGAAAATTTTTGTTGTTCTGTATTAATATTTATCATCAATTTACCCCTTTTGGAGGTTTTCTTGCTGCATGTTTCTAGTTTTTTGATGCTCATCGTGTTGACATACAGCATCAAAAGCAGAGCTGTGAACCTTCGTTTTGTCCTCTGCAGTGTTTTCTCAGCTCCTGCAGCAGCTCCAGATGGCCTGTCGGACGGCGTCCAGCCCTCGGCCGGTCTGCAGCCCAGAGAGAGTCACCGTCTTCCAGCTGTCGGTGTATCTGAAACGCTGGAGCGTCCAGGAGCTCGGGGAGCACATCTCACAACTGTCCAAAGAAGGTAAAGTCATCACCTGTTGTCTTATCCAACGTGTCTGAAGAAACTGTTTCTAAAATGACGCATCATTACCTTTTTAAGTAACATCAAGAGTTTGGTTTATCCAAATTGCAGAAGATAAAAGACAAGGTTTTGAGATATCTGTTGCTGAGATTGCTCCCACTAATCCAGTACAATAAAGGAAATGGTTTGTGGCGCTCAGAGCTTTAAAATTTATATTCAAATTAATCAGCAGCAGCATCTCAACAATCAGAGTCTCACCGTGTTTTTAATGGGACTGTTTCTTTGATAGAAATCTGTCCCTTTGAAAACTGGCTTGATGAGTTATAAATGTCATTATTTAATAGTTTGAGTTTAACAAATTAATTTTATTCCACCTTTATTTGATTTGAGGGACAATTTTCAGATTTGCAAATTGATGAAGATCAGCAGAGAACAATGAAAACTTAACAGTTTTACTTCATTTTAAATCCATTTTACTGACTTTACGGCTCAATCACACGTGACAGGTGTCCTCCAAGGTTTGTGTATAGAGATATGTGCATCAGTGTGTGTGTGTGTGTGTGTGTGTGTGTGTGTGTGTGTGTGTGTGTGTGTGTGTGTGTGTGTGTGTGTGCAGTTTGTTAAACATTTGGTTTGGAAAGCGCAACACATCTTAAACTTCTAAAACAACAACTGTGTTTCTGTGCTGAACTCGCTCTGGGACAAATAAAGTCTGAAATCAATCTGCACACTTTTTTCAGCTCAGTTTGAACGCTCGGTGGGCGGAGTTTACGGCCCAAATAAGACACAACGTCGTGGATAAATTACCAAGAAGTCCTTGAAACTCTCTGGAAAATGACAACTGTGAAAAGTCCATCTTCTTCTCAAACACAGCTGTTACATGAACCTCATTGTTTTCTCACTGGTGTGTTTCAGAGTACATCCTGACAGCCCTGAGGGGCCCCAAAAGAAGGCGGGCCTTGAATAAGCTGAAGGGGCGGTCCATCTCGGAGCTCCTCCCACTGGGATGCACGCTGCAGACTCTGGCCGCCCTGCAGATCGACTCCAACCACAAAGTCTGCAAAGCTGCTGCCAGCTGCCTCTGCAGAGCTGCAGGCTGCAAGGCGTTCAGGAACAAGGTGCGTCCACCCGTCCCGTTCAGGTGGTTAAATTTTCCAACAGGCCGCCGTCAGCACAACAACGGACGACCGTGAGCGACGAGTTTACAGCATTTATTCTTATTTTAATAAACAAACAAAACAAACTTACAATATGTCAAAAAAGGAAAACATTCTCTCACTTGTTTCTCTCTTTAACAGAAAAAAAACAAACTTAAACTTTCTTAATTCAAGCTTTTCTCTTTCACTGAACAAAAACTAGCTCAATCGCCTTTTTAACCAATTGTAAAACAATTTATTCAAACTTGAGATAAACAAAATAAAACTCATCACCATCTTGATTTGTTTCAACAAAAAACCAACTCTGTTTTGGTTAAAAAATGAACCTTTAATTCACAGATATAGATGTGAAAATATTCTGCGTTTACAAGCCATTTGTAAACATTTTTTTGACCTAGATGGCGCTAAAGGTAAAGTTGGTCAGTGTTAGTTTAAAATATTTTGGCAATCAATCCAAAAGTTGTTGAGATATTGAGACTGAACAACATTACTGCCCTGTAAAAACTTACTTAAAATGACATGCAAAGAAATGGGCACCAACATTTTTTTTAAGCTCCTCTGTTTCCCAGCATGCTTTTCAATATGTTTTTTAACTTCTATTCGATCAGGAAAGTTTCACCTTCTCACCTGAAAGCTGCTCAGTGCAACCAAAGTGTGATCCGTCAGCTGTGAGCAGCTTGACTGACAGATTTAAGATCTTAAAGCAGCTGAACATCAGCATGTTAAGGAAGTAAACATTTATTTATGCGTGAGTTCAGCCCCACAGAGCCGCCAGCCTCGTTATTTTGAACATACAGACAGAAAAACCTTCTCTTGGTTTAGTTTGTCAAAATAAATGCAATGTTACAACGACAGCTCAAGCAGCATCATCATCACTTCTCCCTGTTAACTTTGACCCGCAGGCGGTGGTTTTCTACACACAGAGTCTGAAAAACACTGATGTTCAGATCCAACAAGCCTCCTGTCTGGCTCTCAAATGCCTCAGGGTGAGAAACACACATCACACACACACACACAAACTATCTGCAAACACAGCAACACTCACTGACACACTGACGGGTTTGTTATCAACTGTCTGCTGCTCGTGTGTGTGTGTGTGTTTATCCATCAGGCTACAGAGAGCGTGGATCACATAGCAGATTTGTGGAGATCGACTGATGAAGATCTTCGCAGCGCTGCCAGAGAGACAGTCCTGTCCTTTGGTACAAACATTTAATAACCTTTATTTGTGTTTTCTCATATATTTTCTTCATAGTAATGTTTCTTATCCGTTGGTTTCGCAGGTAAAAAAGGCTACCTGGCCTTCCAGAGGATGGACCAGCTGTACACTGAGATGCAGGAGGAGGTTTATCAGAACGAAGAGACTGAGATCACGTATCTATAGGAGACAAACGTGGGACTTTAAACAGACTGAGAGTCTTTGCTTTTTCTCCAGCATGAAGAGTCTCAGCGATCCTGACTGTCAGAGTGAGAGACTGAACCGACACAAAGCTTCTGTCTGAGGTGGATAAAGTTCAACCCTTCGATTTTGTTTGAAGAAATCTGTGGTAACAAAAAGCAAAAAGGACGAGAGCAGAGCAGATTTAAAGAAGGTGGCTCTATTTTCCTCTGGATGGATCAATGAGGAGTGACTTTACGGGACTCTTGATATTATTTTTTGTCAAACATGCAAGTTTGTTCAAAGAAAGGACTCACAGATGAGATTTTTGTTGCTGTTTTAAGATTATTTCTGCTTTTCCAGTGTTGGGATTCACTTTAAGGTCCACAAATTTACATGTTTTTTTTTAATTAAACAATGAAGGAGAAATGTATTATAATTTCACATAATGTGAAAAGGTGTGTGATTGAGAGTCATTGTGTGCAAAAGTCCTAAATACCAATGTGAGCATAAAACCCTGATGGACTGAATAAATGTCTAATAATAACTCCAAACAGCATCTCTCCTGCCTTTGAGAGTCAACAAAACCTCATACAGAAGGACTACAAATCTTTCTCTGTTTTTTCTCTGAGTGGATTTTTGTTTTCCTTGTTTTCATGGCTGCTGAAATGTTTCCACAAACAGGAGCTGTGACGCTCAGGGAGGCCAAAGGGTTAAATCACAAACATCCCTGACAGGCAACCGAACAGCATGTAGGAGATTTACTCTGCTCCTCTAAATCTGTTTTGGTATTTTTTTGTCTCAGAGTTTCCTGTTTTGCTGATGATCTGAGACGTTCAGGGCTGATAAAAGTGTGTTTTTGTTTGAGGTACATATGTGCATTGATTTGCATTGATTAAGCTTTAAGGAGGTGAGAATCCCGAGGCAATGACACATTACCTAAACGCTCAATCAATAATGAACTAATATTACTTCATATAATACTTGAAATGCCACCAAATTAGTTTGAATCAAGGCATAAAGCTGCAACTCAGCATTATATTTACTATAAATCATTTTCTTTATTAATCAACTATGTGTTTTGCCCATAAAATCCTAAAAAAAACCCCCACAAATATGATATAAATAAAGACTTTTGGGTGGAGCAGCAGCATAAGGCCTCCATATTATAAAGTCATTCTAACTGTAATTCAGCTAATTTGATGGCATATCAAAGAACACATGAAGTGAAGTGTGAGTTAATACAGATGAACCACTGAAGTGAAAACTAATCCTGTAAACTCGCAATGAATTCATAAGTGCATCCTGCATTAATTTATGCATTAAATCATCATCAGTCCGGTATTAATTAAGTGCTCTCTATCGTTAAGTGTTGCAGAGTTTCTTTTAATCCTCCTCTCCTTGAATTTATTTTAAGCTGAAGGCAAAAAGGAGTGTGAATGTGAACTTGAGATGCATGCAGGTGCTGCCCCCTGCTGGCTGTGTGGGTGAACTGAGGTTGCAGAGGCCTGAGGATGTTTTCACTCACCACAGAGCAGATTTGACTGCGGTCAAACTGACCTGGGACCCCTCTGACTGGGATATTTGAGGAATGTTTGGAAGGTCAATCAAATGGCATGAGAAGATGACGTTAGTTGGATTTTTTTTATTTCCTTTGTGATGAGGTTTTTTGCTTTAGCCTTGAAAGCTCAAGACAGTTCAGCATTCCTTTGGGTTAAGGAAAGTTTTTGGTGTTAGAAATGACCAGAAAATATACAAAAAAAGATAATTTTCCTCTGAGAATATTCTCAAATGAAAAGAAGTGAATGAAAACTCTCAGCATCCCAAAGCTCTTATGACAGAAACTACAGCTTTTAAAGATAATTAGATGCTTGCTTAAATGAGACAAAGAGCTGGATTTTGACTGTGTTTGAGAAAATTTTGTGCTTGGTTTGTTTTGATTCCTTCCTGGTTTAGAGACTAATTTTTTTTTTTAAAAAAAAAAAGAAAAGACAAACAGCAAATTGTAAAAATTCTGTTTAAATTTTTTTAGCTTCAGTGTTTGCTAATGGCACTGTCATTGACTTAAAAAATCCATAGAAGAAGAAAGCAGAGCTGATGGAGATTTGGCAGAAGAAGAAAGAAGAAGAGTAAAGGAAGTAGTGATGTGATGTTTAAGTATTTTCATGTACAGGAGAGAAGTTTAACAAGACTCATGCTAAGGCTAATGCTAAAGCTCAAAGAGGCTGCACTCAGGCACATCACTTTTCAATGTAAATGCTAACATTAGCATGCTAACATGCTCACCTTGACAATGCTAATTTGTCAATGTTCAGCAGGTTCATTGTTTACCATGTTGTTTGTTGAGTGTGTTGGCATGCTAACATGCTAATGTTTGCTAATACACGTCTAATAAGAATTAAACACAAAGTAAAGCTAAAACTGTGGAATGTCTTTAGCTTTGAGCTGTTTTCCGTGATATAGTTCCGTCAAAACCACAAATACGAACCTCATGGTGGCGCTAGATGAAAAAGACAGAGGCTAAACACAGTCTTCAGGGTTTATCTTCTGGGGAATATGAATGTCTGTGATAAAACAATCCACCCAACAGGTTTTTAGACATTATGATGCTAAAAACTTGCTAAAAACATGATGAGATCATATGCTGCATGCACAGGTTTAATGAGACAAGAAACACCTGTTACCTGTTGTTTTTGGCATAATTGGCATAATTAGCATAAGTAGCATACATATTTCTGTTGATTTGTAATGAGACATTGCAGCTTAAAATTCTTCCTGTTTCTTTGGTTCAAACCAGAAAAGAATATTTTTAGAGGGCAGGATCAATATAAGAAAACTAAAAAACAAAAAACTAACTGGTTAGAAATTGAAACTAATCTTAATTCGTCCATAACTTTTCGCACTTTTAGTCCAGACTTATTTCTGAATAGGTCCCATGGATGCAAAAACTGTATTTTAAACCATAACATAACTGGATGTTTATTGCCTTAGAAATGTATATTATTGAGACCTTACAGTGTTTTTAAGAGACTGAAGGGTTTTTTACTTTTAAGAGAATTAAAAGGACTTTTAGTTCACTGCAGCTGATTTTTCTGTGCTCAAATTTAACTGTGCTGAGTAATATTTATGAACTCAGTGGAAATTAATACACTTGAACATATCATTGTATCCTGAAGTGAATATGTCTTAAAATCAGACTTTATTTTATTCTCATTTATAGGAAATACTAAGTAGAACTTTCTTATTGCACCATTGCACCTTTTTATTTTATTTCTACTGATTTGTAAAGTTTAAATCTAATAGTTAATGCTTTTAATTTTTTTATTGAAAAAAATATTAGCAGTTATCAAGTCAATGAACCAAAATATGAAGGAAATTCTGGCATAAAAATGGCCACAATGAGATTTGAGATTTACTGCACCCAAGATACATTAAACAAGCAGTAAATAAAGCTGTGATTAAATGACTGCAGTATCTGGGACTCTGAACAGTCAAATAGAGATAAACATCATTTGTTTATGCAATATAAATGATCTCTAAGTGCTTCACGAATAGAGTACAGTTATAATTAATTAGATGGTAACGGTGGTGGAGTTTTTCTGATTACATCACTTTTTGATTTAGATTTAAAAATCTATTGGCTAACAAACAAATTGGCTCTGATTGCCTTATAAAATGCTAATTTAACATGGAGCTATAAACAGTTTTGTTGTTTTGGAATCGCAGGAGACTTTCTCAGCTGTTTCAGGACGATGAATACAGATTAGGACGTAAATAATGATGATGGTGGTGGTAAACTCTGTGGGGAAATGGGAGTGAGTCATTAGCTCATATTGCACCTCAGTTGCATCATCTGAAACCAACATACAGCTGGTTTACAGTTTCTGCTTTATTCTCCTACTGAAGTGCTACTGCTGCCATTTATACTTGATGACAGGGTTTCTCTGGGGTTCATCTAAGTAAGTTTCAGACCTTTTCTGACCTTAAGAGCCCAAAATCTAATAAAAACTGTTGCTTAAATTCCAAAATTAGTGCCTAAAATATCTTTTAAATGTTTGATATGGTATTGAGCTCTACACAAGTTAACACCTTGAGAGGAAAAAGAACTTTATTTAAATTAAAACCAAAGCAATAATGTAGCAGTGGGCATGTTTAGCACTGCTGCAGGAGGCCAGGCCCCACACACACACACTCACACACACATACACCCACGCACACACACACACATTAGGTACACAGTATAAAAGCCTCAGCCTGTGTCTGACAGCTAAACATAACACTTACAGCAGGAATACACAAGGAAACTTGATGAGAGCGTTGCCCTTTTGATGAACAATAAACTTATTGTTGTCAGTGAAAACTTGATATCATCTCGTCATCCAGCATTCTGCATATTTATTGTCGCTGGAAATACTGACCATCTATTGTTACGTCAACTCGTGTATCACCACATTTTTTACGCTTTTTCAGCATTTCATGATCACAAAAAAATACACACACTTAATACAAGTTTTCTTTCAGACATCCCATACATCCAGATTTTTCTACCCTTTGGAAACTTTCAG
This sequence comes from Acanthurus lineatus, assembly GCA_029814665.1. Classification (NCBI taxonomy): domain Eukaryota; kingdom Metazoa; phylum Chordata; class Actinopteri; order Acanthuriformes; family Acanthuridae; genus Acanthurus; species Acanthurus lineatus. The sequence goes on along the minus strand of JAPZDV010000012.1, from coordinate 1,623,277 downwards.
CATTTTGTTTTTTATTAATTAAAATTTGTGTGTGGAACTTAATGCTGGAGAGAAAAAAAAAACAAAACTAACAGCAACCCATGCACGAGAAAAACAAACGGAAAAAAAAAAACAGCCAAAAAAAAAAAAAGAAACAATAAGTTAAGGTGGCGAGTCTGACGTAAGGGGAGATTAACTCTGAGGGGAGAGGAGGAAGAGGGGATGAGGAAGACGAGCGGAGGGGCAGCTGCAGGGCACGGGGGGTAATAACATAGGGACAGTTTCTCAGCATTATTACACCTTCTGAGAAGCGTTTATGTGACTATGAGGCGAAGGAGGAATTATTTACAGCATAGTTATTGATTGTCCAGTGTCGCTGTGCTCTCCTTTTCGAGGATAGCGTTTCGTGTGCAGAGCCAAAGTGGCGACAGAGTTTGGTCGGAGTCGGACTGTGAGAGGCAAGTTGCTCCTGTCGGCAAACATGTCGAGAAGCTAACAATTCTTAAACAAGATGGTGTATAAAATTGGTCAACATCTAAAACGTTACAGGACTGAGAACAGAGCATGGCAGCTGGTAAAAACTTGAAACATCCGACTGTCTGCAGATTTCAGTAGGTTTTGTGTAAAGTTTGGCAGTTTGAGGTGGAGGGAGTTGTATTTCTTAGATAAAGTGATGGTTCTCTTAAGCAATGCTGGACGTAAACAAGACAGAGGGCTAGAAAACAAACTAGAATACTGAAACACAGTGGTCACGTTAGGACGAGGATGTCACATGTGGGGGTACATATTGTTTAGTTTTCATTCAAATGCTGGAATGAAAGTTGCTGAAATTGAAATTCTTCCATCCTGAACACCAAGTTCACACATGTCCTTTCCTCAGCATTTTAAGTCTGAGTGCCCCTCCTTCCCTTCCTGTTACATAAAAGTACACTGAGTGTCTCCTCCGACATCGCCTCCCCCTCCCCCTCCCCCTACCACCTGAAATTCAAGTCTCTGTCTTTTACAGCATGGAAAAACAGCCCCCCCACAATCCTCCAGAACTGGCTTTCCTGCTCCTCACCACTGCCTTTGGCCGAGCGCTTGCTGAATTTGCGGTTTTCTCCTCCAGCAGTCCTCCAAACACCGCTAATACACCGCCCTCTCACCCTTAAAGTGTAGTCAGTCCACTCTTACAGCATGGCAGTATCAATCCCCAGCAATGCCTTGTCGCCTTTAATCCACCCCACCTTCCCCCCTTCCGGTATTTCTCCCCCTTTTTTCTCTCCTAGGTCCCAACAATCGCTGGGTCGTGGGCAGCGTCCGGCAGTGCAGCATCCTGGCAGTGGTAGAGGAAGCAGTTGCCCCAGCAGCTATAGCAGATGAGGAAGAGGGCAGCCAGGAAGACCAAGGCACAGATGGTGCAGGGCTTCCTCTCCAGCAGGAAGCTGAGCAGGTAGAAGCCCATGAACATGGAGTGGTTGAACCACAGCGCCGGGTTCAGCGGCTTTGGGATGAGCAGGACAGGAAGCAGCCACTGTAAGCAATACATTGTCTCTTTTTCTTGTGAAGTGCCTTGGCAGAAGCTCTGTGTGGGTCTGGTACACCTCAGCCCTGGGTTGTCTGAGGTCTCTGAAGGAGGAGAATGTGGCAGGGTGTGGGGGGGAAACAGGCCTCGGCAGGTAAGATTTGGGAGGGTTGTCCTATCTGACAGTGCTGGGAAGATGGAGGAACAGGTCAAAGAAACCAGGTGTCGCTGTCGTCAGGTCATCCCTGGAAACAGCAAAGGACAGGTCAGGGAAAAGGTCTGAGGATTTCAAATCTCCAACCTGTCTGGTCAAACCAGGGCTGCATTTGACAAATACTGATTTATTAATCTGTCTATTATTTTATCAGTTAACCTTTGGTGTAAATAGGAAAGAGTACAAAAGTGCTCATCATAATTTCCTAGAGGCTAGAAAGATTTCATAATGCTCAATTTTCCATCAAATGTGACAAAGAAAAAAAGCAAATTTCCATAACTAAGAAGCTTAACTGGTGAATGCTTTTGCTTAGAAACTGACTTGAATTGAATTGGATTGAATGGATTACTAAAAAAAAAGCTCCTTACAGACTAAAGAGACCAGTCTATGCTACTAACAAGCATGCAATAATGCCTACTATGTTTGCGTATAGTTTCCATGTAATCATCTCTACAAGCAACTGAGCTTAAAATGAGTTTTATTGTAGAGCTGAAAAAATTATTTGATTGTAAAAAAAAAAGGAAGAAAGAAAATCATAATCTTTATAATCATAAGTAATTTTTAAAGCAAAAATTTCAAATATTCTCTGGTTTCAGCTTGTTCTTAGACTTACAAAATATTAAATTAAATATCTTAGGCTATTAGTCTTATATATTTGACAAATTAAGCAATTTTTTAGCAACTTCTGCCCTTTTATTTATTAATTCATATTATTTGGGTTAGGGGTTATGGGGTTAACTTTTCACCCAGTATTTACTACGATAAAAACACATCCCTTTCATGTTAAATCTGCATGAACATCAAACTCAGAGCAGCTCTTTAAATTACGAGACCTGACAGCAGATTTAGTGCAGACATCGCATTTGTGGATATAAATAGACAGTCTTGAATATTACTAGGTAAAGGGGGTAACACCTCTGAACAGTAATATTTATAGATTATAACATTAAAGGTAACCATTCACCTGACATGTGAGCTGGTCAGGATGTGACAGATTTCATACATGTGACATTACTGTGTTGAATAGCAGCTGCAAAGTGGAGGCCATAAAACCACAGTTTTTATACCACATAATCACACAGTCATGACTAATCAATGTCCCAGCTCATGTTAACGACTTTGTAAAGTAAACACTTGGCTAACTATTCACAAAGGTAACTTCCTTGTAAGGGCGATTAAATACAGTGTTACACAGCTATGTCTGATACTGATAGCTTAGCCGTTCAGCTAACGCTCATTAGCTTCACAAAAAGCAAACCTGAACTATTTATTTGGCGGCTATTGTGTGCTGTCTAGACATATTAATAGGACTAAATTTAATCAAAATAAATGCGTTAACGTTAGATGAAGTAAAATCTGCACTGACTCTGTTGCAGCAGCTGGTTTTAACAAGAAAACTGGCTGCGGCTGGCTGAAGGACAAAAGCTGAGTTACTGTCAGTCTCAGCTGCTGTCATTCCCCAGTGCCGTTTATTTTAGTTAACTCACTTCACAACATAATCGTGCTAAAATAACGACCTAGTGTTATTGTTAACTAATTAACAAGAGTGTTGGGTTAAATTCGCTAATGTTTGGTTGGACAACCTGGGTTCACTTGCAGACATGGTCACGGTAGTTAACACTAGGCTGATTACAGGTATGCTAACAGTTATTTAAATAATGTTACACGTTTTAGCCATTAATTTGAGATGAGCTTAGAATAATATAAGGTATTGGCAGGAAACAGCCAAATGAACTGTCGCTCCAATAAAGGGACTGAATGGCACAACCAAACTCAGTTCAAAAATCTGCCAATTTAGTGTTGCCAGGCTCAGAAGTGGAAGAGAATGCACCATGAGACGTCACACAGACTAATTTTAGAGCCAAAGAGGGACGCTCGTTTTTAGTTTTTTTTTATTTTAGTTTACAACAAACAGTTTTAGTTTATAAAGGTATTTTTTAAATTTTTGAACTTTTTTTTAATCTACATTCGCCTTCCTTAAAAATCCATTGCAGTGGGCGGTTACGTTAGCAAGCAGCGTGAGCCAATTCTAAAAGTAGAACTGAAATATTCTGCTTGGTGTTAAAGGTCGTGTTGTGACTTAATGTGATTATATTTAAGTCAAGGTGCAATGTTGAATCACGTTGTCACAATTAAAACAAAGACCACTGTTATCGGCCAGTTTGGAGCAGAGTATGGCATTAACAGTTTCTACATGGACGAAAACTAACACGTATCGTAAGCTAGCTGGCTAGGTTAGCATGAAAAACAAAAGATTACACGAATGTAACGTTACTGATCTACTAGCGCAATTTGAAAACACTTAAGTTAGAAATCATAGTGGCACAGACTGACAAATTTATTAAAGTCTTTGTTTGACTGAATATGCAAGAAAAATGAGCAAACCTGACACGTTTCGGGCTCATTCTTAGCAGAGAATACCACCAGCACCATATCTGTCCCAACAACTGACTGCGTACGCAGCTGCTGGCTAGCAAAGTAGCTAGCAAACATTAGCGTTAGCTTCGAAGGACCCCTGGTGCAAAGGCCGAGCAAATAGGTTTGGTAGACCGTGATGCGCCTGAATAAATACAATAACTTTCTCAACAATTAGTAAGATTATATTATGTCATCAATGTTTGATGAAAATTGTGATGCTAAAAGTAATACTAGGCTGAAGAATGGCAGTGAACAACGTAATATAATATAAAACAGCCTCTATAAAAAAACATTACAATTAAATATTAACATTTAATACTTAAAATGAAAATTAGCAACAAAGAAATAACATTAAAATTATTACATAATGTGACTGTGATGATATATCTTAAGAGATGTTGTAGTGCAAATGACATATTTGTGGCTGCAGGAGACAAAACTTTAAAACCTATATTAAGAAATCTGATTGTGTATCTTTGTTAGAGTTTTTTTTAAATAAAACCTTAATTATTTAAAGTGCTTTGGTGTGTCCTCTATTCTAAGTAGGGTAATGTCCCATCTTTTATCTGGATCCAAAGTCTAAAATAAAAGTTAATATGAACTAATGAATAAATAATGGAAATATAGAAATGAAATAATCAGATCTACTCGTACTCAAATGATGTCACAGTGATAAAAGATATTGAAGCAGTCTGAGGAAGAGCTTTGTGCTCCAAATGTCTCACAGCAGCAAGTAAACACAAGCATTGTTGTCTGCAGATCTGTTTCTTTTTCTCTTTTCTACTGCCAGATGTTTTGTAATGATCATATGCTGCAAACACTGTCTTTGAAACAACTTGTTGGTTTACTGAGTTGTTAACCACCTTTATGTAACTGCTTAGCTGGATCGTCTCTGTTAGATTTAGAAAAAAAAAGGGTTTCTTGGTATGTTGATCTCACTTATGCAGTACAGGCCCGTGGTCATAACAGTGTGTGTGTGTATGCAGATTTTTGTGTGCAGGGTTCATGTTTTATTGACTCAAGATAATTATTTGCTTATATCGCTGCAGACAATATTGGACTTTTAACTCAACAACTATACAGATGTAGAATCTGTAATCCAGTTTCTTCAGCCTGAGTCTGGACCTCAATTCTAATCAAGCGTCACTGGCCTTTTCTGTAAAATCAAGCAAAGCCTCCCTGACTTTGTGTGTTTGTGCAAAGGCTTAGTGCTGTTAACTTGGCTCTCTTACCTTCTTTCACTTCAGGCCTTGACAGTGAGATGATTTTTTTGAAGGTTCCACCTCAGGGAAACAGCTGCAAATCAATTTCTGCATCATTTTAAAGAAGCAAGCAGCATTCACTGCCTCTTTGATTAAATCTGCCACCATCAGGTTTAATATGTGGGCTGCAAAAGGTACACAGAGTTCCAGGATTCGTCTTTTAACAGCCTGCTTTGTGCCTCTTCGTTTCAACCTTCAATGTTGGCACCTGTTTCGTACAATAGTTGTACATGTTCTTTTGAAATGGGGTCAAACTCCACCAGCATTTATAGTTCATTTTGGAAATTACCATTATTATTGGCACGTTAAGTGCTGACAGATCCTCTGACATCAAGGTAACACAGCCATGAAAACCTCTTTTCATCTTTTTTTTTTGCCATTAAGAGGACAATTCACTTAAATCAACTGGCTCCTGTTTTCAAATACAGCAGTCTTGCTTGCTACAGGACACCTAATTTATGCACAATTATTTATATTTTGAAAATATCATTTCTACAAATGCAAGAAATCATCCCTCTGGTTGTTTATTTTCTAGATCCAAATATTTAGCAAAGGTGTGCAAAAGCAAGAAATTACAAAAAAAAAAAAAAAATCACATTGTCTCCAAACTTTATTTCTTACATTCAACTTATTACACAGACAACCAAAAGAGTGAGACAGCATGGGGGTCAAAATGCATAAAAATACACATACAAAAGAGATCTGTACAAAAAATAAACGAAACAAAATATCTGGGATGATTTAATGAAACTTAAACAAAACGTTGGACAAAAACCTTGTTAAAAATCTTCCCAGGACACTGAGCTTGTTATCTTTATACAAATGAAGGGTCACTTGTTTTTTGTTTTTTTTTGCTACAGCTGAATCCCCCACTGACTTGCTCTAGCACTGCTAACAAATGCAAACACAGACGAGGCTGCCATTAGACTCTGAAAAGAAAGACATCTGTGAAAACACACCTAAATGATCAGAATCTGACAAAATGTTCTGTTAAGTTCTTGCAACAAAAAAGCAACAAAATTCGTCTCCATCTGCAACTCTCTCATTCTGGTTTACAGCAAACGAAAGAGACAGAAGCTGTAGGTTTTGTTATACTGGAGCTCACTGCAGTGCTGAAAGCTACATGCTCATCTAATCTGTCCTCCCGTGGACGACAAAAGGACTGTGCTCTGCCAATGACTTGTGCTCTCAGAAACAGGTCATCTACATTGCACTACATAGGCAAGGAGGTGCCCATCGAGAATGCCTGTTTAAAGGGTCCAGACTTTTGTGCTACGGCCCCCCTGCATGTACAAATCAAATCCTGCTGAGCTGACAAAGTGCATATCAATCAGCGTAGTTTATATAGTGAAGCCATATACAGTATTGATACATCGAGAAAAGTCGGAGCAAAAGAGCTGAAACACAGGCAACATCTTGATGAAATGCAGATGGGCAATTCTACCTGTTCACGGGGACAGAGACCGACAACTGCAGGAGGAAAATCATTTCAAAAACTGTCTGAATAAAAGTGAACAAACACAATAAAATAACATTTTATATCGCTGCTGCAACTGTCTGTCTCCATTCAAGTTAAATGAAGAGTGACTCAACTCAACTAGTCTTACTGAGAATCAGACAAAAAATATCTCGAATTATTTCTTTCCATCTCGTGTGTCTGATGTTAATGTATTTGCTTTGACAGTCAGTGTTTCATTAATGGCACTATGAACTTTTTAAGTCCAGTACAAGCCAAAATTTTAACAACTTTATTCTTAAATGTTGGTCCGCCAGTTATGATTTGAGTGACTCGAACATGATGGTGGTGACTTGGTGTGATCACAGTGACTCAAACGTGACTCAGTTAAGCTCGTAAGTGACTTGGACACGACTTTAGTAATAGCTTTGGGCATGATTATAGTGACTTGAACATGACTGTAGTGACTTGATCATGTAGCGAGTCAAACATCATTAAAATGATTTCTACATTAACTCACGACTTTGCCAAGACCGCCGTGACTTGCACATGCAGTAACTCGGACATAACCGTAGTGACTTGGATGTGACTATGATATGATTGCAGGGACTCGAAAATGACTCAGAAATAAAATGTACAGACTTAGACACTAATGTATTGACTTGGACATGACTGTCATGACTCAGATGTTACCATATTAACTATAACATGACTGTATTGATGAGAATCAACCAAAACAACATGGAAATTAACGTTTAAGACTCGGACATGGCACAGCTTTGGACATGATTTTAGTGAATTAATCGTAACTTTGCTGATTTGGATTGTATTGATTCAGACCTGAATGTAGTGACAAGGACAGATGGTACTGACTAATGTTTAAAAACTGACTGTAGTAACTTTGTTGATAAAGTGACTTGAGCATGAATATGGTGGTTATATGCTGCCATTTCCTTGGTGACTGATAATTAAACATTTAATATTAAAACAAAGAAGACTTGGGGCTCGACTTGGACTTGGAGGTTTGGTGACTTGACTTCGACACTGTAACTAGCTATTTGTTCATGCTTTCTGCCTCTAAATGTTGCCCATGTGTCATAGCCTCAAGATTTAGCCTCAAGCATACAGCAGCCATTCCAACACTATTGAAAAAAGCATATTAGGCTAGTATAGAAATCACATGACTGGTTGTAGAGTTTACAGTAAACATCCTCAGCAGTTACAACCATTCCTATGAGCAAATCAGAGATATTTCAGTCACTGTATGTATACATTTAACATGATGCAGCATTTCAATGATGATAGTCGCTATTTCCAAAGAGGAATCGATAAAGTGCCAAAACCTTTCCGTCAAAGTTGCTACAGGCTGCACTTCCTGTTCAGCGATCTAGAGGAGCAGCTAAGAGGAGTCACTGTTATATCTGGAGTCAAACATCTGGCTGAAACCACCGAGCATCTCTGAAGCTGAAAAACCTTTCGTCCTCGATCAGACTTCATGAATTTCTTGCTGCTGTCAGTGACATTTGTATTTTATGACACTGGTAAGTATTACAGGATTTGTTATGCAAAAAACTGTCAAGTGAAAATATTACATTTTATATTTTACTGCATTAACATGTAAATGGATTTTTTCTGTTGCACTACAGATGGAAATAGAGCAGATTTGAACTACATTTAACATTTTTGGATACTTTCATATAGTACAGTTCCTTGTAGAATATAAAAAATAAGGTACAAGTACCACGAAATTGTAATTAAGTACAATACTTACGGTTATGCCACTGATAGAGTAAACAATGTCTTCAGCCTGTCAATTTTTTTGCTGTCCTTTTAGTTTCCTGATACAAGTTGGGATCATTTTGTTATCATGAAATGAAATGACGATTGTTCTTAATGTTGCAACTGTGGACACTTCAAACTTTGAAGCTCCTTTACATTCAAACATTAAAGAGGGAAAAGGTGCTTTTTGGTATGAAAATATGCTGGTTTGGTTTAATGTTTTTTTGTTTTTGTTTTTGTTTTTTTGTCTCGTGCAGCCACAGTGTAAAAAGCTAAAAACATAAGGCACGCTAACCAGATGTGTTTCTATGTAATGGTGTTATTATTTAGCATCAAGTAAAGGTATGCAGCTCTGTTAACATTTTCAAAATTTGGACATATCCAGAGATTAGACTTTATTGTCTCTCCATGAATTAAAATTTGAAACAAACAGAACTGACACATAAACTTTAGTGTCTGATGTCTGTGATAATGTCAGTGACTCCTCTTGCTGTGCTCCTTAATCCTACCTTAGCTCTGATTGGACAACACATCTTTACCTTTTATCCTTCATCAGCTACTTTTTTCTTCTCTCTACCTTCTGTCTTTTCCTGCTCTCTTTTCTTCATTGTCATTTCTTCATAAATACATTTCTGTATTCTTCCTCCTCTCTTCTTCTTCTTCCTCTTCCCTCGAGGCTCCAGTTATTGTCCGTCTACCAAAGATAACCTTCCTTTCTAACCTGTCTCCTCTTCCTCTTCACACATCAGAGATGTGTGTCCTGCTCCTCCTCTTCCTCCTCAGTTGCTGCTTGGTTGACAAACACCTGAAAAAAATAATTATGAAATGCTTCATGCTGTTGCCGGGCAGAATTAAATCAGTTTGCTCAACAAGAAACGAAACAGCAAATTTTTAATCCCTTAATCTTTCATGAGCATTGTTGCTAGGACTCATTAATTTTTTTTCCTCTGTCATCCAATCACCTGCCAGCGATTGCTGTCCTCCCCGCCTCCTTTTCCTCCACCTGCAAGCCCATTGGTGCTCGGCTTCTTCTCCTGCATCTCAGGCTGGCTGTCATTGGCTACGTCTAGCATGGGGTTGTCGTGGCAACCGTTCTCCACAAAGTGAAGTTCCTCGGCACGAAACTGTGAGGTGGAAAAAAAAAACTGAAAACTCACAGGTGTGTCTGTTTTTATGCACCTGTATGTGAGTGCATTTACTGTTGTTCCCCACACACATTAGTCAACGGAGAAAACGTGTGTGTGTGTGTGTGTGTGTGTGTGTGTATGTTTTCCTACCGTTGTCTTAGTGGCAGGCAGTCGTCTTTGCCAGCAGATGTAAATGAATCCAGATGTGATGATCACCATGCAGATGGAGCCGATGATCACCAGGACCACAAACAGTTTGCCGTAATCACTGCGTGTCTGACTGGGCCGAAACTGGAAACTCCTGGCTGCACTGTAGTTCTGGATGCCCACCTAACGATGCAAAAACACACACACACACACGCACACGCACACACACACATGCAAACACACATATGCAAACACACACACGCAAACACACACACACAGTTTAACTAGAGATTATCAAAACATTTACATTTTTTTTTTTACTAGCTTGTACAGATGCAAACATTTTTCACAGAAGTTCACAAACCTGTTTTATGTTTATGTTGGTGAGCAAAATGGCATAATTTCTTTACATTTAAACAGTAATTTACT
>JAPZDV010000012.1:1591439-1608545 GCA_029814665.1 Acanthurus lineatus | reverse complement strand
GTTTTCAAACTGTTGGGAGGGGTCCCACCGGTGGGACGCAGCTTGGATGATCAGGGGGAAAATATGGAGCGAAACAAAGCTGATTAATATTTTACATGGATTTGAAAAATTCCACTTTTGTTATTAGTGGCTTCCTTTTTCTTGTGTTGTTAATGGTTGATAAAATTGTTGGGTTGTGGGGGGTCATGCCAGGAAATGTTTGAGAACCACTAAGTCAAAAAAAGAATCTCCAGTTAGAGAGAAACACCAGTTTAAAATATAGTCAGAGGTGTAATTTTTACCGAAGACCAGAGGAGGCGTCTGCCATAAACTCTGAGTTAATTAAAAAACAAACTCATAAATTCATCTGTGTAACTTTTAAACATGTTGATGCAGCAGATCTTTGCTGAGTCACATTTCTACATTTGTCCCATCAATATGTGCCAAGCGAGACGCCGCTAATCACATGAAGCCCGTAAAAGACTAATTAAACCATTCAGCTCAGGGTTAGTAGGTGAGCCCCAGATTACATCTGATTAACTGCGATCCAATTAAAGCCTCGGCTGCAGCTGATTGCTTCTCTTTTATTTTTTTTGTTCTGCTTTCAAACTTCATCGCAGTAGTGATCCACCTTTAAGTCAAATCATTAAAAAGTTAGTGATGACAGTTTCTCCTCAGAGGACTTAATTGTGTTGCACTTGTTTAAACACAGAAATGTGATGGGAGCAGCGTTGTGAAGAAAAACGAGGAGAGATTTTTACATTATAGAGGAAAAAAGTGTACTCTCTATACAGATATTTTAAACTTTACACATCTGTAAGAGAAATTATTCTGTTTCTTTATTTTTTTTAGTCTAAATGAAAATTAAGTCAGTTTTTAAACACTCAAAGTTGATTACTAAATATTTTAAATTTAAAAACGATGAAAATAACTTTAATCTGTTCTGATAAGCACAAAAAGACTCAAAAATTAAAGTTCCCAGTGACTTTTTTAGTTTGGTGTCAACATAAAAATGATGGGTTGTGATTATACAGTTTCAGTCAGAGATTGTCTGTATTTAAAACGATACAAAAACAGTAGAAAGCAGCTCTCTCCACTTTCAGATGCATAAACAAGCATTTTGTTTAGAGCATACTGATGCATGACAGTCCCATGTGTAAAGGGTTAAAAATAGACTTTACTTTGCAAAAACAACAAGAGAAACGGAGAGAAAACACAACAGCAGGCTGCTATACATCATGCAGAGGTTTGTTTTTTTGGTTTGCCTTGTATTTCCTGTGGATGAGCGTTAATTAGCATGTGTGCTAAAACACTCAAACAAAGCATCTGGTGCATCTGATGTATTTGTGATGTCCATGGGAAATGAAAATGACATTATTGAATTTATAATTGAGAGAAAAAGTGATTTCTATCTGAGACATCTATTCTTTGTTCTCACCTCCAGGACCGGGGATGCACGATGCTCCTGCAGCCCAGAGTCATGCTCCTCAGCTGGGGGGGGGATCCTGGGCTGCTGGGAGCTGGAGGGGTGGAAAGATGGACTGTAACCTGTGTGACAGAGAGAGAGAGAGACAGGGAGAGAGAGAGACAGAGAGAGAGAGAGAGACAGAGAGAGAGAGAGAGACGGATGTCAGACACATATGTTTGAGTTTGTGTGTAAACTTCATATAAATAAACCTCTCTTGGCCCATTCATGTTTCCACAGTTATCATGTGGTTTTGACAGAGTGCTTCCTCCGAGGAGAAACACAGTTTATGTTAGACTTTCATTTAGAAAATGTTTATAGTTTGTCATTTAGTACAATGGTGGATGCACATATAGCTTTGAATACAGAAAAACTAAGAAAATTGAATTATGCAGCCAGAAAATCGAATATTTGTTCACTTTTGAGTTTTTTTCATAACAAAATAATAAAGAAAATCTTCACTAAGTTTTAGCTGAACCTTAATAAACTTATGTAAATAAAGCATCACTGGCTTTGACTTGTTCCATGTATTGTCTCTTTCTTTGGCAAATAAATTTGGTCATAATACGATTGAAGAGAAGCTTAAATTTAGCAGATACAATGTTGAAAATGATCATCATCTCAGCATGTTAACATATTTCTAACTATATCTGAAAACCAGTTGCAGATGTTTGGTCATGTTGTTTTCCAGCTGCAGGTTGTGATTTCTGTTTGATGACTCTGATTTCGAGTCTGTTTGCTCAGAGTTGATGTTTGAAAGAAGCTAAATTCACATATAAACCAAATATCTCCAAAGTGTGTGAGGTCAACAACCATTTTAAATTTTGTTTTATAAGGAAAATTACTGCCACTAACCAATCAGAGAGTCCAGATCTGGACTCGTGTGGTTGGTCTCCAAGGCGTCGACCACATGGACATCATGATCTCCTGTCCCTCCTCCTCCTCCTCGCTCCTCTTCCTCTCCTCCTCTCCTCTCTCTGTCCTCCCCCGTCTCTCTCCCCCACTCGTCCTCTCCTCCCCGTCTCTCTCGCTCCTCTCCTCCCTCCTCTCCTCTGTCTCTGTCCTCCATGTCCGTTCCGTAGAAGCCTGAGGCCTCCAGGGAGGCGTCGCCGGCTCCTGGCCCACTGACGAGCTCCTTCTCCTGGTCTGCGGAGTCAAGGTGTCCCCTGTAGCTTCCTTCATCCTGAGGAACCGCCAGATGAACCATACGCTGAAGAAAGAGAGAAAGAGATTAGATCAGATTGAGGATTTCAACCTTAAATTCAAACTATTCATCCTATAAAACTCCTCTGTGCTGCTACAGAGATGCTTTCAGGTCAAACATCCTCATCCTCACCTCCATCTCGTCCTCCACATCCAGGTTTTCATCCACAGCCGCTCGGGTCCTGGATTCCTCCTGACTGGCAGATGGCGGCGGGTTCGACTGGTTCGACATCTTGGCCTGTGAACGGGACGTTTCATGAACCTCCGGCCAGCCCATGTCATGAACCAGGTGAGGCTGGGCTCGCACTAACTCCTGGACCGAGTGGCGTTTGGTTCTGACTAATTCCTGGATGAAGTGCGGCTGAAGTGCTTGGCCTTCATCCTGGAACGGACGGGCCGCCGGAGGGTTGAGAGGTATGACTCGCTGGGACGAAGCCAGCCTGAAGGCATCACAGCTGGCCAGGAGAGCTTCAGGACGGAGAGAAAAAACAGGATGAGGATGATGATGATGATGATGATGAGGCACCACTGAGCCTTTTCACATTAAAACATCTGCTGTCCTGATGGAAACCTTTATTCTGAAATTAAACTTTATTGATCTGCAGAGACTTTCAGGATCCAAGTCAAATGAAAGCAAACTAATCAATAACATCAAACAAGCAGTATAAGCATTTTCCCATGGGAAAAAATAATAATAAATAGAGAAAAACCAAGATGAAACTTAATTTACACATGATTTGATTGATTTGATAGATTAATAAATAAAAAAACTGAATAAAAGCAAAAATATTGAGATGCAGGTTTATTGTGATTCTTCCTTCAGTTGTTTTTTTTAATAATTACAACAAGACATTTTTTTGCTGCATTTTGGTCAAAATTAACTTATTTATTTTACATATTTGATGTTTGTTTGTTTGTTTTTTTACACAGCAGCCCCTAAAAAGACATGAAAATAAGAGTTTTAACAAGATCTTTTATTTTGTCTTGAGATTTTTTTCAGCCCTCCTCTTCATCAGTTCTCCCATTCAGTCATATTCATTCATTTATTAGCTAATCGATTCATTAACTCATTCAAGAGTTCACTGATTCATCTGCGGCTTCATTCACATTTCCTCCATCTTTAACAAATTCATCCTCACAGCTTGTTCATTCTTCAGTTCATCCAACAACCCTTTGATTTAATTTCTACATATTTCAGCGCTGCAGCGATCATTCATTCACTCATTCTCATCCATCCATATGTCCATTCAGACTCCTCTCGTGTATCCCATGGTGCTCTCTGTCTGGGGCCACAGATGGCCGTCTGACCTCGGGGGCTGACTGAGCAGATTACGATATCATAGCCAACATGTCTCGAACACGTCTGCGACGTGTTAAGCCCTCCATCGCCACCCATCCTGCTGACCACATGACGTCAGGAAAAGGATGGAAACTGTGTGTTTGAGTAGCTGAGCTGCCTGCTGCTCCAGAGGCTCTTTTAAAAGTTCATCTTTAAAGTCAAGAAGCCCTCAAAAAGTTTCATGAGGATTCAATTAATAAGCAAGAAAAGAGGCAGAGTTAAAAAAAATCTGAGACCTTGAATGTAGCTGCTCTCATTTGGACCCTTTCTTCTATTATGTTTCTTTAAAAAAAACACATTTTTTTTCTTTTTTGTTCTTTAAAAACAAAGAGAAACACCTGAGAAAATGAATGAATTGAGTTTAACACACAAATTAGAGCCTCGGAAATGTTAAGAGCTTCACAAAAATTAGACTTAATGAAGGATTAAGCAACTTCGATTAATCCAGAGAGGAACATGAATGTTTGTAACAAGTTTAATGATAATCGACTGACTGGTTTCATTCTCTGCTCCGCATCCCAGAGACACATCAATACTGCATAATCTCATTTGGAGCGACTGCATTTTTCATTTGGAGAGCAAACAAGCAAACAGTGAAACTGAGAAACTCAGAGAAAACCGGCAGCAGAGTTTAAGGAGGCTGCTTTTAACCCTCAGAAAAGAGAAAACTTCAGTTAAAATAAAGTGAAATAAGGTAAAATAATGATTCCTTCATGTAATACTGCACAAACAGTTTGCCTGCAGTGTTGGTGGCAACATTAGCATTGTCTTTTTGTACAAATAAGTTCAGCATTTATGATTAAAATGTCAAAATACTATGTAATGTCATGTTTGTGACCAACACTTTGGTCCATTTTTAAAATATCTCAACCACTACAGGATGTATTGCAATACAACAGTCAAAAATGTCCACTTGTTCACCTTCACTTGAATGCTAACATAGCATTTTAGCATGTTAACTCTTAGCCTGTTGTTAGCATCTGTTCTGCCCTTCCTAACGTTGTTTTATGAGTCTCCATCATCTTAACACCAGTGATTTATTTTCCGGTGTGTTGTGGACTTTACAGCGTTGTGGGGAAACTGGGCTGGTGATATACTGTCACTCTTGTAATTACTTTGTGCCCCTGTCACATCTCAGTGGGAAGCCTTTGCCACTGAAATTTTGGAAAACTAGAATTGCATAAAAGATGGAAAGTCATTTCAAACCAGGGCAGTTTTTTGTGCCAGAAGTGATTTGTGTACAAGAGCCTGCAGCATTAAGGTGGAGCTGTATTTTTGGAGAGTTTTGTGCAGTCTAGGGACGTATTATGTCTTTATGTTGCTACAGAGACATCTTGATGTGCCCTATAAATTAGCCTATATGGCACATTTAGCCTTGCTTGTCATGAGGCTTTGTGAATGGAAATGTCAGTCGGTCTGTTCATGGCTTTTTTCAGACTGAAATATCTCAGCAACTATTTGAACGCTGTGGAATTTTGTGCAAACATTCATGATCCCAAGAGGAAAAATGATACCGACTCTGGTGTTCCTCTAACTTTTTCTGGAGCGACATCATCATCAGGTTGAAATGTTATGTTGTTCTAATATTTAGGTTTATAATCTAACCTGCAAAACTAATGAATAACACATTGATTGTAATGAACATTATGCTTTAGTTATTTTTAGCATTTAGCTCAAAGCCTCGCTGTGCAGGTCTGCTAGCATTAATACACTTTGTGTGGTTGTTTTTTTAACAATAACAGAGCTCTATTATTATCAAGTTTATAGATTAATTAAATTGAATATATGGAATATTATCTGCTTTACCCTTTAACAAAGACATCAAGTTACAAAAAAGCTGATTATACTTGAACGCTTATATCTCAGGGTAAATCAGGATACGCTCTAATTTACCTTTAAAAAGTGCTTAGTATGAAAACCGGTGTCCTGTAAAACGTCCTGCTCTGTGGACGAGAGCAGGTCCCAGGAGACAGAAAGAAGGTGGATGAAAAGATGGAGGGATAAAAAAAGGGAGGAGAGAAGACAGATAAGGGATCTATCGCCCAGAGGAGAAACGCTGTGGTTGTTTTAATTCATCTTTCCTTCCCGGAGTCAGCGAGGTGCTGAAATAACTGTCTGTTAATAAAGTCTGTGTGTGTGTGTTTGTTTGCTTTTCTCTCAGATCAAAAACAGCAAGAGGTGATGAAAACTGAGATGAGTTGAGTCAAGCCAGTGTGTGTGTTACACTATAAACATATTGCTTTGACACATTGATTGATCCCACTGATGTGTGGACTTGCACTGTGCATTAAAGCCCAAAGAAGGTTTAATATTGCTGTTTTTATTGCTGCAGTTTTCACCTGACTTTCATTTTCAATACTTAAACTCAAGAGATACACAGTGTGTGTTTCAGAGAGCATGAAGAAAAACTGATGTGGTGGAAGTGTAAAACATCTGCACAATGTATGTTTCTGTAATATATCTATTTTAATGGGTTGAATGTGTGTGTTTGTGAAAAGGGCCAAACAAACAGATGTACGACCTGATGATGCAGCTCTAAAGAGCATTTTAGTGTCTTTCAGCTTATTGTTTTGGTTCTTATTGTGAACTCTAATGGCTCACAGGCAGTTGTTTTCATTGCAAATGCTCTACAGATATTGTGAGAGAGTAGCTGGTAAAAATAATGGAGCATTCAGCAGCTAAAGAGCCAAATATTTCCCCAAAACAGAGATGTATCATCAGATCAGTATCATCTTATATAACTTTGACAAAATCCCATGT
This sequence comes from Acanthurus lineatus, assembly GCA_029814665.1. Classification (NCBI taxonomy): domain Eukaryota; kingdom Metazoa; phylum Chordata; class Actinopteri; order Acanthuriformes; family Acanthuridae; genus Acanthurus; species Acanthurus lineatus. The sequence continues at coordinate 1,601,799 of JAPZDV010000012.1, read as the reverse complement.
GTGGCATGAAAGCAAAGTTTATTTTATCTTGTTAATATCATCAACATTTGCTCAAATTCGCTGCTCAAGTACATTTTTATGAACTTTTTATTTCCATTTTATGCTAGTTAGTTCCTGGAGGCAAATGTACTTTAAACTCCATTTTATTTTTATGTTTTTACAGTTACTAATCAGTTAGTTTAGTTACTAACTAAACTAATCAAATATGTTGTTTTAATATGTACTAAGGTACCAAGTAGTATATAAAGAAGTAGAAAGTAGCCCTACTTTTATTACCTGCAACATTAGAGATACTTATACATTAATGCATCAATAATAATATCATATTGGGCATTCTTTGCAATGACTACATTTAATTTTTGTAATTAAAATATATTTTGATGCTTATGTTCTTTTGATCAAGTAAGAATTATAATTACTTTCACCTCTAACAGTTTTTCTACACTGTGATTTCAGACTGTGATTCTTTGTTCCACCAAAACAGGGTGACCTTCAATTATTTTGTCCACAAAGTAAACTTTTGCAGCACAATTACTTCACAAAAATCATCCAGCGTCCATCCAGCCTGAGGGACCGAACAGCTGAGTTTGCCTTATCAGCTTAACACAGATAAGCACCATGCTGAGCTCAACGGGGCCGCCGGGCACACCTGAAGGGATACGAGCAGGTGCTGGAGGGCAGATACCCTCAGAATTTCATAAAAACACACTGAACCTGAGATTACAGAGGCAGAAAGAGAAAAAAGCCTTTCTTCACACAAAAACTGAATGTAGAAAGTACACCGTGAAAAGGGAAGAGGACACGGGTCAATAACAAGAAAATACAGCGGGATGTTCGGTAACCTGCAACACGTTTGGTTAATGTTAACCTGGCTTCAGTGTGAGGAGTTAAACCAACAGTTCCTCTGGTTAAAGTGCAGAAAAACAGCATTACAATGATCAGCCTCTGTTTGCACACAGCAAATTTTAGTTAATAAATCATAATATTTTATCATTAAAACGTCCAGATAATCATTTTATCAGAACCAGCACATTGGCTAAAAGGGATCAGGGTAAGTTTATGACAGGAAACCTTAAAAAAAAAAAAACAGCATAAATTCCTAGCAGCCTCAGCAGTACTTTGAGATCAAAGAAACCACAAGAACACAAAGAACATTTTGTCAAAAGGAAAAGAAAATCTCTTTTTCCTGTGAAACACAGACCAAGTAATTTGTGATGACTCATCCTGCACCGTGCATATACAGAAATCCATCAAGTTAAATTTTAATTAGGGGTGCACAAACTGGCATTTACTTGGTCAGGAGTTCATTTGGATGTCAGCTGGTAAAAAAAAACACTAATAGATGAGTGTTTGTGTCTTGAGTGTGAACAGTACAATTTAATGGATGTAAAACATGACATTACAGAAGCAAAAGTGCCTTTTGACTGGCATTTTAATGCTAATATATAATGCTAATGCTAATGGAAATGTTAGTATATAATTGAAAAACTGTAAGCTAAACATTAGCCTACATGCTGTTATGTGAAAAACTGTGATGTTTGCATAATGCTATGCTACACGTTACTAGCTAACCATTAGGTTTTATGTATTTTTGATGACTCATGCTGCACAAACATAATCTGAGGGAACCAAACTGGCACTTTACTTTGTTAGCTTGCTGTTTAAAGCAGCTAGCAGAGTTTTATTAAGGAGTTTGTTTGTATATCAATTGGCAAAAACAGTATTTATTATTAGTTAATGAGACTGAGTGGTTGTAGTGTAATTTAATCTGTGTACAAGTTATTCTGGTAACCATTTGACTTGGATTTCAATCCTAATATATAATATTAAAGCTAATGATTATGTTAGCATTCAATAGAGTTGTTAGCATGTTTACAAGCAAACTTGCTAAACATTAGCCTACATAAGCCCACTGTTCTTTAGCATCCAAATATTCTGACATTGGCATGCTACCAAGCTAATTGGTACTAGCAGGATTATATCCAGTACTTGTTTACCAATTAACTTAATTTGGGGAATTTTAGCAACCTGGAAGAAATTTTACAATTTACAATAACAGAAAAATTACATGTTTTGGGATTTTGAAGCTTATTCTGATGTTTTGTCCAAGTTTTTTTTTTAATCTTTAAATATAAACTGTTTTAGGCTTTACAATCAAGTTAAATTACAATTAATTTAAGGGATTTAGTATTTCTCCTTTTCAGTCTTGTTTGTTACAGTGTGGATAGACTAACATGCAGATGGGAAAAACTGAATAACATAAAACTGAATCATGTGAAGGAAAATATGTGTTAATGTTCAAACTAATTACAAACAGTCAGGCTGTAAATTTCCATAAACACTGCAGGAAGCCTTCAGTAACGCCTGCAGTGTACAGTGGGTTAGAGAGGAGGGGTGTTGCCCCTAAAGCCCCCTCTGTTCGTGCCTTAACACCCCTCAGATCAGCTTATGTTCGGCTGGGATCCTCCCCCAAATCCCCTTCACCCCCACTGAGAGTTCAACATCCTCTTCCTCACCCTGTTAGCTCCTCTTTTTCCTAAATCGAGCCTCCGTTTGGGGTAAAACAGGAGGATTTCTCCAAAACATGTCATAGAAAAAACAACATATTATATAGGAATAAATAAATCTGAGAGTAAAAGTGTTATGTTAACACTTGATAGCCAGACTGTAGCATTAAAACTCTTTATGTCAGCGCAGCAAACACACAGCTGAAGCTTCATCATTTACCAGAAGGAGCTTCAGGGAAAACTGCAGCGTCAAAGATCCACAAAAACAACCACAGAAACTACTGGAGCTCCGTATGTGGGCACATTTAATGCTGCTGCTGCTGATCCATAATTTTCATTAGGGCTGAAAACAATTAATCCATTAGTAAATCGACAGAGAATAAGTCAGCATCCATTTTGTTGATGAATTAATAATCATTTTTGGAGAAAAAACATGCCACACACTGACTGGCTGCAGGCTTTCAAATGAGATGTGAAGCTCTTTTTTGTCACATGAGAGAATAAAATTACAACATTTTGGCTTTTAGACTGATGGTTGGATGCTGTTTTAATGTTTTCTAATAAAAATTTCAGAGAGAAAAGGATTAGTTGAGAAAATACTCAGTAGATTGGTCCATAACTAGCTTTACTGCAGCCTTTATTTTGATCCTTCACTAAAAATCTATGCAGTTTGTCAGGAAAAAATGACATTTTTAGCTTCTCAAATGTGATATTTTGTTGTTTTTCTTCACTTTAAATCATTTTGTATCGTGTATCTGTGGAATTTAAACTGCTGACTCACAAAACAAACAAACACAACATCTTTTCTTTAAGTCAAAGCATTTAAAGTCAGTGACTCTGCATGTAATTAAAACATAAATCATTGTTTTGTTTAGTCACATAATCAGTCAGTTTTAAAAAACTTATCATTATAATCTATAACAATGTGAAACTGCTGACAGTTTTGGTAAATAACCTAAAGTGATTAACCAAAGAAAAAACCGGAAGACAGCTCTGGTAATTAATGTTGGTAATGATGGAGATTGTTATTCTTCATGCGATGTTTCCTGCTCAGCAGCAGGTTCAGGCGTGTGTGTGTTTGTGTGTGAGTGTGTGTGTGTGTGTCAGACACTGCAGTGTGTGTCTGCTGATTTAAGTGCACTGCGCGCCTCCCACACACCGCCAGACTGTGGATCCTCTTTGCAGAATTTAACCTGAATTCAACAAAACACACAGCGTTCATGCTGCTGTTTGCACCCAAAGTTCATTGTATTATAATTATAATTATAATAATTATTATTATTAAACTCACAACATGACACGTTTACAGAGGAGCTAAAACAGCAGTGACTTTACACTGATCCTCTCTCCGTGTGTGTGTGTGATGGGTTTTTTAAAGTCCTCCTAACATTAATCTGGTGTGTATTTCCTGCAGAGGCTTTGCTGTAAAATGCGTGCGTCCTATTCAAAACACCGGCTCACCACAGCAGCCTGCGTCCATGTCTGGATGAAATAAATAAATGGAGGAACATTAAATAAAAAGACTCACCAATCAGGGTGATGAGAAGCGGGCCCGGCATGTCTGCTGCAGTGCTCAGCATCCCTCCCCTCCTCTTCCTCCTCTCCGCTCTGAATGGACGGATCACACGGATTTCAGCTGCAGATGCGCCCTGGATGTGAATGGAGGTCGTCGGGAAAACGCCGTGCTCATGGCCGGCTGTCCGGTCTGCGTGCGGGCTCGCTGACTAACTGTCGGCGGGGGTCCGTGCAGACAGACAGACAGGTAGGCAGGCAGACAGACAGACAGACAGGCTGTGTGTGCGGACTGAGCTGCGGTCAGACTCGGATGTGCTCTGCTGCACCACCGACGCTGCAAATAACCGCCCGGCGTTTGCTTGTTGTTCCCTCTGCTGGCCGCTAGATGTCACTGCCGCTGAGCGACGCAGCTCCGGGGTTTCAGCTGCTGCGTTCAGGTGCTCCTTTAAAAAAAAAACCCAAACCTTCCATACGAAAAATACAAGAAAGAAACCTAAAGAATAAGAAAGGGAACAACTGAGGCAAATAAATGAAACAAAAAAGGACATGCTGAGAAAATTCATAACTTAAAAAAAAATATGTTTTCCAGCACTTATTTGCTCCAATAGAAGGCATTTAAACACATTAATTGTCTTCTTGCCACTTTCTTTCTGCACCTCTGCTCCCTCAGCAATACAAAACGGTACTGTCAGATATAATTTATTACCTTAAATTTATCATTATCATATGTTTTTATATCATTACATCACCACATTAACGACCAAGAGCTTTTAAATCTTCCAGGAAAACATTTAACATCACAAACTTATGCCGACAAAGGAAACACAAAAACTAAAATTTATTCTGAATCTTAACTTGTAAAGCAATTTAGCATCAGATGTGTGGATGAGTTTGTAGATGAGTTGTGGTACTCAAGTAGTGGGTCCTCAAAGGTGTACTCGATTACTTTACTTTACTAGAAATAGATTAGATGTTATTTCTAAAGAGATCTGAAAAGTCTCCAAGAAGAGAAAGTGGACAAACATATTTTACAAATACAAGTTTATTATCACAACAGAGCTACAATCCAACAGTAGAAACAACAAACTTTATTTTCACCTCGCTGAGTTCTTTGTTTTTTTAATCATCTAACATTAAGGATCAAGACTTCAGTTCCAGCTGTTTTCGCTTCACAAACAAACCTCAAATGAGCAGAAAAGCTGGAAAATACAATAATTAAACAAATCCTGTTTCTTTAACAACACGGACATAAACATGTACATTTATTTACAATCAGCCCCATCAGAGACAGAAAACAGCGGAGCAGAGTGGATTCTCTGAAACATCTGATGAGTTATATTCTGTTATTTATGTTAACATCCTGCCCCTCTGTATTTTAATTGTATATCTTTGCAGTTAATTCACTTTTATTGTGGATATTTTACAAACATAAGCTCTTATTTTGGAGACAAACTCGTCATTTAATTTGCAGTGACACAGCGTCACATCAGGTATGAAGACGAATTTGATCCTTTGACTTTTAAGTGGACGTCTCTTCCTTTCACTCACTGCAGATTCCCGATCTGTCGCCAAGTTCAACAAACTTCTGCTGCCTCAAACAGAACAATTTCATTCATGTTGGGTCAAAAAAGTCTTCCCAGGTATCAGTTTAAACCCTGAATGCAGCTACATTTCATCCTGGAGTCCAACATGATGAAAACCCCTGTCCTATTTTCCCTCATTTTGACCTATTTTGGTCCCTGAATAAGAGTTCATTAATCACTTTCATGGGGAGATGAGGAGCGAGGAGTGATGAGCTTCTTAGAACTGCTGCAGGATCAGTTTCTTCTTCCCGTCATGGCTGTACTTGTTGGAGCGGAAGACGTCGCTGTCGTAGAAGGCCGTCAGGTTGTGGATATTAATCTGTCTCGCCTGGAGGAGGAGGAAGGAGGAGAGGGAAAACAGGAGGTGATTAGAGTTTGGATTCATTTCTCAGTGGACGGCAGAGATGTGACAAAATCCTTGATTTTAAAAGCTAAGTTAAGTTTTTTTTTTATGACACACTGATGTCAGACAAACTGATGCTCAGCACAGAACATTTAGCATTTAGCATATTAGCACAAAAAAATAGACATGTTAGTCAGGGGAAGGTTGTTGCCATGGCAATCGATATTTAAATTAATATTTAAAAAGATGCTTTGTTTTTCTTTTTTTTCCGAGAGGACAGATATTGTAGCGGCTGCATCAGAAAGGGACAAAAACCCAAAAACAAACCCGATAAGAGCATAAAAAAATCAATGTCTCTCTGTGATGTTTAATTAGTCTTAAAATGTGCACATAAAAAAAACAGCATGTGAATGTGATACGAGTCCAGAGGAGAAGCTTCTCTGCTCTGTGTGCAGAAATATGGCCATGAAGGTGCAGGAGTGTGTGAGCTCCAGCTTCTCTGCACATTCATATAGTTAACGTTTATGACTCTGGAGGTGTGGACGGAGCAGACAGTGTTCGATGCTCCTGTTACCTTTTCCTGCAGGTCTTTCTCTGGTATCTCGATGGTGTCGTTCTGGACTCCGTATCGGTTCCTTTGGTAGGTGACCTGCTCGGCCACCAGCTGTTTCAGGATGAAGAGCAGCAGCTCGTTGTTGTCCCTGCGGAAGGCCAGGTAACGGGCAAACGTCTGGACGAAAAAAAACAAAACAAAACAACACTGACGTTACAGAACATCAAACCAGGAGGCATCAGGGTCGGTTCACCTGCTGACGGTCACACACCTTCCTCATGCTCCTCATCACGCTGAACTTCTGCGTGTCGATGAAGCTCTCCAGCATCACCCTGATGGCCATGTTGACGTCGTCCTCCAGCACGTAGTCCCTCAGGTGCATCTTGGCGTGAGCCTCTGCCATGCGGATCATGGACTCGATGTGACGGACGGTGATGGGGATGCTGCCTGTGGCCTGTTGGTGAGAACGAACCAACGTGAGGTTCAAACTACGACTCAAAGCAGCAGCAGGAAACTTAGACTGAGGTCGTTTTAATAGACAAAATATGACCCTGAGTGCTTTTATTCACTGTTGTTGTTTTGTAGAATTATTTGTTCGTGATTCTTTAACAGTTTTTTTTGTTTACCATCGACTCTTTGCGGAGGTCACTGTAGATACGAGCCACCTTGTCCTGATCCATCTGGTTCAGTTTGGGATGAACCTGCAGACACCAAAAGAAAATAAACAAAAATAAAGCAACACCACAGTGAAACTGAGTTTCAGCCTCGTGTGTGACAGAAGATGCCAGTTTTAGAGTCTCAAACAGCAGGTTTCTTTTTTTTAAATCCATGAAGGTCAAAACATTTTATTTAAACATTTACAAACTGAAATGGCAAATATGAAAAGTCTTAAACTGGTGGACCGTTAGCAAGGATGTTAACAGGCACGTGTTCATACCCGATCTTTGGCGTAGATGATGTACTTCCTCAGAAGCTCCTGAGGAATCGGCGGCACGTCCGACGTGTTGGGCAGAACCACTTCCTCTAAGGCCACACCCCCCTCCTTGCTGCTGGGGTGATGTTTGATGTGGGAGCCGACCACGAAGCGAGCCAACATCTCATCCTGGTTGGAGAAAGACAATCATAAGCAAAAAAGGAGACAAGTGAGCGCCGATAAAACAAAATGACACGTCGGCTTATTGATCTCAGTCTGGGTGGATTTCAGGAAACACACCTGGATGCAGATGTTTAATGGCAGCAACATAGTTTAGTATCAGTTAATTATATGATATCACCAAGAGAGGCGACAGAATTTGTTCAATAATTAAAGTAAAACAAGTTAAAAAAATGATTTTTATCTACTGTCTACTGTGTGAGTGTGTGCGTGTGTGTGTGTGTGTGTACCTGCACAGGGTCGATGGTGTCTCGAACAACACACAGCACATCAAAACGTGACACAATGGGCTCCGTCAGGTCCACGTTGTCTGCAAAGGTGAGGGAGGGGTCATACCTGCCGCCTGTGGGGAAACACACACAAACACAGAGATGACACACACACACGCTTCTTCAGCTGTTTGTGTGGTTCACTGAAACCTTTACATTCAGATTTCAGAGCTCTTTCACTGCACCTGAATGCACCACACTGGCTTTTTCAGCTCTGTGTGAAGCTCACAACTTCGTGAAACCATCCAATGAAAAACTGACTGATGTTTAAAGTGAAGTTTTTATCAAAAGAATGAAAACAAAAGGCCTAAAAAGTCTCTAAACTAAAGTGTGCAGAACATTTAGAAACACTGATGTGATCATGATGAGCATTCGGTATTTTTTGACTGATTTCTTTGGACAGATTTCATACGGTGTTGCGTACCGATGGGGTTGGAGGCAGCGATGACGGTGCATCTGGCCTGCAGCGAGGTGACGATGCCGGCCTTAGAGATGGAGATACTCTGCTGCTCCATGGCCTCGTGGATACTCGTCCTGTCTGCGTCATTCATCTGGAGGTCAGAGTGAGGTCACACGTTTGTTATAACAGCAAAGAGCCGCCAGAACAGAGTTAAATCTTCAGAAGCAGGACAGTGAACGAGTGTTTCTCCCTCACCTTATCGAACTCATCGATCAGACAGACTCCACGGTCGGCCAGCACCAACGCTCCGGCCTCCAGAGTCCACTCACGGCTGACCGGGTGTCTCTGGACGTAGGCGGTCAAACCGACAGCGGAGGCGCCCTGACCTGTGGTGAACACGGCGCGACTCGCCACCTTCTCAACGTACCTGCAGGGAAAAATCCAGCATGACTTCAGATTCAGAGGCCTCATTTACAAATATGCTTCATGCTTTTATACTCTGAACTACAGTATTATTTACTTTTCTAACTGGTTAAGATCAGGTTTTTGTTTTACTTTTACAAGTTCAAAAAGGTTGGATCAATATCTTAAGAAAACACGTTTTCTTGTTTTCTTGCAAAGTTGGATAAGAGAACCGAACATCTAATGTCTGTACAGTAAAAATAAAGCTTGGCTAGCTTAGTTTACTGACTCTGTTTTGTTCCTGTGACTACACTGTGCATTTATTTGTCTTTACAGTTATTTTTATGTTGTTTCTAATCAATTCATACTTGAGGAACTGGGACTTGGCGGTTCCCGGGTCTCCACACAGCAGCACGTTGATGTCTCCACGCACTTTGTGTTTCCCACCTGGATGAGAGCAAAACAGCTGATGAGTAACAAAACAAGTGGGATGTTGTTGTTGTTGTTGCTTCAGGTCGTTCACTCGTCCGTCTTACCTGGATTTTTGGGTTCTCCTCCAAACAGCGACAGGGCGAGAGCTCGCTTGATGTCCTCGTGGCCGTAGATGGACGGCGCCATGCTGGCAAAGATCTACAGACACGACAGAGTCAGTTCAGAAACATCTGTACGGTGATTATTAAACCACAGCAGGTAAAGACAAATTATTCTGTGACTGTGATAAAACACCATTAAGATCTTGTTTTAAGTTTATTGACTCCTCACCCTCTCTCCGATGCGTTCGTCCTTGGACAAGGCAACGATGGCCTTGACGTCCTCGTCGGTCAGCTCGGCCACGGCCACGCCCTCATCCCTGCGGGTGATGTGATTGGCCAGGATCACTGTGGCAAACACTGGGAAGCCGTTAGCTGTGTTCAGAGAGCCGTCGTAGTTGTTGTGGTAGATTCCTGTCAGTTCCTGTGAAGTTAAAACATGCCGAACTTTAACTTCTGCAATGAAGCACCTGGTTATCGCTGCAATCTTTTAATGTTTGCATGCAAAGTATCATAATATCCAAATGTCTCAAACGTTTCATTAATGTCTTTAACTCCACTTACGATCTCGTCTCCAGGCTTGCAGCTGTCTACCAGGTCTGCCAGCAGGATGGCGTCTTTAGAGCGCGGGAGGCGGCCGGCAGCCACCTTTCCTGGACTCTCCTGAATGGTGATTCTCTGGTAGTTCTGATACACAGTCTGCAGGAGGGAGACAGATGATTGGTTAATTCACTGAGACAATGAGACAGATCATTGGTTAAGACAGAAGACAAACGATGAACCTTTTAAATAAAAACTAAAAACACCAAACCAACACTTCCACCACACAGGGGGGCCTCTCACCTCCTCCATGTTGATCTCGAAGGGGCCCTGAGACTGACACTCCGGACAGGAACCCGGCTTCACTTCCTGGTTCTGGGACTGGAAGAAGGGTCCCAGCACGAAGTTACACTTGTTACAGTTGTACTTGACCATGCCGAGCTGCGGGAGGACGCCGGTGCAGCTGCTCACCACGCCGCTGGTCCGGATCAGCTGGTTCAGGTGCAGCTGCCTGAAGAAGAAGAAGACTAAAGTTTGAAAAGAGCAGAAAGTATCAGACTATTTG
>JAPZDV010000012.1:1580023-1591339 GCA_029814665.1 Acanthurus lineatus | reverse complement strand
AAAGAGCAGAAAGTTTCAGACTATTTGATTCGCTGCATCATTGTGTTCATTTTTAATTTAAACAGTGAGTTCAGTTTCTCTTGTGTTTATTGCTTTTTGCAGAGCCCTGTTTGTTGGACCTTCCACTTGACAGAATCTGCATTATTTACCGTTCCATCTGCTCGTATTGATCCAGGTGTCTGCTCGGCTCTCAGTGGGGAATGAATCATGCTGTGTTTGTGTTCACGGTTTGCATGAACTCAGTTTTATTGACGTCAATCACACATTTGCCGTGGAAAGTTTTACAATCTGCAGATCACGTGACCCCATCAATCCTCAGATCCTCATTTCAGGTGAGAAAAATCTCTCAGGAATATTTTGCTGCATTTACGTCAAACCAGAGTTATTATAATAACAAGTTTCCAAACTGTTAAATACCTCAGTGATAAATACTTAGGCTATAACAAAGAAAACATGGAAGTGCCTGCAGCTAAAATAAACACTGATGCCTCACATCTGCTGAACTGCCTCTAAAATCCAAATTTAATGGATATTTTTGTCACAAAATAACATTGTGCATCGTAAATGACTCACAACCAACGTTGTAATTGCACCTTGAACGCCGTTATTAATGTGGAAATCCTGTATTTTATCCATCCCACATGACATGAATGCAGCACTAACAATCGTCTCTCTCTTCAGGACAGATGTTTCTGTGTGTGTGTGTGCATGTATGTGTGTATAAAGCAAGTATAACATTACCTGAGCGAGCGGATCTCCTCGACCAATGGCAGGTTGCTGATGCGGACGTGGATCTCGTGGGCGATGCGGTCGTATTTCGGGTACATGGCGAGCACAACTTCTTTAGCTGCTTCATCGAAAACCTGAAACAGAAACAGTGTCATTTTTTTTTTCATGGATCTTTTTATTGATTTAAGTCACTCTGACTCTTGTTTACAACCACAGTTGTTTCTGAGCTCTGGTCTGTTTCATGTTCACTCTGACATTAACGTCAAAGACAGACGGACAGCAGGTCATTCAGCTTTCTGCTTCTTTTTATCGAAGTGGACTGAGACACTTTCAGGTGATTTTGATCAGCTTGTTCAGGCTGCAGCAGAGTTTCATCGATCACTTCAACACAAGCCTCAGCAAACTGAGAAAAAGGGCCAAATGCACAAGATTTTGGCTGAACGGCATCAAACGGGTTTGTTGTGAACTCCCATTTGTAGGTAAAGATGTGAGACTCACAGGTCAAAAATAATCTCACAGGATGTTTTTTTAATAATTAAATAATTGAACTACACTCACCTTCAACATCTCAGTGGGAGCCTCAGGCAGGAAGTAAGCCAACACATGCTCTCTGGCTGCGAGGTCTTCATAGTTCACGACCAGACTTTCTCTGTTCTCTGGTTTGATACAAGAGAGCGAATTTTCATCATTAAAAACCAGAAAATTAGTTAAAATGTTCAACACTTATAGATTCTATTCATGTGTTTAAACACAAACAAAAACGCTGAGCTACCTTTGCACATGTCGCTGATCTTCTCCTTGAAGACATTGTGGCCATTTTCATCAACATGGGTTCGCAGGAAGTTCTTGAAGCGGTTGTAGATCTCCAACCTTGGAGCCACCATGGACACCCACTCCCTCACCGTGTGGCCCTGCAGACCGAAGAAATACCGTCAGATGTTTGACCACAGCTGGGAAAAAAAGTGCCACTTTGACAAGAAAAAGCTATAGAACATAAGGTTTTTGGGTTTTTTTGCAGGATCACAACCTTCATGTCCTCCAAGTTCTCAATGCTCTCGATCATTTCTTCTTCTTCTCCATCTGTGACGCCCTCTGCTGCCCGCTCAGCCAAACGCCTCCGCCGAGCCGCCGGACGCTCGTCATCCTCGTCTTCACTGTCTGGAACCGCAAAAACAAACAAGTCGCACATTCAGTCCCCTTTAATCAGACATCATACACCTTTCCTCTGACACTCCTTTGCATCTTTTTAGTATGACTGGGTTTTTTTTTCTTTTTTGTGTCTGCAGACTTCAGTGATTTATGATTCAAAAGAAGTTTAACTTCATGCATAGCCTCCATGTGCAGTGTAAACATGTTGACCAAATCACAATAACAAACTTCCTGTCGCATCCATTCACTCCTCACCGTAGAGCAGCCCCCTCCTCAGCCGTCCACTGATGCCCTGCTCCCTGTCCCTCCTCCTCATGGCCTCCTCGGCGGCGGCCCTGGCTCCAGGCGACAGCTCTGACAGATCCTCATCATCCAGGTCCAAACCCTCCGCCTCGTACTGATCCAGCGCCGGGATGGCACGATAATCCCTGAGTGGAGACAGAGAAGGAAAAACTCGCCATTAAGTCCCAAAACTTTCTCACACAAAATAAATCTGGAACTTAAAATTCAGATCGAATCCATCCTCTTCCTCACCTCTCCATCCCGTCCCCGATCAGTTCTTCTCCGTCTCCTTCCTCCTCCTCCTCTCCGGGCAGCTGTCCATCCCCCAGCAGCCCCTCCGACTCATCCTCAAATGGTGGCAGGTCTCGGCCGGGGCTGGAGGTCAGGTCTCCCCTCCTGGAGGCTCGGCTGGGGCTGGTGGCCATGTGGTACGACTCAGATGAATCCTGTAAACAAAGCAAGTTTAAAGAAAATGTCTCTGACTATTTTAACTACGGACATGACCTCATCTACTGAACCTGTAGTATTAAAGTACAGTGTGTACAGTTTGTTTATATTTGGCTGTTTACTGTATTTTTGTTTATCAACCTAGTAATACCTAATAGTAACACCAATACCTAGTAGTATTGACCCAGTAAGTACTCATTGTGATTATTACACTTTCAGTAAACAGTTTGTTGTTCAACAGCCTCTGAAGTCCAAATGATTCATTTTACAAAAGTTGTTTTCAGTTTTGCACTTTAGTTCTCACGTTGAATCATTTTCATAATCAAACAGGAGTTGTTTTGAATGTAAATTAACTAAAATTTGCCATCTTTGTATTTTTACAATCAGCAATTATCTATTTTTTGAAACTTACAGTCAAAAGTCAAACTTTCTCTTACAATCCAACCTGTTTTTATGTGAAGTTTATTTAAGTTCAATGTTATAAGATGAAGTTAGAAATAATGACAGACCAATTGATCGTAATGGTCACATTATGCAGAAGCCAGTTTTCATGTTAAATTATTGCAGTGATGAAGTTTTAATGCTGTCATGAATGTTTCCTCCAGCATGTCTAAGTTTTATGTGTGTTCATTTCTCACTTTACTGGTTTTATTTATGTTAATGTTGACTGACATTTAGTCTGTAACTTTAGTTAACATAAAGCTCAGCAGCCACATGGCAGCTCTGCTTCTCACGAAAGAAGCGAAAGAACAATCAAAACAACAATAACACACAATTATTCATGCTAGCAACAGTGCAAAGGCGACTGATTTCGAGATATTCATCCAAATTACATCAGAGTTTGTTTTAAACGCGTCTTGATTTCGTCTTTTGATCAAAGTTTTAACTTTGACATGTAAGCGTCAACCCTCTCCGTCATTGCTGTGATCCGGACAAAAGAGCAAGTGTACAACTTTTAAACAGCCGGAAGTTCAAACATTAAACATATTTCTTCTTGACTAAACTTAAAACTCCTTTGGTTGAAAAAGTAAATCTGACAATGAGACATTTTGTCTGTTTTTTATCGTTTAAACTCACCGCCATTGTTCCGTGTCTGTCTTTCTCTGCCTCTTGTGTAGAAACTCGCTTCTTCCTGCCGGGAGTCGCTTTTCGCGCGAAATGACCACGTGACACTCAAAGCCCGCGAAAAATGATGAATATTTAGTTCCGCCAGTGTCGTTGCGCCATCTTATTGGTGGGTCTGTTTTAAGGGGGCGGAGCCTTTAAGAAACGTGCGTTTGGTTTAAGTTTCGTCCTCAATGAGGCTCGTTCAGCTGGTGCGGCGGTGCTCGTGAATCTGCGGGTGGTGCACCCCGTGAGTGAAACGGTGCGGGCCGGAACTTAAAACAAACGTACCTTTCCTCTAAGCTTCAGTTTAAGGGCGGAGTTTAAGACGTAATATTTTTTCCCGGGAACATTTGGGCCGCGTTCAAATCCGTTCACCTCCCTCAATGACTTGTCTTTATATTTGTCACGTCCCAATATTTTTTTTTCTTGCATGGACATATCCACAAATAAAAGAGATATAAAAGTGAAAACTGAGATGTGCTGACTAATAAAACATGTGACACCAACACGTCAAGTTTAATAATCATTATTTATGACATGTTCACTCATTCATTCAACATAATAAACCTTTCGATCCCTGCAATTTAATATCTTTAAACAAAACAAAACACATTCATGAATACAGTGTCAAAAAAATAAACACAAGAGCTCCTCCTTTATCCAAAAAAAATAATAATAATAATAGCAAAGTTTTTTAGTGCAGAAAATAAATAAATAATGCAAATTAATTTTCACTCATTGGTGTTTAAAATGAATTCCCATCTTACGTCAGCAAACCTGTTTGAGCAGATGAATGATTTAACAAACATGGATCACATTAAAGTAAATAAATGGGCCGACTAGTATCTGTGTTTGAGTTACACAAGTGATGTTTTTATGACAGTGAGCAGATTTGACTTCTTTGCTTTGTCATTTGTCTCACAATTGTTCATAAGAAACAGTTTAAATAATAAACATTCTTGCTCATATTTAACTGCTCATGTGGAAAATCTAACAGTTTGTCTTTCCTTATGACATTTGTTGTTGCTTTTATAATTATTTTCACAGGTTTGCAAAGAAACCCAACATTTAAAAAAAAAAAACAGTGGACTTCATAAAATAAAGCAAAAAGAAACCCCAACAAATAAAAACAGATAAATCTTTATATCATTACTGAGGCTGTTTAAGGCTTATTTCAAGGGTGTAAGATTAAATCCTTAATGAAAGATTTTAGGCAAGTGTGTGTCAGTAGCTTCTACTACAGGCACAAAGTTTTTCTAGCATGAAATTCTTCTCTACAGTTTCAGTTTCAGTTTCCATGTTGAGGAGAATCAAATGAAAAGACGAGTAAAAGGTGTAGCAGCTTTGAGTATGTAGCTTGATCTACTGAAGAAGGGGCTAAATCATATAACTCATAGTCAATATGCAGTATTTTTAATTTTGGGTCGAATACTCCCATAATGCAGTGCAAAAAAGAACCGGAGGAGCACGAAAAGAAAACCAAACAATTAAAATATTTGATCCTAAAATCTGGATTCGACAACATCATAATGTTAAATTCATGATGTAACTTGGAATATAAGCACCGAAAAAAATAACAAAACAGAGAAATATGAAACTGTAGCTGTCAGTGTTTCATTCGGCGGCACATTATGAGCCTAAACTTGAATTACCAGCTGGGATTGTGTGATTTGTGAAACTGGGGCTTTAAAAAAAAATCCCGAACACAAAGGACAGTGCAGGTTTCTGCTCCTCACAGATCCCGAATCGAAGCCCTTCGGTTGTTTGAACATTCACTGTTGTCTGTGTCACACTTACTCTCGGTCAGGTGGTAACAGAAACTGCCTGATTCGACTTATTTAGACTAATATCTTAGATTTCAGGCAGCTGAAGCTTTCGGAAGTTTGGACAGAGTTGAGTTTATGGTAATGTTAGTATTGATCGGACTGGTTTTACTTAAGAGGAGATGTAACACTGATAACCTGGAATTTGTTAGAGCAGACAGTGTAAAAACAGAAGGGCAAAGTTATGAAAACACAGAGAAAAGTGGACATTTTTCTAGGCAAACCCTTAAAAATCCTCTCCCTTTTTCCTGCCATAACAGATTCCAGTTTGAACGTAAATGTAATCAGGTAAACATGAAACACAAAATATGTGTCTGGGAGAGCAGGATGCCTGGAATGATCACATCAGTGGGAGTTTCCCCACATTTTTATATGATTCCTGGTGTTAAAAAAGGAAAAGCCTCCACTGAAGTGAGATTTCCTCCAGAGCTAAAAAATATTTCAAAATAAAAGCTGCTCAGGTGGAGCTTCAGGGAAAAAAAAAAGAGGTCAGGAAAGAAATCTTCAAAATAAAATCCACTCTCACAGTCAGGATTCCAGTTAGAGTGAGGCTTCAAAATAAGAGTCTCCAGAGGACAAAATGAAAGAGATGTTTTGTTGTTGGTTTGTTTCACGTGGCGGGAGTCATCCAGCTCGTGTCTGTCATGTCGTGTGCTGTGACTCGCAGTTTGCTGATGATGTCGTACCAGACACACTTCCTGCATGTGTGCTGTTTTGCCTGAGGACCAGAGTGGCTTTCAAAGTCTTTTATCCTCCTAAGCTTGTATTTGTTCCCTGTGAGGATCAGTGAGACCTCAAGCAGTTTCTACTTTTCAGGTAGAGGCTGCCGGCCAGGTGGTGTGTGTGTGTGTGTGTGTGTGAGTTTTATTTAAGAACCAGCGTAGCCTCGGAGCCATCTTTCCTCTTCAGATACAGTCCATAGGTGAGATGATGTTCCCTCCTCAAGAACGCATAGAAATAATCAGACACCAGCAGAATCTGAGGGGAAATAAATGTTAGTAAACTGATGAATTCTTCACTGTGTTATCAAGAAGAGGAAATGTGAGCATTTTTTAAATTAAATAACTTACTAAAATAATGGTAAGAGCGAGCTGAAAGGAAAGACTAACTTAAAACAACAAAATCAGATAGAAAAATCAAAGGAGCTTCATCATCTAACACCTTTTAAACACGACTTAGTGCACTAGAAGATTATTTATACATTTTCTTTGAGAGTCAATTAACATTTCTAAGCAAAAAAGAAAGTATCATATATATTTAAAGGAGGAAACTTTTCAGATGTGGTCAGGCAGGATGTTTCAATCAGGTAAAGGAAAAGTTTCACATTTTGAAAAACAGAGGAAAACAGCTGAACTGACTCCGTCCTCAGGTGACAAAATCCCTGTTTCAGTGCGTTTAAAATTCACTAATAAATAAATTAAAGCTTTTTTTATTTAATCTTAAAAGAAATGAAATCTAATAATGACAATTTACTGTTCTATAGAGGGGTTTATATGCAAGATATTTTCATGTTTTCATTCTGCTGCCGGGGGAAAAACATTCTGACTCGTTTGTATGTTTTTAATCACAGTCGTCTTACGGATTCAAAAAAAGCAGATAGCAAATGAGGATCAGATTGTCTCACCTGTGCCACGTTGAACAGTAATGTTATGGCGTAGTAGAAGTTGGAGTTGGCGCTGCCGGCGTAGATCCAGAGGTGCCAGAGGACAGGAAACAGAGCCGAACAGGCCAGAAGGACGCAGGACACCAGGAAGATGTTCCTCAAGACTGAACGGGGAAAAAGACAAGGATAAAGTTTGTATTTAGCCTCTGATCTAATTATAAGTAACATATTCTCGTTGATATATAAACAGTTTCTTTAGTCAGAAATCTACATTTTTTATTATTTTATCAATCATTTTTTTGATTGCATTACAAGACAATATTAAAGATTTGTATAATAACAATAAAATCAAAACCTTCGCTTTACGAGGTTTAGTTCATCTCTGACCGGGAGAACAATATCTCATCATAATTTTAACATTTGAATTTTTTTAAGGTAACAACCAGGTTATGAAACAAAAACCAAACTGAGTTCTGAATAAAAAACTACTGCAAGTCTTTTGATTACTTATATACAGCATCTTCACTCACATCTGTGCAGGTGATTCCAGACAGGAAGGAAAGCCATGTAGAGAGCGATGTCTCCCACCGTCGGGTAAGACTTGAAGATGGAGATCACAGCTAACTGCATGAAGATCAGGAACACTGGATGCTCCCTGTAACACAGACACACACGTGTTTGGAAGAGAATTCAGGCTTTTCATTGAGGTGAAATAGATGGAGGGATTGTGTGTGAGCGAAGGAGAGGACTTACTTGAGTTTGATGGACAGAGGGATGGTGTAGAAGAAGACGTTGATCTGGAAGACACAGAGGAAGAAGAGGCGGAAGTGTTCGAACATCTCGGCGAAGAAATACCAGAAGAGGCCGATGTTTGGGGTCAAGTCTGGTACTGAGAGACTGCAGGAGGAAAAAACACACAGTCACACATAAACTCATTATTTTTAAAGAACTGTTACCGTTAAATGAGCTGAGAGGAGCATTTAACAGTAAAAGAAACAAACTCATCAGCGCCCTCTGGTGGATAATCTATAGTAACACTGTTTCTAAATTGCCTAAAACATCTTTATGACATTTTTGATGTGATCACAGTGTGTTTTGCTGTATTCAGAGATGATATTATGATTCAGATTGTGAGTTAATGACACTTTGGATCCTGATACTTAGACACTTGGATACCTTTTTCAAAAAGAGTTTCCTCGTTAACAAACAAAGGATTATATTCAGTTAAAGTTACCGATGCATCGTGTGCTTCTTGAGGTCTGAGATACAAGCAACTTGCTTTTCCTAAAAAAAAAAATAATGTCAATTTTTTTTTTTGTTTACATAAATGTGTCCTTGTTTGCTGTGTTTCTTTGCATCATCCATCACTTTTACATCAGCAAAACATAATAAAACCACTGATGAAATTTTAAACCACGTCGTCTCAGTGAGCCTGTTTGTGTCTCCTCGTGCACAAGGCAAACAAAAAAAAAGGGAATCCACTCATAATGAATAACTGCCCCATGGTGCTACTAGAGGTCAGAAACTCCACAGGGAACCTTTTAAGTTTTCAGTTCATCACTCACATGAAGCCGTAGACGGACGGCAGGTAGTCCCACGAGCTGAGCAGGAAGAAGGAGAGACCGACCATGACAAACAGGCTGCCCAGGTACATGAAGGCATACTGCGCGACGAACCACCAGAAGCTGGACCGCCGGAAGTTCACGGGGATGTACTGACGCTGTCAGAGGAGAGACAGAAACATGGACCGACATTAACTAAATCCAGGATTTTATTTTTTAAATATCTGAGGAGGAGCAGAGAGGCAGTGGTGAGAATGGTTTTGAAGTAATAGGAATATGGAAATAAATGATAAAGGAGAGAAAAGGACAGTAGATGCATCAAATAAATAAATCAGTAAATAAAGATTTCAAACGTACCTGCATCAGATAGAGCAGTGCTGGAGCGCACAGAGTGAGAGGATAGATGGACTGATACGTGGCCAAGGACAGAAATATGGCACTCAGCAGCACGTTTCCTGCAACACAAACACAGAACGACTCGAACAACATCTAACATTCATCTAAAAGAAAGCTCTGGAGAAGAACTTCTAACAAAATGCCTCAAAATGATCCATTTAAATATTTAACAAAGTCAAAGCAATTGAAAGTTTCATTTTATAAATCAAGTAGTTACTACAATGCAGTATTTCCTGAAAGGTGACGTGTATAAAAAACTGAAGGTGACATTTTCTAATGAAATCCCTTCAGGTAAAAGCAGGAAACAAAACCTTTTATCGTAGTGACGATGAAGAGGGCGATGACTGCGTTGTTCAGACCACAGGTTGACTTGGCGACGCAGGACAGGATGGTGAACGGGTTCAGCAGGTAACTGAGAGAAGAAGAAACCGTGTGAAGTCAGAGCGACTCGGATACTTACTGAGGCCCTGAGATGTGAAAGATTTTACATCGAGCAGCTTTTTAAGACGATTAATTTCCTCCATGACCTTCTGGGTCGCAGTCAGCAACTCAAATCAGCATGTGTGTCACATTAGCACATTCAGGATAAAATATACGAGCCACTTCGTCTTCTGTGCAATGATCTTTGTTTGCAGTCCTGTAAGTAACCGGACTTTCAGATCCAGCATCATAGAGATTCAGCTTTTCTCTACATTCTTTACTTTTCTCTGTCTTCATTTTCTGTATTCACACACTCATACAATGTCCAGTAGGTGCAGAATGATGTTTACATTTATTATTATCTAACACTTATTTAGCATCAAACATAAAGTACAGCTGAGGCTGATGGGATTGTTGTTGTTTTGCAGACATTTATTCAATCAGAGGATCACAGGAAGTCATCGGGTTTCCTCCTTTGGGTTTGAATGCTCTCTGAGAGCTGTGAGTTACTTACAACATGGCGACTTTCAGAGGGATGTAGTACATTTCTTTGGGGCTTCGGATGAGCTCCAGACAGTCGTGGGGGTAACGATCTGCCTCCAAGGCAAATTTCTGCTTTCTGAACTGAAAGAGCACATTAAACATGTCATGGGAAGCAGAAGAGTACTGAAACTGACCTTGGATTTCCAAATTTTTATTATTTTTTCTGTATTTTTGAAGAAACTTTACTGTTTTCTTACCACTTGTTTGTTGTATTCCTTCACTGCCATGTAAAGAGCCACAGCGGTGATCACATCCGCTAACTAAAGGGGCAGGAAGAGAGTGAGAGTGAGCAGCTGAACCTCAAAAATATAACAGCACATTAAAAAAATTACCCATTTATTTTCTTTTCAACTCACTGGAGGCAAAATGTCTTATCAAGGGGTGAGAAGTTTAAATGTAAGGGCTTTGCAGACTGCTGAGCTTTCTCATCATGGCTCATGTTGCAGAAAATCCTCTGATTTATTCACCAGAGAAAATCTGAAGCATTAGCATCTAATTTTTTACTCAAATACTTAAAATGTCATTTTTATTCCACTTCAAAATAGAAAAAGACTGTTGGTATTAATGTGCAAGAAATATTCTGAGCAAACAGTCATTTCCCTGATTGAGTTTCAAATACATGAAACTGCCTCTTTCTCGTCTTTGCACTCACCATGAATGTTATCTCTGCATAATCCACCACGAAGTGAAAGAGGTAAATGATGAGAGGAGTCTGAAGAGGAGAGAAAAACGAAAAGATCAGAGCACAAACACATGTATGCAGTTTTATGTGCACAATAAAAGCACTGGCTAATTTCCACAGGACCTGAGTGGAAAATTATGCTATTGTTAATACATGTTTACAGATGTTTGTGTGTATGTGTGTATCTCTCACCTCATGGAAAACATCTCCAGAGTACGGTGAGACACCCAAGTCAAGCAGAGCCAAACCTTCAACAACTGCAAACAAACAAACAAACAAACAACAGTGTCACAGAACAGTTACTCAGCTTAATGTTTCCCTTCTGTTAATGCAAACAGCCACAGATCCTTTCTGCAATGATGCAACTTCCTGTTACAACTGCCTGATTAACAATTCATGAAGGGCTGTGGTGTTTCCACGTATTCACACTGTTATCTCATGTATTGTGTGTGTGTGTGTGTGTGTGTGTGTGTGTGTGTGTGTGTGTGTGTGTGTGTGTGTGTGTGTGGGAGACATGCTATAGATTTATATAAAAAACATCAATGTGGCTCACACAAACAGCCACACAATCAC
>JAPZDV010000012.1:1556776-1574029 GCA_029814665.1 Acanthurus lineatus | reverse complement strand
TAATAAACTGGCCGGCAAGTGCATCTCACAAAATAAAGACCCATAAGAGATATTATTTAATATTAATAGTAGAAGCCGTAACAGCAATGTTTTAGTTTGTAAAAACTAATTCTAAAATTCTATTATATTTGGGATAGGGGTGTGTATACTTATATTTGGTTGTAATTGAATCTGTCTCAGTTTTCATCTTCATTTATTTAAAGTTGTATTTAGTTTTTGTCTTTATTTATTTATTTATAAATAAGTGAGAAAGGGGTAGGGGTATATAAGTTTTACTTCCACCTACTCCTTTTCGGATGCTAATTTTTGGTTGTTTTCTCTCTGCTTTTAAATGTGTTTCTGTCATGTTTGAATTAAATAAATTCAATTCAATTCAATTTTGAAATTGTAAGAGTGATATAAATATGAAAACTATAACATCTCAGTTTGCACTTCAGTAATAAAGTAAGAAGAAACACGAGCTGATCTGGAATTTATTCTGAAATTTATTCTAGAAAAATTTAAAACTTCTAAACATCTGGATTAAAACATTTTCTGTCCTCTTGTTTTCTGCATTGAAACAAAGATGGAGGTGATAGAAATCTGTCTTCGCCCTTTGAGACGCAGACTTGCAGCAGTGTGTGTGTGTGTGTGTGTGTGTGTGTGTGTAAGATACTCTGCATGGAGGAAACTGCACACGTGCATTGGCAATACTTATGCAAATGAGTGTGTGTGTGTGTGTGTGTGTGTGTGCCTACATGTTAACAGCCTCATTGTCATTCAGATCACTGAGTGTGGAGAAGATGCTCCTCCTGTCCTCCACAGTTCTTCTCTCTCATCCATCTTTTGTTTCTCCTCCTCCTCCTCCTCTTCTTCTTCTCCTCTTTATTTTCGTCTCTCTCTCTCCTCCTCCATCTGACTTTCTTTTGCTCGGCCTCCATCTTTTTTTCTCCATCTTTCCCTCATCTGAATCTCTTCCTTTTCTCCCCCCTTCCCCCTTTACTTCTCCTTTAAACTTGTTTCTTCACCTCCTCCATCCTTTTCCTCTTCCCTTGTTTCTTTTCTTTCCTAAATGTCATTTCTTCTCCTTTTCTTTCTTATCCACTCTACCTTTCTTGTCTCCTTCTCCTCCAGTTCCCTTTTGTCTTTTTCTATGTATTTCTTATTATTTTTACACACACTTTACACTTTATGTTCCCCATCTTTCTTCTTACTCTTTCCCTCTTTGTTCCCTCTTTGTTCCCTCTCTGTTCCTCTGATGTTCCTCCTCTCTGTTGTATTTTTGCTTTCATTCAGTTTCTGCTTTTTTCCTCCTTAATGTTCTTTTCTTCTCTGGTTTCCTCTCTTGATCTCTGCTTTTCTTTTGTCCCTTTTACTCCGTCTGCCTTCCTCTCGTTCTCTCTCTGACCTTGAACTTAATTCTCTAAATTTTGCTTTTGTTCTCTTTTCTTTCTTTCTTCTTCAAACGCTCTAACAAAGAAGAACAGAGAAGAAATCGGTTATTTCTCCTTCAACCGTCCCTTCGTTAATCCATTAAAAACCATTTTTCCTTCCACTGACATTTGCAGAATATTCAGTCAATGTTGTACTTTGCTCTTTCATCTCGCAACCTGCAGATGAAAATAATAATTTGTCGTGTTGTTTTTCGTGAACTGTTTTTGACTCTGAGTTAATTTCTTTAGAGATTCAGCATTAAACTTCCTCTGCCTCTCTTTATTCAGACTCCAAGTCTCTGAACTGAGCTGCTGATTCAGTCATTAGCATCTTCTTATGCTTGAGGTCGTTGTCGAACACGAGGCAATTTGAATTCATAAGACTATAAACAAGCTCAGTCCGGGAGACAAACGAGAAGCAGGAAATGAAGAGGAAAGTGGCAGCGACGAGGATGTAAATAAAACTCTGTACATCCCAATTTACAGCTCAGAAAGATTAAACTTACATGTTTCTTATTAAATTTAATTAGATGCTCATGTGTCTGTAGGAGTTTAGAGACATATTTTACCTTCTTTCAGCTAAATTCACTAAATCTTCCTCCGTGAAAGGAATCAATTGCAAACATCACTGGTTGATTTTAAACAGCTGCTTTTGGTGTATTAGATGGAGAATATAAGTATGTATTTTAAATTATATTTAAAAAGGAGAATTTTGTATTACATGCAAGAACTTGTTAAACCACGCAGATAACCAGAAACACACTGGCTCCTACAGAAAGTGTTGCATTGTGGGATATTTGAAGCCGTCATGTTTTAATCTTTGTTTTGTAAAGTTATGTTGCAACGTTAACCTGCTTGTAAACCAGCAAGCACTTGACAGTCAAGTGTCCTAATGTTCTCTGTTTGTATGTGATATTCTCTATCTGGAAGTGTGTGTGTGTGTGTGTGTGTGTGTGTGTGTGTGTTTTGCCTGTCTTTGTCCAGTTGTTCAGTTTAAAGCACTGACCTTTTTGTTGTCATGACTGAAAACAAAACTCTTTTACCTCTTCAACTGAAACCCAGATGTCTTTCTTTCTTTGTTTCTCTTCTTCTTCTTTGGGGGAAACTGGCCCATAAAATAAGTTAAAGCAAAACACAACAGCGCCCCCTTTCTGTAATGTCAGCACCTTTTTTCTCTTAGACCGTCGCACTTGTTTCTACAGAGGACGGTCGCTCTAACAGCTGTAAAAAATTAAGTTTTGCTTCTGTAAGTTTGTCTGCAGGGACTCGATGCTGATGCTGCGGTTGCTATGTGGTTGCCATAGCATCATGAGGCAGTAACTATGGATCTGGAGGTTTCCATGGTGATACTAGAAGGCTGTTGTGATCACTCTTACTAACTGTTAACGAAGCATGTTTTCTGTTTATGTGGGTTGTTAAATGGGTTAAATTTGGGCTGTGATTGATCCTTCAGCTGCAGAGAACCGAAGGAAGGAAAAAAGAGGAGTTAATAAAGAAAAAAGGCGAAAGAACCAAACAAACTGACAGAGAGATGAAGGACAGAAACCAAAACTAAAGGAGGAAAAGGAATAAAAAACAGACTTACAGATGGATTTGACAGATGGAGTGAAAGCTACCTGTGTTATCCTCCGGCTGTGTGTGTGTGAGTGTGTGTGTGAGGCCCAGCTAGATTACTGTTATCCTTACACACACTTTAATTCTGTTATGGATTAACTTCACAAACTAACTTAAGACACAGTGAAGAGAAACCCATGCACACACTTTTAAGAACAAAAACACACAGCGGAGCCTCACAGAGCTGCAACAAGACAGAAAACTCTGAGTCCTATTGAGTTACATTTAGTCTAAAAACAAAAAACATGGAGTCAGTTTATTGTCACCTGAGTCAGAGTTGAGCTGCAGCAAAGTGCAGTCACCTGCTGCAGGTTTTTAACGTTTCTTTCCCCAAAAAAACACCATCAGGAATCATCACAGGATCTGCAAACTGTCTTAAAGATGTTTTTCTCACCTGTGAACCTGCTTAAATGCAAACTCAGTTCAGCAGAAGCTTAAAAACAAGCAGTCAGACACGCCGGATTGAAGAAAAAAAAAACAACAACAGCAAAAACAGAAAGTTTATTGGTCACCTTAACAAAATCATATTGAAAATCAGCATCGTCGTCATTACAGTTTACAGCTTCCTCAGTATTTACAGGAACAAGGCATCGACCTTTACAGCGTCACGCACTAAAAACATGCAGATTCACGGCCTCCTGAAGCAAACAAAGCAGCGAGTGTTTAAGTCTAAATGGGGACCAAAGATGGACCTGATTCTCCAAATGATGACAGACGGAAATTCATGGGATTTATGCATCTGTGGGACCATTTTATAGGGTGAGAATACATTTCCTAACTCTCATTTCAACTTAAATTGTAGTTTTTATCAGCAGTGCCTCATTGAAAAACTGTAAAATGGACATTAATATATAATTGGTACTGATAAAGATTTATTTGTTTTAATGATATGGAATGATTTTGACAACAAACTGCTGTTTATATCTATATTTAAATCTGTGCTCTTCATTAAAACAAACCAAACAGGTTTCTGTGCACATTAAACTGTTTCAGATTGACTTTGATTGTTCGCTTATCAGGAAGGAAAACACAAGATAAAACGCTTGCAACATAACTTTCCATTCATTATGGGCTGAAAAAACAGAAATGAACATAGATTCTCTTCAGTTTATGTGGAACTGAATTTGTAAAAATGACAAACATGCTGTGAAGAGGAAGAACAGAAGGAGCTTCGGCATTAAACAACATTTTAAGGCTCGTCGTTCCTCCAATTTTGATCCAAAAATGCTCATTAAGTGGAATACTTCCACAGTTTTTTTTATTCCACATGTACAGCATTTGTTTTTTTTAGAAAATGATGAGAACAACGTGAAAAAAAACAAACAAGCTCAGTTTGTCTATTGGTAATTAGAAAAAAAAACATAACTGGATATGTTATAAGGAAAACTAAAAGTGAAAATACTGAACAACCCTGCCTGCTTTAAAAACATCTTAGAGACCCTGGTTTTTTCTACTCAGATTAAAGGGATATGTCACCTTTCTCAAGTTAAATCACATTTTTTATTGTACATGAGATCAAATAATTACAGATATTTATGTTTTCTTTATAGCAGAATTAAGTTTCCTCATAATAACTTTGTAATATATAACATTTTTACAACCTGACAGTCTAACTAATGTAAAATACACTTAGAAATTAAAGTGAGATATCCCTTTAATTTACATTTTACCTTTATTTCTGTGCTAAATGTTACTTTCATTGTCAAACACCGATTGC
The DNA here is from genome assembly GCA_029814665.1 of Acanthurus lineatus. Taxonomy (NCBI): domain Eukaryota; kingdom Metazoa; phylum Chordata; class Actinopteri; order Acanthuriformes; family Acanthuridae; genus Acanthurus; species Acanthurus lineatus. Next base: position 1,569,286 of record JAPZDV010000012.1, on the reverse strand, counting down.
AAAAGATTCACATCTTCGATTCACAAACAGACACAAGACTTTTTCTTCAGGCCACAGAACATTTTTTTTTCATTCTTTTCAAACATTTCAGAGACTTAAATATGCATCATTTCATTTTCAAAAGCGCTGTTCCTCCGGATGGAACGGTTACATTTTATTCATATTTTTACATTTAAATTCAGAAACAGTCGGCTGCTAACACACACACACACTGCCCCGAGGCATCTGTCACTTTCTCGTTCCTGCTTTTATTTTGAAGGCTGAGAAAAAAAAAATGCTGCAGTGCTACAAACGCACACAGATGACTTCTGGCAACGTGACCTAAAAAAGCACATTCACTGTTAAATTTCTCCATATTCACTTTTTCATAAAAGAGACTGAGGGTCCTCTCTGTGTTCCTGACGTTCCCGGTGACAAGGAACAGACGAAGCGACGACGTCAACTGGGATTTTTATTACTTTAATGTCACCAAATTACAGCATCAGACCAACCAGAGTCAGACAGGCCTCACTGATGATGATAGTGTCGGTCAGGAAACGCTTATTGCAAAAAAACAAACAACATCTGACATCTGATTTAGGGAGGAATGCCAATAAATAATATTTTTGTATTTTCTGGGAACTCTGGTCCCATTTTCCGAGAAAAACACCAAATAGAAACCAGGATTTGTTGCATGTGTGCTTGTGTTTTCTGAAACAAACATGGCTCCTCCAAACCAAACCAAGTGTGTTTCCATCCAATCAAACATTTAAAAATGTAGGATTTTTTTAAAAATAAAGTTAAAATATATTAAAAAGGAAATCAAATTTAGCTGCTGTGTCATTAAAATCAAAGTGCAATGAAAACAGGCCGAGTGAATAATGAAATCTTGCAAAAATCTTTTTTATCATTTTAGCCAAATTAACGAAGCAACACAGCAAAGATTTAGCCAAGTGGCAAACTGGTCGTTTTTCATGAGCTGCAGGTTTGTTACAGTCACTTTTCATCAGTAACATGGCAGCTTGCAGTTCACTTATGTGGTTAAATGTTGTGTAATATTGGTAATAAGCTGTCACACATTTAGAAAAAGATATTGATGGCAAATCTTTAAGACAAATTGTTGTTTTACTAAAATTATTTCTACATAATCAGACAAAAAAAGAGCAAAAAACACCAAAAAAATCATTTCATGATTAAGCATCCATAATTTTGTCCTTTAAAATCATTTTAACTTGATTGTTAGGACTCCCAGAGACTCTGGGGGAAGGAGCAAGTTGTTCAAGTTAAGTAATAATTCCAAAATTATCGGAAATTATTGCAATTTATTGCAAAACTTTTTAGTGTATTGGGAGAAAGTGGCTTAAAGATTGTTTCAGAAACATTTTAAAAGAGGACATAGTTCTATAAGTGTTGTACCGCTACAGGTAACCAGTAGAGGCCACTAAAGGTCTCAGACTGTTTGTTAATCCGATAAGATAAATTCATAAAATAATTTTTTTTTTAAATTCCTGATGTTGACCAGATTCTTCTGTCGGCCGAAGTTGAAAGTTCTGCTTTATTTCTTAAAATGTTCCAGCTGAGTGAAATCTCACTTTATCTCATTAATTTTACATTTTTGAACTCTGCACATTTAAGACAAAATGAGCAGAAAGGTTCATAAAATATTGTTTCCAAGGCGACTGCAGTGAAATCATGTGACAGTTAACACCAAACTGTCCCGCATGTGAACGGCGTGACTGACGGATGTCGTGATATGTTGCGTGACTCTGCTGCGATGGCGCCACCTCCTGTGATTACAGCATTAATTTGTACATTCATTGAGTCTCTGAGTAAAATGCTACTGCTGTGTGTTACGTTTGTGCGTAATCTGTCTGTACATGAAGGGGAAGCATCCAGGACCAGACTGTCTGGGTGTTTTCAGTGGGTGGTTTGTTTTAGCTGAACAAAAAATGGAGGTTGTTTGAGGTTATATATTTTACCAGGAGCTTGTTTTCAAGTGCCAGCAGCCTTCTCTGGTTATTTTCTGAAGCAGCATGACGAGGAGTGATTAATGAGACGGAGCTCCGGGTCAAAGCTCTGCTCAATGCTGAAGTGTCCTTGAGTAAAGAATCGCATGCAGCTGCAGGAACAGCGCGCCCCGGCTGACTTTTGACCTTTGAACCCTCAGTGGTGGGGAGGGGGAGGCAGTGATGGAGGATGTGGAGGACGTTCTTATTGGTGTGACTGCAAGAAGTCGCTTCTCAGAGAAACAGATACATAGACTGTCTCATATTTGGTTGTTATCTAATGCAAACCGGATATCCTGCGTTCTTTTGGAGCAAAAAGGTTTGCAAACTGTGAAGGGATACATGTGAACGAAGGGACAGGTGTATGCAGGTACATGCAGGTCGTCTGAAAACACCGTCTGCAGCTACAGCAGCGCCTCCAGCTTTAACACCTTTATCGCGTGATTTGCACAATTTGCATTTAAAATCTGAACTGTAATCGAGCAGCAACATCCAGGACTTGAAAACAAAGCCAACATCAAGGTGTTCAAAACCTGCAGTTCCTCAAATGTCCACTAGCTCCAACAGCGAGGCAAGTTCTGTAGAGACTAATATTGAAAAACACACAACTTTAGGGCAGAAGTAAACATGTTTACAGCCCGATTTTGTTCTCTGTAGCTAATTTACCCATTAAGGAAGACTGAACAGAGCTAAATGTTGCTAATATATTTGCTTATATTGAGACTTAAACTTATTTGAGTGACAGCTAGCTGCTAGCTGGTCGCCTCAGCTGGAGCATCGACTCTTTCCTCTATTCAATCACAGATATTTTCCCATTTCAGACCCTCATTTACATGCTAATGTGGATGTGTAGCTAAGATAACAGCTAGCATGTCTCTTAGTGTAGCACCCAAATAAAAGAGGTTTCGAATCACTTATCACCAAATCACTTTGTGGTTTGAGTTTAACCTTTGGTTCATGAAAAACTTGATTTGAACTGAAACTGTGAGTTTTATTCCCACAGTAGCTCCTCAGGTTCAGACATTCTGCTCAACGATCAGAGGACTTTATAACACTGTCTCCCCCCCATCGTGTCCTCACAAGGACTTTCCATGACATACGAGAACTGCTCCACCAACAGTCCTCGTTATAAATAGACTATTTCTATGGTAACAGAGTCATCGTGCTGCCGACGGAATAAAGATTGATTTCCTCTGTGTCGATTGGCCAAGGTGCTCAGTGTTCAGTCTTGACATTCAAACATGTCACCGAGGAACAGAAACATAGTTTTGCTCTTTAACGCTACTCCACAGATTCCTGTTCTGGTCTGTTGAATGTTTTTAATTGTTTATGTGTGAATAAACTTAAGATTTGTTCTCCAAAATCTAAAAAAAGGGCAGAAATCACTGAAGTTTAATTTTAAATATGTTGCTTTTTAAATTTTTCTTCCCTTTCATGTTGAGCATATGACTTGCATTTGTGTTTGAAATCTGCCATTCTATAAACAGGGGAAATTATGAATTGGATCCACATGAATTAACACTGTTTAACAGATTCAGACTCTTCCTGACCTGATTCTTTCCATCCGTGTGTGTTAATAAACTCACTCTAAAATCCTGTTGAAGCGAACCAGCGACAGCGATCGGTCTCTCCATCATGTGTCATCGCTGCTGCTGCATCGTTTCACCCGCTAATGAGGACCTGCAGACCTAATCTCTGTGTCTCTGCACAAGAATCAGCGTTTGAGGACCTTTTCATGCCTGTTAATCCCCTTAAGATGAGCTCTGAGCTCCTGACTTTTTGATTTCTGGGAGACCTGATTGTATTTGGCGTCATTCACAGTCATTCCCTGTCTCCCCCACCGCCTCCTCCTCCTCCTCCTCACCCCAGCGAGCTGAAAATCAGTCTCTTCAAGAATCTCCTCACGTCATCCAGCAACTCTGCTGCATCCTATCAGCTCTCCCACATCTTTTTATCTCCTCCACTTGTGCAGAAACGTCCATCTCACCTCTTATTTCTGTTTCTGTCTCTCTCAATCTCAGACACTGTTTGACTTTTATACGCTTAACTTTGGATTGATGCACAAAACTGAAGCAAATTCAGCTGTTTGGCTCTTTTTACTCATCAATCTGGATAAGAAGAAGTCAGTTTAAAACTTAATCTATAAGAACATGGAGGAACATTTCCATAAAGTGTTTTTGTAAGTGCATCATTTTGCATTACAGCTGCTGCTAAACCCCCCCAAAAAATGTCTCAAACCCTAATCTGAGGAAAAATACAGATGAAGCACTCAAGTTTTTAAAGAAACTGTCTGAAGTCTGTTTGGGTTCAGCGGTCGTTCACGTCACTTCGTATTTGCCGAGTCAGAAAATCTGAATTAGTGTAAAAGTGGAGGAAACCTGGATGGAGCTCCCTCCGAGCAAACATCTATAACAGCCAACACGACAACTTAAAAGTCGACCTTGTGGAGGACAAAATGACTGACTGTGTTTCTAAAGAGAACTGCAGCTCAACCTTGGTTGTACATCATTTCTCCATCCATCATGAAGACAGTTTGAGATATTTAACGCTGAGACTTCAGCTGCAGCAGCCAGTTACAATGGAGGTGAAAGTGTTCTGGTTCAATCAAAAAGGTTTGTGTACATGTTAAATATATTTATAACAGTCAGCCTGTCAATCGTTCCCTAATCTTTACCAAAGTTTGTTCCTTAAACTTAACTACAAATCTCTATTAAGTTTACTTCAATTTGCCAGAGTTCACAGCTTTTTTCTTTTGGTTCAGACACAAAAAAGGTTGGTGTGATCTCACTCTAATTGTGGAAGTGAGAAAGAGGCAGACGATTTTAACTCCTAGTTAACAGAAAAACTTCTGCTCGCACTGTCACAGAGTTTAAAGGGAAGTTTCAGCTTCTTTGCTTCACTTGTTAACAGCTGGATCAACCTGCTGCTGTGAAACATTTAAACGTGTCCTTCAAAGACAAAACGCACTGATTGTGGACTTCTTTTATCTTTGGAGCGACATATTGAAGTGTTTTCTATTCATCACCTCGTATCAGCAGGGGGTAAAAAAAACATCTGTGGCCTCCAGGACTTTTATAAACCATTATAAGGAAAATAAAAGCATTTTTTAATTTAGAAAGACTGCGGTTGAACCTGGACATTTTCAGACCAATCCATCTCTACACTCCTCTGTCTGTGGACTCTGTGGATTTATAATAACATCCGCTGACATGCTGCTTTGCCCCTAGAGGGCGCTGTCACCGAATCGTAAAACAGTTTTTGTTGCGATCGACATTTCCACCACTTCCTCCGAACCTCCACCTGGAACTGTTTCACACAGTCGAGTCCAAACATTTAGCTGATGTGATTCAAGACGAGTCTCTTCTTTACTCAAGGACACGACTGCAGCAGGAATCGAACATGTGACTTTCTGTTAACAGACGAGTCACAAAGTCAAGCTGCTGCACCAGAGATCAAAGAAAATCTCTGATCGATATGGATTTCACTACGTTTTACTATCTTTAATGGACTCCACTGCTGTCAGCTGTTTTAATAAATGATCAGGAAGTATATTGATACAATTCGATTCAATTAACAGAAGTAAATTAAAGAATTTTCTCAATTTCCTGCAGATTACTTAAATAAAGGCTGGTGTGATAGTATTCCATTTTAAAACATCATTTATCACATTATTTACAGTTAGTATTTTATCGAATGAACTGCAGCAGTTAGTCGATTAAATAATTAGCTGATAGTCAGAATATTAATCTGAAGCTATTTTGATATTTAAATATTTGTTTATGAAAAAAAACCCAAAAATTCACTGGTTCACTCAGACTTATGTGTGAAATAATTTAATTATAATTCCTTTGTTTTGAAATATTTATCAGACAAAACAATAGTTTTAATTATACTGACTTTTACAATTTTTTGACATTAAATGATCCAAATAATTGACCTGCTTAAGTTCTATATAATCTTGATTTGCTTATTATTTAATTAATCTGAAAGCTGAATATTAAGGCATAAATGTTAAGCTGCTGTTTGCGTGCTTAGTTTCTGCTCGTATTTTGTTTGTTCTTACAAAAACTTTTGTTAAGAGGCTGCTGAGATTATCAAGCTGCAAACAGAAAGAAATACAATGATCCGGCTGTGACGAGTTTTTTCCAGATTTTGCATACCTGCGTTGTGTATTTGGTTTGTGAGCGTTAGCTTGTGCTGGTCCTCTACATCCGACAGTAATATTTACAGAATATTTGAACTGTATAAAAATGTGGTACATATTCTAATAAAGATTAGTTTTTCACTGTGTATGGACGTTAATTAGACTCAAAGTATCCTCAAGTATAGAGTCATGAGGATATAACGTGTGTGTTTGTGTGTGTGTTTTGTGTGTGTGTGTGTGTGGCTACAGTACCCTTGGCTAATTGCCTCACAGCACAGACCCTTAATACATTAGAGTAATAACAATAATATTTGCGTATACACAATTTACAGTGTCTGTGTTTACTCATTAAGGCATAATGTATCCTTACATGACATAAATAACATCTGTTTACATATAATACAACTGTGTAGGCGCTGTGTCATTAAAGGTTCATTCCAATCAAAACCAGCTTCTTTTCTGGAATAAGAGCTGCAGTCAGATAGAAAAAACACTCAGAAGACACCTTGATCTTTTGTTTTGTTTTGTTTTTTTCCATAAATTTGATGTTTTTCTTTTTCAAGCACATTTCTAAATTATTTTCTGTGTTGTTTCAACTTTCCTTAAATTAAACAAGAAAGTCACTGTGGCTCGAATAGTGAAGTTTTCTTATTGTAGCAGTGACTCGGGTGTAACAGAGGCTGGTTCTTATTGTCCATTAAAAACTCAGGACCTTTAAATGTCAGATAAATGTCATTCATACGTGTTTCAAAGGAGAAGCTGATAGTGAAAATTAATCTGCAGCCAAAGGTTCAGTCTCTGATGCTGTGGAAGGTGATGCTAGCAGAAAATGCTGATTAGTAAACAAGAGGCAACAGTTTTAGGTGATGCAGCATAAGATATGTGGGTTGTTACAGAGTTCACCGAAAGCAACATTTCCAGCACCTGTAAAACAGTCATTTATAGCCTCCAGACACCAGCAGTGAAGGTGTTAAATACGTCTGTCAGGGCAGAAACTGTTGAGCATTTGAATTTCACACCTTCATCTCACAACTTTTCTCATCTAATTTTGTCAAAAAATGCACATCTTTTCCAGCTGTCTGAGAATCAGACACATGCAGTTCCAACCAAATGACACAACATAGTTGCTCGGAAATCGATTTAGCCTCACTGAGACATTCGTGTGATTTAAACAGTCCATTTTATCTCGTTTCCACTGTGATGACAACTGGGTAGATTTACAACCAAGATGCAGAAAAACCTGTTTGATCACAGAAGAGTCGGGAAGAAAAAAATACCATACAACTTAATGTGGAGGATAAAAATGATTTCTGACTAACAACATCAAATCACATAAGAGTGTCAGTGGCTCTTGAACTGCTGATGCAATGCTTTCTGGGTAATGCATGCCTGCCTTCAACAGTCACTCATATCAGTTTTTTACCTCTGTTATTATACTTGCTTATTTTTATTGTGTTCTTTTAAAAAAATTATTCCGTTGTACCCATAAGGAAATTAGAGAAATAGAAAAAAAACTAATGTTAAAGCTGTATTAGCAACTTTTTGACCACTACGGAGCATAAAACTGTGAAAACATAACCTTACAGTTCCTCAGTTTAACAACCTTTGCTCTAGATTTTAAGATGTCTTTAGTGACTGTTTTTCAAACAAGAGCCCATCAACAAATCCAGACATTTTATTTTCTGAATTATCAGTGCAAGAAAGCAGCAGCATGTTAAGTCAATGCACATTAAACACATGGAAACATGAGGAAGCTGTGCGTTTGTTTGGCTTTTCATCTTTGTTTTTTGCAGTACAGTTACACTTAGAGACTGACTCATTTTGGATTTTTGAGAACAATAAAATATCAACCTTTGATAGCTTGACATAAACCACTTTATACAGTTAAGTGTGCAAGTTAGCTTTAAGTATTTTCTGGTAACTTTTTTAAGAAGGATGTAGCTTCTTTTCATCTTCTTTTCTGGAAAGTTGCTAACACTGTAACCTACAAATGTCTTCTCGAACTTATATACTGTTCAGTGCTAAAATGTGCTGCAACTGATTGCAAGCATCTCTGAGTAAAAACAACCAAGATAAAAAAATTAAAATTCATTTAATTTTATTATTTTTTGACAGGAAGTAGTCATAACATTTTGAGAAAAGGTCATATTATTTTAGAGTTTAAAGTCATGGTATTATGAGAAACAGGAGTGTCATGTTAGATGATATTATGAGATTCAAGTCAAGATATTGGGAGGAAAAAGCTCTTTTGAGAACCAAATGAGAACCTGAAGTCAGTGTGCAGAGTTTCATGCACTCAGTGGTTTCTCTTCACAACACAGAGTGTTTTTTAATCCATTAAAAATATCGCACAATGCAGGTTGAGGTGGAAAATCCTTTCTGCCTTTCATTTAGTTTCCTGCAGGTTGCTGATTGTGTGTTGGATTATTTTACGCTTTATTTTCTGTACTGTTTATTGCTGCTGATGCTGGTGGGTGTAAATGTCACACCAGAAATATTACTTTCAAAAATGTTGCCTCTGTTTATTTGTGTGAGAGCTAGCATCACATTTTCCATTAAGTCCAGTAAATCACTCACATTTCCTATCTGATGACTGCAGTGATATTTACAGCCGCAGACTAATAACCTCCAGGGCTGTTGGACACAATGTGCTTTCTTTTTCTTGTAAAACTCAGTCTCTGATTAACATACTAGGATTTATATTGAAACTGCACACTTCATTACACAACCATCCATCTCCAAATGTGCTCTTTTCCACATTAGCATAGGCTTACCTCTCCTCTTCTACCAGGTCCAGCCCTCTTAAGTTATACATCCCTTATGATTGGTTAGAATAAATATCCCATAAACTTGGTCTACGTTCGTCCCACAATGCTGGGTTTACGCTGGGTCGCTCCAGCAGAGAGCCTTGTGCTCGACATGTGCTCCTCCTGTCAGCACAAATAGGGGACCTGAACCATTTTGCGTCCCCATTTTGCAACTGAGTGCTCACTCAGAAGAAGGCGAAACAGTTGCAGAGTGAAAGTTAACAATTTAGTCGACTCCATGTGCAGCAGCTGAAGATGATGAGGAAGAAGTAACTTGAAGAGAGTGCCTGCTTGGTCCTGGTTCTGATCTAAGGTCCTGGTTAGGATCGGGCTGTATATTATTCCGTGTGTCTGCATGTTCCACCAAAAACTCCTCACCTCCGTCTCCACCCTCACCTCCTCCTGCTTCTCCAGTTGCCAGCTGCTTCATCCTCAGGTTGATGGAGCCGTAAGTCCTCTTGGGTCGAACAAACGCCGCTCTGCGTCTGTACATCTCGCCCCGGCAGATGGACACCATGAGCAGCACAGACAGGAACATCCCTCCCAGGGTCAGCAGGCCCAGACCCGCGATGATGCACTTGTCCAGGTGTGAGCCCAGCTGGGCGTAGTACATCTCCAGCTTCTCCATCTGGCGGGCCGACACGGAGTCCGGATCGACTTTGGCCTCTCTGGGGATGGTGTAGGCAATGACCACCAGGACGATCCCGCTCACCAGAAACACCAGAGCGAAGATGAAGCCGTAGTCTGCAGAGTGATCATCAGCTGGGTTGAACTCTGTGAAGTCCTGGCCGTCCTCCGGCCCCCCACCGACTTCCTCCTCATCATAAGACTGTGGAGAGAGCTCCTGCTGCTGCTGCTGCTCTCCCTGAAGGCAGAAAAGTCAAAGACAAAAATGAATGAGAAACATGAATAAACCAAATATTGATGAAGAAATTTAAGAAAAAGACAAACCAAGTGCAAAAACATGAAGAAATGTGAAAGCTGAAGTCTTTCAGTGTCAACATTTGAGTCATAATTTCAATAATGTAAGTGAGTAAACATCGCAGTGAATCAGTCCAACAATCTGGCCCAAACTGGCAGCCAGAAATACAAAACATGAAAATGAAAAAATGCTTTGATTGTAAATAGTACTTAAGTGCCACAGATCTACTTCAGAAAAAATAAACTATAGCAGAGGTTTTATATTCAGACAGCCAAACATTTCCGAGCACACTTTTCTGTTATTGTTTTTGTTCCAACCACCCTGTTACGGTATATCTGATCCTTTTTTAGAAGTTAATCTCTCATTGTGTAACCAGACTCTGCTGACATGTAATAACATCCCCGTATAACCTTTTTTGTGGTCCTTTTTGGTTGTAAATCACCACTTAAGTGCAGTTAAAATCTTCAATCGATCAGAGCCTTGAGAGCTTTTCAGAGACACGTTAACTCAACAATCTGCTTCAGTCCTGTTTATCTTGTCCATCATGCTTTGTTTATCTTGGGATTCAGTGAAAGCCTGTATTTAGGATTTTGGGCAGCTTACAGTGCAGTCATGATAAGAACTGTGTGAAAAAGAAGTGTTACAGGAGAAAAAACATTTACTGTAACTCTTGCATGTGGTGGTTTTGGGCATTTTGGTTTATGTAGAGGAAAAGCTTAAAAAAGTTCTTGACACAAAATCCCTTTTAAGTCCCCATTTTCACAACACAAGATGCACTGCAACAACTATTCAAACATGAAAAAGAGACTTTCCTGCAGTGTAATGTGGAAAAGTATACATTATTATGAGCTTAATTCATTAAATCTTTAATATTATATCTCAAAACAATAATTATATTTGTGACAATCCTTCAGGAAGCTAACTGATACATGAAAATACTGTAATAAAGGCATACCGTGTTGTTGGTTTCCACTGGTGACAGAAGTAAGTTACTCAGATCTTTGACTTGGGTAAAAGTAGTGATACCATCATGGACATTAGCAAGTATTAGCATCAAAATATACTCAATCTGCAGCATAACCAAAGAGTAAAGTTGCCAAATAAATGTATACAAGTAAGATTTTCTCTGAGTAAAAGTAAATGTGGATAAAAATAGCAGAACCGCAGGTCTTTTCCACTGAAAACGAATCTTATTTTTAATATCAGGTCAAAAACAAGAATTAGCATGCGTTAGCCTCTTACTTTTGGCGCTACTCTTCTTCTTCGCTGGATAAACTAAAGTCTTTAAATTCATTTAATGCATAAAAATGCTTTTAAACATTGTTTTTGCCCCAAGCAGAACTTTTAATTATCATTTTGGAAATACAGCAATGTCTCAGAAATAGCTGTAAAGATAAAACAGATTGCTATTTAAGAAATTAAGTCATGTTTTAACTTTTAGAACCACGGATTAACATGAAAAACGCTGTAATCTAAACCGGTAACTTAAAAGTCGTATTTGTAGAAAATAACTAACCTGCGTAAAACTAAATTAGGTAATAAAGCAAGAGAAATAACCTTGACTATTAAATTAAACTTACTTAACTGACTAAACTCACCTTGCCGTTGCCTGTAGCTGAGGGCGGGCGGCCGGTCGACGCTGTCGCCCCCTGCTGTTGGAGGTCTCGGTCCTCGTCCTGCTGGTACGAAGCGTTCTCGAAGCCCCGGGAGGCGCAGCCCACTGTGGCCGCCGTCCAGGGCGCTGAGGCCGGCGGCGGAGACACGCTTCGGCGGCCTCCTCCGCCCCGCAGCTCCCGGAGCTCTACGGCGTTGAAAGAGGACTCCATCGACATCTGTGCGATGTGTTCATGTCCCCTTCACGATCCTTCCACTTTGCATGATCCTCTCTGAATAAAGAAAAATATGTTTTCAAACAAGACAACAGCATGAAATAATATTTCTATATAATCACATTGTATCGATGGTGATCAATAAAGATTATAGACAAACGTTGATATCTTATTTGTAGTATTAATTACTGCGGACTGACACGTTTTTGACATCTGGATATGTATTTTCTGCAGCTTGTGCTGTTTAAAAATAATGATAAATGTACAGTGATACTAATATTTTAAATAATAGTATCAAATACTGTAGATTTATTTCAGATCAAGTTTTAATACATAAAACCTACTTATTATGTGAAATGTGCATTGTACCCAACAGTATAAAAAGTTGTTAAGCTTTCTCTGAATAGCTCTACTTGCATGTAAAAAAAATATTAATATACAAATAATATATCTTTAAATAAAAATATGCCATATTTTGCATATGGAGCATTTTTACTTTTGATGCTTTCGATACAACTTATTCACAGTGGCTGTTTTATCTTAAGATGCCGGATTTGTGTGAATGAAGTATTTCTGTATTGTGGTATATACTCGAGTAAAATATCTCAATACTTCTCCACTGAGAGCTTATGAGACCATGTGAGCAGTAAAATTGTTTAAAATCAAGCAACTTTGCTGCACCAGAAAGGTTTATCCTTTAAGCCTGGTTCCTTAACAGAACCGGAAGGTTATGAATCTATTACACACACACACACACACACACACACACACACACACACACACACACACACTCACACAAAAAAACTAAATCACTGGACTCTCA
>JAPZDV010000012.1:1531210-1542033 GCA_029814665.1 Acanthurus lineatus | reverse complement strand
TAAATCCATCATCAGAAGATAAACCAACCATCAACTTCAGATGTGATTCACTCTGAGAACAGTCAAACGAATGAGCCAAAACGTTAAAATGTTTGATCTAAGGTTCACATAAGATCCAACCAATGTGAAGATGCCTCTCTGCATCTCTGTGCATTCTGCTGTTTCTGCTGAACAACATGACAGTTTATATGATAATCCAGGTGGAAACAGCACCCTCATAAATGGATAAAAGAACGGTATGCGATAGATAATCACAAGAGGATTCTGTGTGTTACGTCTCTGTGAGGGACAGGCTTCCCTTTCAGGAAACATTTCCAACTAAATATGAAACATTTGGAGAGTAAATCTGTTTTCTTACTTTGGATATGATGTAAACGCTGCACAGCAGCAGCTGGTCGAGGTGTCTGCCCTTCATCAGGTCGGTGCAGTGGACCAGAGTGTGTTCGAAACACGTCCAGATCTTCCCTCGCAGCTCCGATGGGATGTCCAACTTCACACACAAATCCCTCAGACGAACGCTGGCCAGGTGATACACCTGCAGACACACAGGAGACCAACAGGTCAGACACTGAGACAATCCACCTAAATGCAACATTTTTAAAAAATTATCAGTTCCTACCTTCCTGAAAAACAGCGCGAGCGATCCGGTGCGTCGCGGCCGACCACTTCCTGTCTGGAGGTCAGAGGTCGCCGGTGCAGCAGCAGCGCGGCTCGGGGACACAATCCGACTCGGAGACGCCGTCAGCAGGAACTGAGCGTTGATGGTGCCAGAGGAGTCACATGACTGAACTGGGATCAGTGCAATGGTGCGGTCGCTGTTCATACCTGCAGATATAAACACACACACACACACACATACACACACACACACACACACACACACACTTTTAAACCTTCCTGTGTGTTTTAAACGCACTCATCAGGCTGCAGGTTCGTGTGCAGATCCTGGACCTTTGTGTTCTCCACGCTGAGTGATGTGAACATGAGCAGATGTGCATGTTTCCTACCTTGCAGCGGGAAACTCAGGACGGTGGTCTGGGCGCCCTGAGCTCCGATCCTGAGGGTGCTGCCTGAACCAAACGTCAACTTTTTGGCCGGCGACGACATCGGACTCACGCTGGGCGTCGCCCCTGATGCCGGAGGGTCGTCACCAAAGAGACGCCGCTTAGCGCTGCCAGCTGCTGGAGAGCTGTACCGATCATGGACCGACAATGGAGAGGGAGGCACATCTGGAAGGAGGCGAAACAAAACGTCATCCCTCTTATGTTACCTGCAGAAATCTTAAACTTAAACACACACACATGTGGCTGAACACCCACCTTTGCGTGCACTGCCCAGGCCTGTCCTGAACTCCCTGATACGGGGGTGGATGATCGGGGAGAGGGCGACCATGGGCAGGTGAGACTGACCTCCACTGGTCGTACCAGAACCAGAACCAGAACCAGAGCCCGTGTCCAGACTGGATGCAAAGTTCACCTGGAGAGACAGAAAGTGGACGGTAGGATGGAGACAGAAAGAAGAGCGATTAGAAGAAACACCAGCGAACTGTACAAGGATTCCTCTGACATGGTGAGTTAATTTTAAACATTAATTTAAAAGATGATTATATTAAATATAAATAAAAATCTGACAAGTTCAATGAAGATTAATGTGAACCAAAAATAGATCAAATTTTTAACACTAGTCCCAATTCAGGGACATCAAATTCTGTTTATGAGTATCAAGGTGGAAAAGCTTGGAGATCCCTTTACTGGGAAGTTTAAACTAGTTAAGAAACATCTACTTAAATCAAAAAATAAGAATTTTGTAAATAACTGATTAAAATGGCTCATATTAGTTTAACTTTAAATGCAGTCTGACAGATTTAACTCTGGAAATTGTCTACTTGTGTTTATTTCCTCTCAGTGTCGTCACAGATGCCTCAATTAGTGTATCAGAGTACTGCACAAGCATGGGTGTATTTCTGTGTGTGTGTGTGTGTGTGTGTGTGTTCCCAGCTGACCTCCTCCACTGTGGGGACTTTGTTCCCTGCAGCCTGCAAGGCATTCCACAGGGCAGAGTCTGCGCTCCACGCTCGGCTCTCCAGAACTTGCTCCTCGATCAGGTTCAGGTGCTTCACCATGTCTCTGGAGAGGCCTTCTTCTGAGCGGATAAACACCTCGATCACCTGCGCACACACAGAAACACACAGAAACACCCACCCACACACACACACAGACACAGAAACACACACATATATAATCATTCAAAAACTGCACAATATGCTGCTCAATATGAAACCTGTTAACTGATGTAAGAGATGTAAATGTGTGTGTTTCTGAGTGTGGGTGTGTGAGACCTTGAAAAAGTAGAACGGGGCGAGTTTGAAGATGTTGATGATCCAGGGGAAAGTCCTCTGAGAGCTGTAGGAGAACAACACCACCTCCAGGCAGCAGGCCATCAAGGAGCAGTGGAAGATGTCCTGCTCCAGTAACACCTAATAGGAAACAAAACACACACACACGCTCACACACTGTTCAGTACACACAAAGAAAACTATCTTCAAACACTTAAAACACATCTGAAGACTTCACATGAAAGGGAGGAAGAGAAATTGTTTTAATTTTCCTTGAACTTCCTTGTTGAACTTAATTTTTTTGGAGTTTGGTGCAATTTTTTCAATGAACTATGAAATAAGTTAAGTATTAATTAAAGCAAATAAAGACTGGTTAAAATAAGAAGAACAAAAAATGCATCTGAGAGCTTAGAAAATGACAGTAAGTGGACCTTTAAGTATATAAACGACCTCAGGGGCAACAGAAACATCTTTGCAGTCTTAATGCTAAGCTAAGCTAAATCAACTGCCTGTAGCTTCACATTGACCAGAGAGAGATGTGAGAGGTGTCAATGTTTTTATAAAAGTCTCTGCAAGAAGAACTGTTTTGTCCTGTTTCGGATGAAGACATGAAAGTGCTGCTGCTCACGCTCATGTCTTTGCCGTGCAGCCGTTTGGTCTCCTGAACCATGACGTTCTCCAGGACGTTGAAGTAAAGGATCTCAGCCAGCTTCAGGCGGTTCTCTGCAAAGTCTGAAACAAAAAAAACACAAACAAACCAAAGATTATTTATACTCTGCAGAGATTCTGTTGTGTTTAAATGTTCAGGATCCACAAGCAGGTAAAACTACAGACTGTTTTACACTGTTCAAACTGTATTTATCATTTTATCCCAGGTCATCTTGACCAAGGCAGCAGGAAATGATAGATGTACAGTATAATTCACATGTTACACTGCAGCTGAAGGATTCAGTTGGAAGAATTAAACCTGTAATAAGATGACTCAGGTTGGTTTAGGTGTCGTCAGGTCAAAATGATGAGACTTCTTCACCAGAATGTTTGTCTTTATGGGTTAAACGATTCTGAAACCGGGATTAATGTTGTAAAATCTCACACTAACCCATTAAAAATGCCTCTGAAAGGACAGAAACTGTAGAAAAATATACATTTCCTCTCAAACAGGACTCTCCTCCTCATCTCTGGTGACTGAGCGTGCTTCGTATGATGCATTCAGGGGATGCTAGTAGATTACAAACATTATATCGCACTTCATCCCTGTGTGTTGTTACCTATGTGAGAGCCGGGCATGTTCTCGGAGTCGTTGGTGTAATGTTCTTTAAAGGTTTGTCCCAGTGTCTTCACTCTGGCCAGTATGGACTCTGTGGGATCTCTGGAGCACGACCTTAAACAAGAGCATCACACACTGTTACTATGGACATCACACGAAATACACAAAACAGCAACAACTCAACAGTAAGACCACCTTAAAAAACTTTAAATGAATGCATTTGACATCTTATGTGTTTACAGTTTCATATTGGTAAAATTTTGAAGCATCACTTGAAGCAAAAACTCTAAAATTAAAAACACACAAAGACAAACGTGTCTCGCTGACCTGAAGATCTGCGTCAGGTGTTCGCTGGGCGACGCCCTCATCCCCGCCACCATGCTCTGCAGGCGGCTCACACTCTGTGTGGCCGAGGAGACGGGCGTGACGAGCAGGTCCTTCTCCTTCAGGTAGACTCGTCCTGTCAGAGGGGTGGAGGGGGCGAGAGAGCCAGACTGCACAGGGAGAAAAGAGAGAGAGAGAGAGGCATTATTCCTCATCCACACTTTGTTTTTTTGCTTCTGTACTTTATCATTGACGTTAATCAATGAACTGGTATTAAAGTCTTAGCGCTTAGTTGTCTTTGTCAAAAAATGATCTCTGGGTTTATTTCAAAACAAGGATTATTTTTCTGTTTGCTGCTGCCTTTTATTGATAACACTTAATCAAATCTTTCACTGCATCGTAGTTTTTATTATGATAAGATGTTAGCTGGGTTTTATCCACCTTCTCTACGTGTTGTTGCAGCTGGTTGTGAGCGTTCGCTTGCGGCTCCTGAACAATCTTCCTCGGAGTCCCGATTTCCTCGTCGGCATCGGCTCCCAGAAACACTCGTTCGTCAAAGTCTCCCACCGTCAACACGTACTCCTCGTACTCCCTGTTTATGGCTTTACTGTACAAACACACAGACAGACACATTGACAACATCACTGAAAATCACTCATATAAACTGTGTTATAAACTTTTCCTGATGCAAAAAGGTTTAAAGGTCACTTTTCGCCTGATCTCTGTTCGACTCACTTGTTATCAATGAAGTTCTGTGGATCCAAAAGTTCTGTCAAATGCTCTTCGTTGCCTTTCAGGATCTGATGAGGAAAAGTCAGATCACAAGTTTACAATGACTGATATTTGCTCACATAAAAAAACAATTAAAATCTGCATGAGAAGCTATTAAATCCTCACATGTTCGAGTTAGCAAAGTGAAGATCTGTTTCTGTTTTTAAATGTCAAAGTTTAATAATTTGGAGCTTTAAGTTGGAACATTTGCTTTCCTTAAGAAGCAAAAAGAGGAGTTGATAACTTTATAAGGAAGAACTAAAGAGAAATAAAGTGAGAGAAGGAAAGTAAGGCACCTTAAAAAAATACAGGCGACCTGAATTAATGTGTGTGTGTGTGTGTGTGTGTGTGTGTGTGTGTGTGTCTTACCTGCTTCTGGAACAGTTTCTGTATATAAGGTTTGAAGTAATGCTGCTTGATGCCTTTGGCCTCCACCACCAGCCCGTCGTGCAGCTCACACAACCTCTCCAACACACACGGAGGAGGCTCATCCTGCGACACGTGGCCGTCGGCGCGATACAGAGCGGGCAGACCTACACACACACACACACACACAAACACACACAGACCTGAGTGAAAATCAGCTACGGTCATAACATTCGACTGTTTGCAGCCAAAAACCCTCCAGCAGCAGTAAAGTTAACACAGATGTTCGAGTCCCACCTCTGAACGTGGGGTTGATGAGGTCCTTCCTGTTGGCGCACAGCAGAGCGTTACCGAACACCAAGTCCAGGCAGCAGAGCAGCAGGTGGTACGAGTTCACCAGGTCGTCCCCGATCATACGGAAGTTTCCTTCACACACACACACACATTTTTTTATGTCTTACATTACACAGAGATTTTCTGAATCCTAGCTAAAGATACAGCTGTTAATTAACAGAAAATTTATATGGTACTATTTTGGTAAAAACTTATTAAATGTCAAAAAATGTATAGGTTCCTGATTTTTCCATGACTTTTCTTTGTAATCTATTACAGTAAACTGAATATCTTTGGGTGTTGGACTGTATATGAAATTAAATAAAGTCTACACAAATCACCAGCAGTTTTCAGTAAATTTCTGACCATTTAAACAAAAAACAGCTGCATGTGAAAATAACTGTTGATTGCAGCTCAAATGCTAAAGCCCAGTTCAAACCAAAGACACACAACAAGACCAAACTGTTTTCTTATGTTGCAGCGCTGTGAAGCTCAGTTCAAGCCGACTGATGGCATCTGACATGAATCAGCTGATGTCTGTTTTTAGAACATCAGGGTGTTTCAGCTGCCAACCAATCAGAGTGATCAGATCAAAACAAACTGCCAGCTGGATAAAAACAGCAGTTTTGGACAGAGGAAGGACAGGAACATATGCACCGCTTAAGCTAACATTTGTTTTCCTCACAGTCACTGTCACTCTGCTGCGCACTCAACCACACACACACTGTTTGTTTTCACCTGGTATCAGAACCAGAAATGCAACTACAGCCATTTACTCACTCTTACTATGTTCAATTCAATTTCAAGATGCATGGAATTATTTCCTGTTACACACAAAAAAAGCTGTCAATTTGAACAGACAAACCATCTTGTCTTATTGCATCAATGCAAACTGGCAGATTTCCAGACTGACGCACTGCAAGCATCCACAAATTTCGAATTGTCTTCTTGTGAATCTTTGGTCTGAATTTAACTCAACAAACCAACAACTTAAACATTATTCTGGGATGTAAAGTGACCCATTAAGTCCACATTACAAACTAAAACCAACAGAAGAGACTTAAAGAGCCATAAAGCTGCTGCAGAGCCTTTGTTTTAACATCAGCACAAACATCACAGAGCTGAGTTTACATATGTCTCACGGTACCTTTGGTGTAGACAAAAAGAGTCCAGCAGAACTTGAACACATCGCTGATGTGACAAGGAAGTCGCCTGCAGAGCCAGAGAGATGACACACACTCGGTTAGACTGAGCTGGGTGATTAAGTGTGTGAATGCATACGTTTATCTCTCTGTACGCAGCAATTACAGAAACAATGACTTCATGTGACAGAAAGAATAAAATCTTTGGGGCTTGCAGTGTGTGTGTGTGAGTGTGTGTGTCGTGCCTGTGCTTCCTGCTGCGTGGTTGCCGTGGTGGTTCCCCTCCCTGCGGGTTCTGAAACATGTCCATGAAGATGGGCTCAAACTTGCGGAAAATCACAGTGGAAACCTCAAAGTTGCGCTCCAGTCGCTCCATGCGCAGCCTGAAGTCCTGCGAGAGGTTGGACATGTCGGCCCACTTCCTCATCTTAGAGAAGAACTGGATCAGACTGGAGAACGGGGAGAAACGTGTTAGGAGCAACGTACAAGAGCAAGAGTCAAGAACTTATCACTACAGCGTGTAGAACTGTGACTGTGGCTCTACAGATCAAATGTTACACATTAATAAGCTGTTAAATACAACTTATAAAGGCTTTTAAGGACACAACGGAGAATCAAAGACAGAAATTTGGAATCGAAAGGTCCAAATACGAGGAAAAATACTGAGCATGATAAAATCTGAAAGTCTAAAAAAGGTTTTTCTAATCACACAAGATGCAGAAAATCCTAAAAACACAAATTTAACCAGAAGGTGGAGGCATTTATATTCATGTAATATAAATTAATAATATGAATTAAAAAGAAAAAAGTTAATATCAAACTGAAATGCAGCATTTCAAACCAGTTAAAGATGAGTGTTAAGTTTATCACAATATGCTGATATAATTTCTTATATCACAATAGAATATTGTATGAATATATTAGCAAGTATTACAAACACTTTGAATGTGACTTTTTTTTAAGTCATTTTAATCATTTTTACATGTTTGAGTTACTCTACAAACACAGCCAGAGCTTTAAAAACCCCTAAATGTTTTCCTTCTCAACTGTCACTTTTGCCAATCAGACCGAGAGGGTTTGTGAAGGAGCGAAGTGGAACTGACAACCATCTTCATTTTATTCAGCTTGAGTTTGTAGTTTATGATGCAGTCCTTTGACAGATATCACAACTTTTGTTTCACATCACATTTTCATCTCAAGTCACCAGCTTTCGGTTCCTGTCACCAAACAAGAGTCTTGAAACATCTCTAAATCAAATGGTTGATGGTTTTGTTTATGGAGCAGAAGCGTTAATGTCTGTGACGCTGTGAGATGCTGCAGAGCCAACGGTGACAGACCTGAGTTTGGACGTGCGAAGGATCCTGGTGAGGGAGACACAGTTTCCTTCCATCAGCCCTCTTCCCACCGTGGGAGTGGATCCCTTCCTGCAGGCTGCATACAGCGAACAGGCCAACCAGTGGACCACCTCCCCCTGCACAAATAACAACAACATTACTTTTATTCTGCACGAACAGAGAGGTGGCCAGCTACTGATACATTTCTAACTCACAAATTAATGATGTGCATGCACAGGAGCATTAAAGGCTGTAGACAGCATGTAGTTAATAGTGACTTTGAGTCCTCTTGATGCCACAGCAGTTTCTACATATTAAAATATCTTTGTATTTTCTGTTTTACTGCCAAAAAATACAGCTGGTTATTTTTAATGAGGCAAGTGTAGGGCTGCACAAAATGTTACACCTGGGCAGGTTTCATGTGCCACCAAATAAGCACATTATTGTTTTCTTTCTGACATTTGTCTTCAAAGTGAAAAAATGACCCAGATCAAAGTTTTTTTTATTTGCAAGCAGACTGAAACTGACCTTTTATATGTCATTTAAATTTAGCTGAGGCAATCAGTTAATTGATAATAGGCACATTATTTAATGGGCAACTAGTTTATGAATAGATTAACTGTTTTGAAAAATGCAAAAACATTTGTTCACCCTCAAATGTGACTATTTTTTATAAAAATGTAAATCGATTAATCAGACAAATGGCAATAAATGTAAATATATCACTTTGGGCTCTGAAGAATCCTGAAGGGATTCTTTAACTTTTTTGTGAAGTTTTGTTGAGAAGAGAATAAATAAGCTCTCAAGGAGATGAGTTCAAGATGAATCTATAATAAACAGTAGTTGCTGCTGTTAATTTTATCTTTGTGGTTCTTGATGGTTTGCAGTACTGAGGTGAACAACAGCAGCTTTACTACAGCAGCGATGAGTAAGTTCTGGCAACACTGAACAGATCCTGCAGCAAAAATGCAGAAATGCAGAAATGTTTCATTCTCTTATCTTTATTGTGATCTTGTCTGACACCTTTGAATATAGTAATAATGATGAGGCTGTAGAGTCACTTTGATTACTACATTAGACCATGATGTAATCAGTGGCGAGGGGTTGGACCTCACAGTCACTTTGAGAGGAAATGCAGACAGGCAGCTGTCATGTCAAAACATGTCACTCAGCTAAGAGAGTAGTGAGGAACAAAATCTGCATCTGATCTACACTTGCTCTAACCAAGACATAAAACTAATAACATTGAAGCTAACAGAACTTATTCATATACTTAAAAAAAGTTTACAATGTTTTTGTTTGAAATGTGTGAAAATTTAAATGTATTTCTCAAAGGCCTCAATGCTTTTTATTCTACCTACATCACTTTTTGTACTTTAACTCTCCTGATGATATTTGATTATGGTTCTGAAATGCTTAATTTTTACCATTTAAAAAGTATGTTGATCAGCTAATTGACAGAAAACAAACTAACTCTTCTGTGAGGTGATAAAACAAGACAAATGTGTCAAAGTAGACCTTAGAAAAAGTTTTTTTTCACTGTTTTCTGACATTTAACAGACCAAACATTTCATCACATTTTTTCTAAATAATGACAATTAGTTCTAGTAAATAAATGCTGTCAAAGTGCTGTTTTTTTCCGTTTCTCGACTTAAAATGTGAATGGCTGATGGTCAGAAGTAAACAGTGTTCAGAAATCATATCAGGGAACCGATGATTATCACTAGTATTTTAGACACTTTGTCAAGTTAAGCATGCTTTAACTTTCATACGTAGGTTTAGTAAAAAATTGAGGATTAGGAAATGAAAACAATCATTAGTTGAAGCCCTTTAACCGAGTGTTTGTGTCCCAAACTCCACTGCAGGGAGTTTACAATACGATAAAAGTTAAAGATATGTTAACAAATCTATAGCAAAGAGTTAAACTCAAAACTTAATAATTAAATAATCATGGAAGAGGAAACTCAGAGGACATTATTCACCTCCAGTGTGTATGTATTCCATATGGCAGTGAAGTTCTCCATGGCTTCAGTGGCAGTCTGCTCGTCCATGTTCAGCTCCTGACACAACGTCTCCAAACTCCTCCGGATCGAGCTCTCCTCCATCCTCCCCGTCTCCGAATCCGACGACTCTTCGCCCCGCATCCGTACAAAACTTACACTTACGGTTTCGGCAAACTTTAAAAGCCCCAGAGTGAAATCCCGAGCACCAAAACACGACACCCCTCTATCTGCATTGAAACAACACCAGCTCCCACACGACCGGCGGACTTCCGCTAACCATACCCACAATGCAGCTCGTTGGCGGGAAAACTGCTGGGCAGCGACCAATCAGATGCGAGGGGAGTGTTAGTCCCGGGAGCGGTTTGCCCAACCCCCTTCCTTTGCTCTCGTGCTCCCTCCACACAACCGTTACCAAGCAACCGCTGTCTCATCACGTTACTACCAATGGTTACTACCAAAGACAAGCGACGCTTTTGGGCTTATGGCCGCTAAAAAATCTTGTTTTTTAGTATCTGTTTTAAATAAAAAGATTAAAGGAAACTCAGTGATACTTACTTGACTCTCTAAATACTGTTCAACTGCATTCCACCCACAAACATGAACACAGTACGACGCTCAGTTGTAGAGATGACACCGTGAGTTGGTCCACCATTTTGGTTTTTGCACTGTAATGTCTCCATGATAAAGTAATTTATCAGACATTCAACGGTTTACAGAAGATGAGCCTGACTGACTTTGATGATCCCATGAATCTTTCCTCTAGCACCACCTGCAGCTATATTTTTTCATTTATGGTGTGAAATATATCTGCATCTAACCTATGAATCGGCACAATATTGAAAAGTAGTTGAATAAGTCACTTGCGTAAAACCTGACACCTGTTAGTAATGTCTAAGCAGTAATGGTTTTTGCACATTTTTAAGTTATATGGTTTTTCTAACAAAAAAA
>JAPZDV010000012.1:1519052-1531110 GCA_029814665.1 Acanthurus lineatus | reverse complement strand
TTTAGTCAGTCTGAGAGGTAAAACAGAAATCACTGACCTTGAGCTCAGAGCACAGGAATCAGGACACATTCAAGAGTCTGTCAAGACTGAGAGGTCAGGAAGTCACCAAAAGTCCGCTCACACACATGCACGAACATATTCAAACATACACAAGCATTCAAAAATCCTGTCAGCTCTCAGTTTTCTTTAAAACTTTTTCTTTTTTTTTTATTTTGCAGTTTCTGTAGTTTTAACGAGTTTCATCCGGCCAAACACGACTTCGTGTCCACGGAAGAATCAAACTTAAAGTTCCTTCTAACTTTTGTTCTCCATTCACGGGAAGAAAACTGACTTAAAAACTTTGACGGTTAAATGGTAAAAAGCGACACTCACCGTATCTCAGCTTTTTTCTTCTTTTGTTTTCTCCATCTGCTGCGTAGACTCAAAATGAAGTCTGAACTAACAGGCAAATACTTTCACTCTTACGCTCTCTTCCTGTTTTCGTGTTTTTTATCTGTTCGGTTGCCCCCTTGCCCCTCGGTTTCCAAGCAACCAGCCGACTACTTCTTCTTTTGTTTAAATTAACCAACCAACATTAAGGCGCGTTACCGCCACCTACTGTTCTGGAGTTTGGGACAGTTACTTCTACTTGAGGGAAAAAAAATTGAGGGTAAAACAAACACGAAAACTAGAATCGATTTATTAAACCAGTTTTACTCAGGAAAACTACTCAACACCATCAGTTACCTAATTTATCTTTAATATGGATGTAACGCTGAGTTATTTAACCTTATCTCTGCTAACATACATTGATGTTATTCAGTGGCGCTGCCGTCTCCGTTACTTTACGGTGTTCTGCCCCCTGGTGGCCCTCCAGGACCTCCTTCAGTACAGTGCAGGTACAGACGTCTCCCCGCTGTTTCCTCATCCCATTTTTGATGCCAGTCTTTCGTGTCTTTTGAATATTGCCTCTGCTTTCATTTGCTGAATGAGATTTCCATGATATTGTCTTCTTTATCAGCCCCCTTTTCTAATTTATCTGCTCTGTCATTCTGTTTAACCTCCCAATGATTTGAAATCCACACAAATTAAATTACTATGTTCCTATTGACTCTGAATACTTCATATTTTTACTGAATTTTTATGAAATATTGCAATGATACTAATACTGAATGAGAATCTGAACACAAAATGGTCTTATTTAAATTTGCCTTTTGTACCCACTGCAAAGCTCTTACCACCACTAACATCTCCACAGCATAAACTGCCAGGTGATAATTCAATATCTGTTTTGTCTCAGAGGCAGAGATACAACAGGAGAAGGTTTGAAAGCCCCACAACAAACTCTCAGGGCCTGTGTTACTTCTAACTTATGTAATGGAGTTTTAGCAGCAGATCTACAAACAAAATACCCATAATTTAACACTTCCACTTGCTCCCCATTCAGACTCAGTCAGGAGCCTCACAACATGTAAGACTTTTTATACATTTTGTCAATTTTGTTCTCCCTTTATAAGCTCTTCATGGTTCCTGGTTATTCAGAAGCTACTAAAGTACTCAAAAGTACTCAGAAATACAGCTGTTACCTGTTATGCGGAAGATGTGAATACTGAACTGAAAATACACGGATCACTGAATCTAAAACTATAATGATCATTTTTTAACTGTTGCCCAAAAGACACACGTTCAAAAAGGTTATTTATCCCCTTATTGACTTTTTTATTATATTAGTTTAATTATTATCACTTATTATCTTCATAGTTAAATAAATGCATCTTAGTACCAAATTTTTTGATTTTTATGTTTTTTATTTTGAACTTTGAGTAAAATGTTTGTCAAAAAAGAACAGCTTATCTCAGAGTGGTGTCTTGAAATGTTCACTTTATTTGTGAGAGCAACAGCAGAAAAGTAAAGAAACTTAAACCCAGAGTACACATAAGCAGATGAGGAAGTGTACACAGTATATTTGTCACATACATTTGTACTGAGTGGGCTACAACATGAAACAGGTTCTTTGTATTTCATCCAGGAGAATTTACCAATATGTGCATGTTATGAGCAGCAGAATGAAAACCCTCTCAACCACATGGAGAACATGCACACGCCTTATGGAAAGACCCTGAAACAAACCCAGGTGGTGACAGTGCTAACCACAGAGCAATGGCGACAACTTCCTGTTCATCTGATGACCAAACTGAGGACATAGAAAAAACTCTGCATTGGATACAGCTAAGCACACCCCAAACAGCATATCTATAAGACAATCTTCTAGACTAAACTATTTTAAAATTCTCATTATTTCAACACAGATAATAGAAACAACATAGAAAATATTACAAAACACGTCAGTGTCTGTTAGGAATCAGAGGGCTAAAGGCCACATGCTAACTGTTAAAAGCTAAAGTCTGAGTCCAAAATGGCCTCAACAGACTAAAGTTAATAAAAATCTCTATATCGTGTAAATTATTTAAGAAGCCACATTTCCCAGTACAAGTTGCACTTAATTTTTCCAGGATTAAAGGTAAAGATTGTTGTGTTTTTCCACTATTCTACAGCAAGGAAAGGTTAGTACTTAAATCCTCATCATGCACACAGTTAGAGAAACTACTCTGAAACATAAACTTTGTGTGTGTAAATTATGGTGTGTGTGTGTGTGTGTGTGTGTGTGTAAGACTGTGAGAACTGGTACATGCATGCAGTGGTGGAGGAAATATTCAGATACTTTGCTTACAAGTAACAGTATTGATACCACACTGTAAAAAATACTGTAAAACATGAAAGTCCTGCTTTAAAAATGTTACTTAATATGAAATATAAGTATGAAAGGACAGTACTTTTAGTTTTTTTGAATGCTTTGTGTGCAAAAATCTTAATTTGCACAGCTGTCAAAGCTAGCAAAGCTGTCAAAT
Source organism: Acanthurus lineatus (assembly GCA_029814665.1). NCBI lineage: Eukaryota > Metazoa > Chordata > Actinopteri > Acanthuriformes > Acanthuridae > Acanthurus > Acanthurus lineatus. The sequence continues at coordinate 1,528,222 of JAPZDV010000012.1, read as the reverse complement.
AATTGTAGTGGAGTAAAAATTACAATATTTTTCTGAAATGTCACAAATTAAAAGTAAAAAGTGCCATTATGAAAGTAAAGTGATTGAGTGTTCCACTGCACACATGTTTCATCTGTGTGTGTGTGTGTGTGTGTGTGTGCGTGTGCATGCGTGTGTGTGTGTGTGTGTGTGTGTGTGTGTGTGTGTGTGTGTGTGCCCTCTCAGTGGATGCTGTATCGGGTGTTATCTCTGGTCTCGGTTGTTTTGATCAGCAGTTTTGGAGCAGGTGAGGAACTGTTGCTATGGTAACCATTGGTACTTTTGGTACCTGGAGAGAAAACAGAGGAGCGAGGAGAGGAAAAAATGAAAAAGATAAAGATTAAGTGATCATTTTAATACAATTTTTACAAGTTTGGCTAACTCTAAATAAGCTCACTAAACTTTGTGATGTTGTTCATCATTGATCCTGATTGTGTCATTCATTTCTGTTCAGAGACCAAGTTTGAAAAACAAAAACAAAATGAAGTTTAAAAGACTAAAAGGGATCAAAGAGAAAAAGTAAAATAGTAAACATCGTGTCATTATGTTGTAAACAAGAGTGTGGTGGAGGTTTATGCTCCATCATGTCGTCCTGCTGAGTTTGTTACTCACTGTAGTTGGAGACGGCCTGGATGTTGAGGATGGACTGCTGTCCGAGTCTGCAGAACAAGAGGCAGAGACGTCGTCAAGGAGGAAACACAAAAGTACAAAAAAAAATCACACCACCTGTTCCTCCTCTCACCTGTCCTCCTCTCCTTCCAGCAGCTTCCTGTAGGTGGCGATCTCGATGTCCAGAGCCAGCTTCACATTCATCAGGTCCTGCAATCGAAGAAGATGAAGATATGAACTTGACTTTACCTTAACTGAGCCTTCTCAAACAGACCTCTGCTCCACAAGTTCTCCAAGTTCTCCATGTTCTCCAAGTTCTCCATATTCTCCATGTTCTCCATGCTGCATCCTTGAGTTTCACACAAAGCCTTTCTGTTTCTCTGGTCCTTGTTTTTGCTTTATAACTTACAAATCACACTGATATTGCACATAATTTTGTCTATATGTATAAGTGGTGGTTTAATGTAACAGAGTACAAAAAACTCAGTTACTGTACTTAAGTAATAATTTGAGATACCTCTGCTGGAGTTTTTCTTCTCACACCATCTGTTTCTACACCACTACACTTCAGAGGGAAGTATTCATTTTATTCCACTACTTTCCTATGACATCTCTAGTTACTAGTTACCTTACGTTATGAGCTTTTTTCAATGCCAGTCTTTTACTTGTAAGATTTTACCTGTACTTGAGTACAGGTTCAAAATATTTCCTCCACCTGTATATATACAGTGTAAGTTTACATTGTTTTTGTAAAATATAATAATTTTTTCCTTAATTTAAATATATTTCTCTGGTTAATGGCCAGTTTAATTGTTTTAATTTGATTTTAATTTAAATATTTAAGTATTTTCATGCACTCTCTCTCTCTCTCTCTCTCACCTGATACTCTCGCAGCTGTCTGGCCATGTCTTGTTTGGCCCTTTGCAGAGCGTCCTCCAGGTCTCTGGTTCGAGCTTTGGCCTCTTTCACAGCCAGCTCTCCACGTTCCTCCGCCTCAGCCAGCTGGTTCTCCAGGCCGCCTCGCTGAGGAAGCACAGGGACGAGAAACCAGCTGTGTTGGATTTGAATAATCCAGAAAATTGAATCGTACTGGGCTGAATGTTTCCTACATTCACACCTGGGCTTTGACGGCCTCGATCTCGCTCTGCAGTCGGCTGATCAGCCGGTTGACCTCGGCCACCTCCCCCTTCACGATGCGGAGCTCGTCTCCATACTGGCTGACCTGCACCGACAAATGGTCGAACTGGAGACAGAAGAAGGTCAGGATTGAGTTTAAAGAAGGAGTCCAGTGTTATGAGTCAACAAGAGATTTATCCTTCACCTTCTAACAACCAGAGTTTATGGTGTAAATCACATAAATCTGATGGACTTGTTTTGGTGTCACTGAAAGTAAGTAAGAGGACAGGTGTTTTGTAATCTGATTACTGATCCTGATTCATTAGGATTTAATCTTTTAAGTGAAAAATTTACTCAACTACTGTGCTTAAGAGCAAATTTAAGTGTTTTTCTTATTAAATTATTTCCAGTTTAAGTTACTTTACACTTCACCTCCTCGGTGTGACGGAGGGAACTTAATACTTTCTACTTCACTACATCTTAGAGTTACAACAAAACATATGACCAGTTTATCATAGATGATGAACTTTAATAGATAAAGCTACACAAAAGTACTTTTACTTCTGTTACCCTTGACAAAATACAATATTATATTACTGCTAAAAATTGTATATAATCATAAAAACACACGGACAGGTCCAGTACTATGAAAAAATTATTCTCTTTATACTTTAAGAACATGTTGTTGCCAATACGTCTTTCAAGTTTTGAACTTGTAACTGAGTATTCTAAGAGTGTGGTCCTGCTGCTTTTACTTAAGTCAATGATTTGAACGCTTCCTGCGTCACTGATCCATTTTAAATGTGTTTCTGGGGCAGTTTTTTCCACATTCGTTGCCTTCATTCATTCAGAGCTGTGAGTTCAGTGGGTCGAATAAATGACATCCCTGTTGCAGCACAAACTGCAGGATGATGTTATGCTGTCTATATTTTGCCCCTCAGGGCCGACAGTCAGGGTTGCTGATGACTCCTCGTCCTTACCTTGCTCTTGTACCAGGCCTCTGCCTCCTCACGACTGCGGGCTGCGATCTCCTCGTACTGGGCTTTGACCTCAGCTACAATCTGCTCCATGTTCAGGCTGCGACTGTTGTCCATCTGCACCACCACCGAGGTGTCTTTGATGCTGGCCTGCAGCTCACGCAGCTCCTGGTGGAGCAAACAAAACAGACTCTGAAAACCGATGAACATGTCGGTGATCCATAAAAGGTCAACTTTACACTTAAAACCGGTATCAGATCACAATATTAAAACTAAAAGGAACAATGTTAACTCTTCAGTAAATAACATGTGAAGCTGCAGAGTGCTGAGCTCTTTAAGGGATTTTTCTGATCATTTTTTACTCTTTTTACTGTTTTATCTTCCATGGAGCCTCACAACTGGAAACAACAACAACAAAGAAAACAGGTTTCTGCTGGCTGATATAAAAAAACACTTCAAAAGTTGTGTCCGGTGACATAGAGAGGACAATTAACTAAACATGTATCTGGAAATAACTGGAAATCAGACCAGGAGTGTGCAAATGAAGAAACACAGGAAGATGAATCATCTCGACCATTTTCATGGCCTCAGTGTCCAAAGCATTAAAAAAACCCAACATACCTCCTCGTAGATGTTGCGCAGGAAGTTGATTTCGTCAGTCAGAGCTCCGACTTTATCCTCCAGATCTGCCTTCACCAGGTAGGCAGAGTCTACATCCTGAACACACACACACACAGATGAAACAGGACAAAGGAGTTTACAGCCATGCTAGCTTCTATGTGTTTCTACTCTGTTTCATTTCTTCTCTTGTGCAGTTTTTGTGGGAAACGATTCAGGTGACTGTATGTATGTTTGTCTCTTTACAGGGTTATTTCAATATGACAAGTGAAACACAAACTCAAGATGATTTTCTAATGATTTTCAAGATGCTTTTTTTGCCTGTTAATTTTCATCAAAGGCAATAAAGTAAACAAAAACAAAAACGTATGTGCTAATAATCATCTGGATTTTACTGGTGCGGCATCATAATGTCATTTTTGGACAAAAGTAAAGAAACAAGAAGACTAAAAGGGAGACAATAAGCACAATGGAAAAGGACAATAGAGTGGCTCATCTTACTCACCACACCTGTAATGTGTGTGGGTGTGTGTGTGTGTGTGTGTGTGTGTGAGCATGCTGACCTTCTTTAGGATAACAAAGTCGTTCTCCAGGTTGTTTCTCTTGTTTATCTCGTCCTCATATCTGTGACACACAGAGAGTTTTTTACATCACAGAGCTCACAGTGACATTATTTACCACCTCGGTGACTTTGTTTACTTGTGTTTGTAGTCCTCCACCAGGCCCTGCATGTTCCTCAGCTCCCCGTCCAGTTTGGTCTTGTCGTTGTTGGCCAGGTCCATCTGGCGCCTCAGACCGGCCATGTAGGCCTCGAACAGGGGCTCCACGTTGGACCGGCCCACCCCCTGACCCTGCAGCAGCTCGAACTTTGTCTCCAGCATTTTATTCTGCTGCTCCAGGAAACGAACCTGCACGAACAAGACAGGAGGTGCAGTGGGGAAGTGTTTGGAGATACAAAATGCATCTTCTAGCAGCCATGTTGGACATTTTGACACGAAACTGATAGATTCTGTGTTAGTAGAAAATACTTTAGTTACCCAAACAAGGAAGCTTTGTTATATAATTTAGAAAAATGTGATGGCCTTTTTTTATTATTTTATTATAATAATCACAATAATCACAATAATCAGGTGTTGAAGAAACAGCAGATAACGAGCTCGTTCTGACTGGGCTCAGACTTCGTACCTGTACAGCTCGTGTTTCCTGCCTGCAGTCACGTAAATCCACCACCTATTATACCTCCACCTTCCTACACAAAGCCTGCGTTCTGTTCAGAGCAGAATGATCCCCCTCAGAGACACAAGCACACCATGTCTGACCTGATTCATCAGGTTACAAACCAACTCAGTGGGACGGAAATGGGACAGATAGTTTAAATATCCAGTGGCCCAGAAACCACAGATTCAGGGGTTTAAATGGCCATTTAAATCCCATCTGCATTCACTGAATTTTTTGGCTTCTTTTTAAAGGTTTAAAAGTTTTGTGTCTCTGTTTCAGGTCTTACTGTAGATCATCTGCAGCAACCAGAATCAATAAATACCATCATGTTTAATCACAAGTCATTGATGTTTAACCTGAGTTATGATCCTGCAACAAATACAGCATTGTCAGCCTTTTGTATTGGACTAATAACTTCTCTGCACGAGGGAAGCAGCTCTTTAATGTTTCAGTGCCGTTGAGGGTCGGATTACACGAGTAACTGAAAGGTTTGTTTGTTTATTTATCAGCTGGCTCGACTTTTCTTTACAGGTGGTTCACGACTAGAAGAGGGAGGTCTCCAAAACTATCATCAGAAACGTATGGCTTTCTGCATTTAATGGATTTTTGTCCAAATGTAGCTGAACATAAAAAAAAACATACAGATTTTGAATTTTCAACTGTGTCCATGAATAAGCAATATCATCCAGGATCAATAAACATAATCAGTAAAAGCAAAAATAAATAATAAATGAGAGATAAAAAGGTTGAAGTCATCTCAGCTGTCCTGCAACTATGAGCTCCTGCAACCCCAGGAAGGAAAACAGAGGCTTCAGCAAGCTTTCAGAAATTAAATCAGGACAAATTTGATCTTTTTTATCTGGTAAATTTGAATCAGGGCTGATAAAAGCTAAAAAGAAAAGGTTAGTTTTGTACATTTGGACCTTCGTCCAGCTCAGTTCTCTGTCTCCACACAGCCTGAAGTGTATCTCTGTTGATGTGAGACGCTGACAATGCCTCCATTGTGGGATTGTGTTTCGTACTCCGTGAGAAAGCGGAGATGTTTCCTAAGTACGGTATCAATGTCCGGCATTATCATTATCGCAGAGCCGGTCTCTCCTTCTGTGGGAAATGTGTGCAAACTGTGTCCTTCAGGAGCATCAACACAGTAACTTCTCAGATTTACTCCCACATTTAAGTTTTTTTTTCTGGTTTTATTGTCCTGAAGTCTGCACTAAATGTTTTGTCTGAGCTCTTTTATTTGGGGTTAGCTTGTGTTATTATTGTGAACTTTTGAATGTTTTCATTACAGTCAGTTAGAGGTCTTACAGTGTTTATAATTCATATTTTCATTTAAGTGTTATATCAGATGATACTGTAAAAAAACAATGAGAACGGTGTCTCTGGTATTAATGAAGCTGAATTTTCATCCGATTCTTAAGTTTGGACGCTGCGTATAACAGATTAAAGAGAATTTGATTATTTTGATCATATTTTTAATCTATTAAACTTTTTTTTTTAAATTAAAGCTTATCTTGAAGTTAAAGGCAGCAACAATTTTGCAAAACAAGTTGAAACAGGAGAAACAAAAGACTGTGAAAGTGTAAGAACGATCCAAAAACACCTGTTTGAAACCTTCCACAGGTAAACAGGTGGTGACAGGTGATGGTATCATTATTGGGTATGAAAAGAGGCATCCAGGAATGTTTCAGTTGTTCAAGAGAGTACAACATGTTTGTATTAAGGATTATTTTCATTTATGTTTAACAGAAAAGTTCAAACTGTATTGAATTTAGGATTCTGCAGATCTTCACGGCTTCATGGAGATTTACAGTCCAGTTCAGGTTACATGATCTTACTTTAATGCATTTTTAAAGAGCAGTTTTAAAACTGAAGCAAAAACAAAAAGATTAATCATTTGGTTCTTTGAAAAATGTCAGATAATGGTAAAAAATTGCAGTTTTTACAATCACAATTACCTCAAGTTAAAGTGACGTTATCGATCAAATACCCCAGGAATTTAGTCTTAAATAACACAACAGAGAAAAACAACAAATTGTCACATTTTAGAGGCTGGAATTCATTATTTGTTATTACTTAAACTAATTGTGTATCAGTGACTACTTTGAAGTGAGAAAAGCAACACAAAAGTGTATAAATACAAAAATTAAAGACATGCATTCAAATGTTAATGTGAGCATAATTAGAATTAAAATAACAAAAGCACTTACGATACCAAGCAATCAATTTTAAAATAATATAAATAATGTGATTGGATTTTAATTAGTGATGCATTAATGTTTTGTTGCAGCTGGAAAAAGTGTAGCTGATTTTACAAAAACATGATTTATCTGCTTTTAGCTTGTGATTTATTTTTCATATAACATCGTAACTTCTTACACTTGAAAGTACAAGTACTTCAAAATGGTTCAGTACTCAGTTAAATGTTCCCGATCCTCTTTGACTGATTGATCAACTAACTTTGGCTCTGGTCCTTTTACCTTATCAATGAAGCTTGCAAAGCGGTTGTTGAGACTCTTGATCTGCTCCTTCTCGTGAGTCCGGCTCATGGACAGGCTGGGGTCGATCTCCAGGTTGAGGGGGGCCAGCAGGCTCTTGTTGACCGACAGGGACGCCAACGGGGCGGCCAGGCCCTGGTGATGCCCATTGGCCCCCGTGTAGAGAGAGCTGCTGCTCAGGGAGATGCCACTGAAACCCCCCTGAACTGGACCGAAACCACTCAGCCTCCTCGAGCCGCTGCTGCTCCGGACGGAGTTACTGGAGCTGATTCGCTTGGTACGACTCAGACTCATGGTGGAGATAAAGATGGTGGGATGCAGAGAGGAAAGATAGACCCTCAACAGTGAAATATTAGGAGGACAAAGACGATGCAAAATTGCATAAAAACTGAAGATTTGCAGAAAACAGGTTGTGCTGAGTGGAGAATGAATGAATGAGAGTCAGTGAGATGCACCTGGAACAGGTTAATGTGAGATGTCTGACCCCAGTGAGGAGTCTCAGGTGTCTCATGGCCTTTTAAACCAGCTCAGGGTGGAGTCAGTGGAGGAAGGAGACAAGCTGAGGGCTCAAATAACAAGTGGATTTTCATGGAAATGTACACAAGTCAGCTGCTCTGTTGTCACTGTAAATCAATGGAAACAGCTTCTCATTGAGAGTGTGTGTGAAGGCGCCAATGAGTGTGTTCGTATCAGGATCAGAGACAAACAACTTTCTTCACTCCTGGTCCAGATTCACCTTTAGCTTCCTGTTCTTTATCTGGCCCAGAAGTCAGCCTCAGTCCTGGAGTTAAAGCCCTCAGATCTGAGGACAAAAACAGGCAAAGTCAGGCTGAAAGAAGCAGGGTTCAACTTCCATCACACAAACACAAGGGGGTGCTGTTGTTATGTTGTGGCTCTAACTCATTTGAGTAGTCAGTAAGTCTTACCTGGGACAGAGAAGTGGAGGAAGATGCTGAAAGACACTGCTGAGGACCAAAGATACTGATGAATTTCAACCATCGTTATAAACTGTAAAAACTTACCTTTTTAAACTGAATAAAATCGTAAATGCAGGCTGACCGACTGGACAGAAGATCGACTGATCAGAGAGAAAACTTTAATTACAGAACAACCTTCCAGATAATAAAGATTACTCTCCCCCACATTTATCAATACATGTAGTAATGGAACACCAGATTATGGGCTTGCTACCCCAGGGATAAATCATAAACCCAGATTAACAAAGCGACATAGGCGTCTTCTAGGACTTTTATAGCTTGATTTGATCTATTAAGTGAAGTTAGAGCCCATATTAAACTATGAGTAATAGAGGAAAGGAAATCGATTGAGAATTGGGAATTGATAGCAGAAAATCTCTCTTTTTTAAAATTTGACTGCACTGAAACGATTAATTTAGGTTGATCTGACTCTGACTATAAGGAGGATATTTGGCAACTTCCCATTGGAATGAACTGATTCCTAAATATTTGTCCTCATGCTTTTCATGTAGCGCCATCGTCAGGTCAAATGTTAAATTTGGCTGATACTTGTTTTATGATCAAATACCTGAAAAACCAGTGACATCAATCAATGGAAACAGCATCAAAGTGAATCTTTTTGATTGTTTTTTAATTACATTTTTATATGCAAGTTTCAACTGTCTGTTTATTATTTCAACCATTTTTAAAATTCATTCAATTGAATGGTGAAAATTCAATTCATGACAAACTTAATGAAAACAATTTGACAGATTCATCTTGGCTTTATTATGTCAAACAGCTCATACATTTTACACATTTTAGGCACTTAATAAACTACAATCTTGTCTAAAATTTAGCATAAAGTTTGTTTGTTCTGCACAGCAGCTACTCAGATTTGTTGTTATTAATGCAGACAATTATTTTTGATTAATTTTCTTGATTTGGATCGATGAGCTTCCACAGAGTGATGTGAGATTTACACACAAGTCAAAATAAAACAATAAAACTAATTTAAAAAGACACAGTGTCGATAAAAAAAGACAAACTATGAGAAATTATTTTACACAGAAAAAATGACACAAGAAACAAAAAAACTAATCACTGAACTAATTTAAAAAAAGAGTATAAATTTAACAGCGTTTTCTCTTTAAGGATTA
>JAPZDV010000012.1:1494987-1516333 GCA_029814665.1 Acanthurus lineatus | reverse complement strand
TAAGTCAAGACAGTAATATAAGACTGCAACATGCTCATGTTAGCAGAAGTTGCTTTAAAATTATACACACAATGAACTGTTGAGTAGCTTTTATCCACAGTTTCTGTCATTAAACCCACATCTTTGTCAAACACTCCTCTGGTACATTATGTTGACATGTAGTTTTTAAAGATTAGTTCCCAAATATGTGGTTGTCATATTACAAAAATGTGGCACAATCACCATGAATGAACTACGTCCGTATATATTTACTGTAAGTGACACGGTATCAGCAGCCACCGTGTCAGCTGTTGTGTCAAAGTATGCTAGGTAGCTTTAAACTCTTAGCGTCACCTGAACCTGAACTTATCTGCAATGATTGATTAACACACATCATAAATTCATACAGAGTGAACAATTGTCGTATAAATTAGTGCTAATATATGTACATGAACTACCGACAACCGCTATTACCATATTATATTACTAATAAACCCTTCCTCTTTGCAGAATGCTAACTTTAGCTTTGATTATAATCTAATGATAAATGAAAATTAGGGTAAAATAAATCACTTACGATCATATCCTCGTGAGAGGTGTCCACCGTGTTGATAACGGAAACCTGGAATCCACAAACACGTTAATTAGCATTAAAATGACACAGAAATAAAGACATATACTAATGGGATTAGCCCTTTACCATTAGCTGGTTTGCTAACGAGCTAGCTAACTGGGCACGTCAGCAACTAATGTCCAACGTTAAACAACACAAACGTTAGCAAGCAGCTTCGCGTTCAGCTCCGATCAGCAGCTATCAGACTCACCATGACTGCGCTTCAAACAGAAACCCTCCAGGAAAATATTCTCTATTTTCTTCTGAATGAATAAACCGGGTCCACAACTATTCCGACGTGGCAACAAGTGAAGAAGCCGCTTCCCACAGGGTCAGGGTCCGACGACACTTCCTACCGGCGGAAACGACAAACAGCCAGCAAAGGTTCCGCATACCGATTTATTAAAGTTAACTTTTACATTCGACATCTAGAGGTTTAATTAAAATCAAATAAAGCTTTGTTAATGTTAAATAAAGAAGAAAAAGTCAGGACTGCTGGTATATAATCACATAAGAACTTATCAGTTTAACTTAACCGATTAATCGGACATGTTACATCGTTCAGTTTGGGACTCACAGCTAATCAGGATAATTCAGCCGAACATATGTGATATTTTATGTTTATTCACCATCAAAATAAAATATTCTGCGGTTTAATTTTAGATGTATAAAGTGACGATACTTAATATTACCACACGGTGGCGCCACAATCCTGAGAGACTTCTCCTTTTCATCTATTTATATCTGAAGCGACCAAGTGTCAAGTTCCCCCGCCGGGTAACTTTCGTGTGTCAGCTCTCTCCCCCCCCCTCCAGCCTCGCCATGTTGTTGGCTTGAATCTGACGCCCCACTTTTCTCACTTTGTGTTAGAAAAAACCTCCCAAAGCGTCGGTGACAGCAGTCAAAGTGCCAACATGTCGAATGTGTCCTACCACATCTCCAACCTGTTGGAGAAAATGACATCGACTGACAAAGACTTTAGGTAAGACGGAGAAACGCGTGAGTGTGTGTGTGTGTGTGTGACGGTGAGGGGACACTTCACGGTCCTGACCCACCGACTCACTCTCAGCTTTTACATGTGTGTCAGTTTACAACACAGAAGGGATTTATCTCCATTTTTAAATGATAAAAAGTTTATTTTTTAAAAGAAAAACTGATAAAATAACATGTAATGTCTACTTTAAATCAATTTTACATCAATTTTGTCAGTGTGTGTGTTGAGGTAAGAGTGTCAGTACGTGATTTGATTCATCCGATCACCTTGATTGATCATTGATTTATTCTTTTTTCACCAATTCTCATGTATTAATTGTGTGTGTGTGTTAACTGTGATAAGGAAACTGAATCAGACCATTTAATGAAATAATAGTTCATTTATCAGATATCTTTTCATGTCTTTTAACTCATCCCACTGTTGTCCTTCCTGTATCTCCATCCTGTGTGTGTGTGTGTGTGTGTGTGTGTGTGTGTGTGTGTGTGTGTGTCCAGGTTCATGGCCACCAACGACCTGATGCTGGAGCTCCAGAAGGACAGCATCAAACTGGACGAGGACAGCGAGAGGAAGGTGGTGACCATGCTGCTCAGACTGCTGGAGGACAAGAACGGGGAGGTGCAGAACCTGGCTGTGAAATGGTAAGAACACACACACACACTCACACACGCTGACACACACTCACACACGCTGACACACACTCACACACACACTCTCAGGTTAGGCTGTGGATGTTTATGCTGTTCAGTCTGTGCAGGTGGAGAAGCTGTGTGTTTAAAAACATGAGTGAAGTTTTCTGAGGGTGTGTTTGATTCTCAGCCTGGCGCCTCTGGTGAGCAAAGTGAAGGAGCCTCAGGTGGAGACGATGGTGGACACGCTGTGTTCGAACATGACGTCAGACAAGGAGCAGCTGAGGGACATTTCCAGCATGGGACTGAAGACGGTGATCAACGAGCTGCCGCTGTCGTCGTCAGGTGAGACCAAACATCTTCACTGTTTCAGCCAGTTTTCCGTCTGTCAGTGAAGATGTTTTCTCACAATGCTGCGTTCAAGATAATCAGACTTTAAATAACTACTAACTAATGCCTATGATAGTGGTTTTATGAATATTTTAAAAACAAGTGAAGTGAAATTAGGTATCAGAGCAATGAGGTGAAAATGTGCATTGAACTTAATGTTTTAATTACATGTTAATCAATTAAGTCGCATATTGGTTAGTTTTTATACAGAAACAACTTGTAATTATGTCAATTAAATAGAATAAACACAACAAAGCCATGCTTATTATTAAAAAAAACATAAAGTAACTAATACTTTTCTTTGATCGTAAACTCATCATACAGCTTTAATGTCTCTTTTTTAGCATTTTGATCGAAATTTCCTCCTCATGTCACCTAAATTTAATATATCATTATCATATAATTAAGCTGAATAATCAGTCATTCTTGTTGATTATTTTAAGGTATTTAAGGGAACTAAAATCAGCATAAAACATGTCTGTCTATGAGTTATGCTTCGCCAACACTGATAATCATTGAGATAAAAACACTCAGTAAAGTAACTTCAGTGGATTATTCTTACTGTCACATGTTTGTTATTTAATTTGTCTTTTTTGATTTTCCTCTGTGTTCTTGTATTAATGTGGGTTGCCAGGTTTGACTCTGACCGTCGGTGTGTGTAAGAAGATCACCTCCCAGCTGATCGGTGCCATGGGCAAACAAGAGGACGTGTCCGTCCAGTTGGAGGCGCTGGACATCCTGTCGGACATGTTGGGAAGGTAAAAGACAAAACATCATGATGTTTTTATCCACTTTGGTCCAGACTGAAATTTGTCATGAAATTTCCTCCAAACATTCATTTCCCACAGAGCACAAGTTCTGCTGATTTTGGTGATACTCTTTTTTTTTTAGACTTTTTGTCTCACAGTATTGATGAACAGTCATGAAGTTTGTTGTCAATATTATAGTTTAATAAAGGATGAACTCAGTGACCTTGATGATCCTTTAACTTCTCTCTGGCGCCACCTTGAGGTTCTCATTTGTGATCCTGAGCAAAATATTTCAACAATTATTGGATGTGCACACATTCATGATCTCCAGAGGAAAACTTAATCTTCTCACACTAACACTGTTGCCGGGTAAAACTTTTGATTTATCCTCTCTGAACTTGACTTTATGACTGAATACAACAATGTGATGCTGCTTTGTGTGTTAGGAGCTAATCTGCAAACATTAGCGTGCTAACATGCTAAAATAAGATGCTGAATGTGGTAAACTTGTATGTCGGCTCTGTCACTGTGAACATGACACATGTTAGCATTTAGCTTGTTTACCTCAGTTCCTAAATGCTAACATCAGAGAGCAGCTAACATGACCAGAGACTCAGTAAATACATTAAAAAAGTCTCTGCCAGCTGCTGAAAAGCAAATATTAAGCTGAAAATATTTGATCTTTGAAGTCAGAGATGATGTTTGCTGTGATGGTCGTTGGGTTTTTGTTCTGTCTCCAGGCTGAGCGGCGCTCTGGTCAGTTTTCACGGCTCTCTGCTCTCCAGCCTGCTGCCTCAGGTGAGAAACACACTCTGCAAGACTGAAACTGCAAATGAATTCATGTGAACGTGGTGCGTTTAATTGCTTCCCTTCACACTGTAGCAGGAAACTAAAGTGTGGTATCAATAGAAATATTTGTAATGGTGATTTTCACAGGACTGATGTACTAATTAAATATTTGTGTTTGTATTTTATGACCAGAAATAAGTCAGTATGAGACAGTTATTGTAGCATTTCATAGCTAATGTTTTGTTGTTTATTAGCCAATTAATTCTCAAAAAATATGAGAATATTACCAACTTTTAACAGGTAAAAACAGAAGTCTGTGTTCACTGTTTTAAACTTGATAGAATCTGCTGCATGTTTATGAATTAATGAACATTTTTATTCAAAATCACTGAGTGCTTGATTTTTTTTTCCTTTCTTTTGGGTCATTTTAGCATCTTGTGCTTGGATGATACCATTTCTTTTTTTAAATTATTTTTGATCAATCCATTTATCTTTTCATCTATTTGTCATCTGTTTTTATCCGTCCATGCATTCATTCATTCATACGTTCACTCTTCACCCTGACGCTCTCAGTTAACCAGCCCCAGGATGGCGGTCAGGAAACGCTCCATCTTGGCTCTCGGTCACCTGGTGCCCTGCTGTAGCCCCGCCCTCTTCTCCCAGCTGACTGAGCACCTGCTAACGGAGTTAGCTAAAGGCCCGCCCACCTCAGTGACGAGGACGTACATCCAGTGCCTGGCGACGGTCAGCCGTCAGGGCGGCCATCGAGTCGGTGAGAACCGTCGGCTCATTGGCTGATTAGTTTTTATGATCTGCGTCGTTCTGAGAGCAGCAGACGGCGTCGACACCTGTAAATGTAAACCGATGTGTTCAGAGACAAAGCTGTAAAAACGACATCACACAGCCAAAGAGCCAAATATTTATCCAACTGTGTAACGATGTTTATCTGAACTGTTCACTGATACGTTACCTAATGTAGTTTTTATTGACAAGCTGGTCGTCACACATTTAAATTCACTCTGTGAGGGACTTTTTATTCACTGCACCAGGACAGTGCAGATTTAAATAAACATCGTGACCCTTGTTCATCCTTTACATGTGTGTCGTGTGTGCGTGTGTGTGTCGTGTGTGTGTGTGTGTGATCTGCAGGTGAACATTTAGAGAAGCTGATCCCAATGGTTGTGAAGTTCACCAGTGTGGAGGACGATGAGCTGAGAGAATATTGTTTCCAGGCCTTTGAAGCTTTCATACGCAGGTACACACACACACACACACACATGCACACACACACACACACACACTCACACATGCACACACACACACACACACTCACACACACACAAAATCCTCTCTGGATCTCAATATTATTCGTTTTGTGTCCATTGATCGTAGATGTCCAAAGGAGATGTCCCCGCATGTTGCCACGGTAACGCAGCTTTGTCTCAAGTTTATGACCTTTGACCCCAACTACAACTATGATGAAGATGAGAAGGAGGAAGAGAACAGCATGGAGGTGGAGGACGGGCTCGATGAAGGTCTGTGATCATGATCCTTCTGTCGTTTTCTTTTATGACTGAATTTCTTTTCTGTTTTCTCTCAAAATAATAAAGTTGAAGCAATTAAGGTTTTTTTTTAAATTTAACATCTGTGTAGAACTGTAAAGTGAAGTAAAAGTGATAGAATTAACCAATTTTAAGTAAATTAAAACATTTATAGAACGTCCATCTGCTTCCTGTTTGATAAAACCGCTGTCTTTTCTCGTGACTCCGTCCAGAATAGGATGACGAGTACAGCGACGACGATGATATGAGCTGGAAGGTGCGACGCTCCTCCGTCAAATGTCTGGAGGCGTTGATCAGCACGAGGCGGGACCTCCTCCTCTCCTTCTACTCCTCTATCTGCCCGGCTCTCCTGGCCCGGTTCAAGGAGCGTGAGGAGAACGTGAGGGCCGACGTCTTCGCTGCTTTCTCGACGCTGCTGAGGCAAACACGGGTCGGATCGAGTCACCACGGCCTCATCGTGGGCGGCCAAGACTCGGGGCTGAGCGGCGAGGAGGAGCCAGCGGTCACTATGCTCAAGAAGCAGGTATGAGGTGTTGTTTCTGAGAGGAGAAGAGGATGATGGGAGTTTAAACTCTGTGTGTGTGTGTGTGTGTGTGTGTTGTCCGTCCAGGTGGCAGTGATAGTGAAAGCTCTCCACAAACAGCTGAAGGAGAAGAGCATTAAGTCTCGACAGGGCTGCTTCTGTCTCCTCACTGAACTCGCTCACACTGTACCTGGAGCCCTGGAGCAGCACATACCTGCTCTAATACCTGGTACACACACACACACACACACACACATACACACACGCGCACACGCGCACACACACACACACACACACACACCATTTTTCAACTCCTTTTTCCCTCTTTCATTGCTTCTTTTTGCTCTCATTTGCACTAAAAAATCCTCCCAACATGTTTTCATCCTCTGCTTTTTCCCTCTTGCTCTCTTCCCTCCTTCACTTCTTTCCTTCCTGTTGTCTTTTTCTCTTCCTTGCTTCCTTTTTCCTTCTGTTTCCAGGCATTGTCTTCTCCCTGACAGACAAGTCCACCTCCTCCACCATGAGGATCGATGCTCTCTCCTTCTTCAACGTCCTCCTCCTCTCACATCCTCCTCAAGCCTTTCAGCCGCACATGCAGGTTCTTCAAACCTCTTTAAAAGCTCTTCTTCAGGATGTTTGTGACATTTTTCATATTGTTTTAAAGTGTAATTTGCTGATTTTGAATATTGACCCATGCTGTGGTCCCTGCAGGTGCTGCTGCCCCCGGTGGTGGCTTGTGTGGAGGACAGTTTCTATAAGATCACCTCGGAGGCTCTGCTGGTCACTCAGCAGCTGGTCAGAGTGATGAGGCCGCAGGGACAGAGCGCCACGACGGGAGGATTCGACCCAAAACCATTCGTCAAAGAGGTATGAGGCGTTCGACCACTAGAGGTCACTGTTTAATACAGTACAAAAATTAAAACATGTTTGAGTTGGGTAGTTTGAGTAGTTTGAGTTGACAGATGATCAGTAAAATCGTTGTCTGTCGGCCCAGCAGGTGATCTAATGATTTAATCTATGAAAAGCTTAAAAAATTCATGACATTTTGTCTCTCTCAGGTTTTTTCTGTGACCCTGAAGAGGCTGAAAGCCACAGATATCGACCAGGAAGTGAAAGAAAGAGCTATTTCCTGTATGGGTCACATGGTGTGCCACCTTGGCGACCACCTGCGAGCGGAGCTGCCGGGTGTTTTAGCGATATTTCTGGACAGATTAAAGAACGAGATCACAAGACTGACGGCAGTTCGGACCATCACCCTCATCTCTGCTTCACCATTAAAGGTCCAATAGGATTTTTTGTTTAGAAATCTTTAGTTGACTTTTATTTTTTGACGTGGTCTTAAAAAAAAACTTTCCTCCATGTGACTTCCTCTTCCTGTCTCTCTTCTTCCTCTTCTCCAGATCGACCTGTCGTCCATCCTGCCTGAAGCTCTGTCCGTCCTGGGATCGTTCCTGAGGAAGAACCAGCGGGCTCTGAAGCTCGGCACGCTGGCGTGTTTGACCGCGCTGGTCACGCATCATGCTGCCAGCATCAAACCTGCGGCGCTGGAGCCGGTGCTGTGTGAACTTCCTGCTCTGGTGGATGAGAGCGACATGCACGTGTCGCAGGTGCTGCATCGAATTCAACACTAAAACACGTTAAATGTAGATTTGTAGGTTTGGATTCACGTATTTGTCTTCAGTTCAGCGATCTGATCAAGGGGAGCTGCGGTTGTTTTTAAAAGGACATGGAAACTTTTTTTTAAAACAAAACAGACGTTTCACCCGTTTAAGACTAAAAGCGCCCAAACATCATCAAAGTACAGAGGAGCTCATTATTTTTTTTCAGATTTTGCACTTTTTTTGGAGAAATCAGAGCTTTTTACAAGAATAAATTTAAAAAAAAACTTTAGTGGCTTAATCATGATCATTAGTTGATTTGTCATATTTTTGGAGAAAAGCCATCAAAGTTTGCAGGATGTTGTTGAGACTCATACTCGCAAATGATTTTATAATTCTACAGTGGAAGCTCATATTAAATGGGCCTAAAGAAGAAAAAGACAGATTCATCTGAAAGCCTTTAAAACAACTCGTTTGAGATTCAGAGTCTCATCCAGATGTGAACTGAATGTGGCAAAAGCTGAGTGTTTAGAAACTGAGTAATAATTTATTGATGTGGAGAAAAGGAGAAAAAGATCCAGAGGACAAGATGAATTCATCAAACAATGAAGCTTTTTTAAAAAAATTCTGCTAATAAACAGAGAAACAAACAAACATGACTTGAGAAAAGCTAATTCATGTCTTCTGGTCCTGCTGACCTGTGACTCAGCTTTGATCACGTCATGCTCTATAAAAATATCGTTGCAGCAAACTGATCCTGTGTTGTGTTCAGGTGTCCGTCACCCTGCTGGCCTGCATGGCCCGAGCCTGCCCCTCCTCTCTGGCTAAGATCAGCTCGTCCGTGCTGCCGGGGGTCTTCACACTCGTCCACTCCCCTCTGCTGCAGGGGGGGGCGCTGGCGGCCATACTGGACTTCCTGCAGGCACTGGTGCAGTCCAAAACCAGCAACCTGGGCTACAGGTAAGATGGTGGGTGAAGGTGAGCTTTGTGTTGGGGCTGTTCGGGTCCAAATGTCCCCACAATGATAGAAAACTGGAAAAGTGTTTTCTGGAATCGATAGTTTTCTGGTGGGAAAACTGTGTTCAGGATAATTGCTCAGGGTTTGTTTGTAATGTTTTTGTTGACCCAAATGGGGATTTAAAACTGATAAAAATCTGATGTTTTTGGATGTAAATTGCACATTTTTGTCAATTTTCATGTTTAAGAAGCAGAAATCCAGTGTTTCCCTCAGGCTTGTAAACATCACTTATCTCTACGAGAAGAAACTTTCCAAAACCATCAGTGTTGGAATTCCTTCGGCTGATAAGAAGCCTATTAAAGCAACACAGAAGAAAAAAAAAACAGAGTATTAAATATTTAGAGACACTTTATTGATCAGAGATGCTCATGTGTCAGTCCGAGTCTTATATGTGTGTTAAACACACAGTATTTATGTTCTGCCACTAGATGGCTCTCTATCAAAACAATGAAAATAGAGGGAAGTAGTTTGATGATGTGGTGAGCAGCATGGGATCATGGGATTTGTTTCTTCCATTGTTTAACAGCCAGAAGTTTGATTCACATTACCCGAGAAGTCAGAGACAGGAGAGAAAATGACAGATTTCTCTGAGTTTGAACATTAATGGAAACATTTTGAATGATGGAAGTAACAAAAAAGCAACAACACTGAACTAACATATTGTCATTTTGAGACGTTTTATTATGGAAACGTTACATGTGATATATTTAAGAAACTGAACTTCACATGGAATTTCACACATTTGAGAGGCAGAAGCTCACATGTCTGATGACAAGTTTTAACTGGTTGCATTGTGGGAAAATGTGTTTTTGAAGCTCGATCTGCACAAGATGCTAAGAAACTCCTGTAACCTTGTGTTTTACTGCTCACACAACCAGTTGTTTTTCTAGTTATGGTGAAACACTTTGGACCAAAGCTCCTGCCAGATGAATTTAATACAATAGGACGTGTTTTTAGCTGTTTCGTGGAGCAGAGATGTATTTTTTGCCCAAATGAATGATTGTCCTCCTCTCCTCCTCCTCAGTCAGCTGCTGAAGTCGCTCACAGATCCGTTTCACAGCTCTTCGTCCTCGGACGCTGCCGCCATCCACAGACAGTCGTACCACTCTGTGGCTCGCTGTGTGGCGGCTCTGTCGTCCGCCTGCCCCAAAGAAACAGCAGGCACGGTGGCCGGCTTCATCCAGGAGGTGTGTGCGAGTGTTTGTGCTCCGGTGATGTAAAACTCTTTATGCATCTCTGTTACAGTCTCTCTCCTCCTCTCAGGTTAAGAATCCTCGTTCTCCGGAGTCAGTTCGAGTCCTGGCCCTGCTGTGTCTCGGGGAGGTGGGGAGGACCGGCAGCCTGGGAGGAAGTAAGGAGGTGCAGGGAGTCATCCTGGAGGCCATCGCCTCCACCAACGAGGAGGTGAGACTCACAGGCAGCAAAACCCTGTAGACAGGAAACATGGAGGTGGAGGGAGGGGGTTTAGAGAAGGTCAAGAGGTCGGATGTTTCTGTGATGGTTCATATGTTTTAGGTTTTCTGACCCATGAAAAGGTAGAAACAGCTTCAGTGACAAAAACTCACCTGAAACTGTGCAAATGTAAATAAAAAGAGAAATATTTAACTCAAATGAACTGGATCGACTGGATGGATAACAAAAAAAAGAGCACAGTTTGCTTCTTTTCTAACATTAATAGTTTCCGGTTTGTGTTTCCAGGTGAAGACGGCGGCGTCCTGCGCTTTAGGCAGCATGGCGGTCGGCAGCCTGAACGACTACCTGCCTTTCCTGCTGAAGGAAATCTCCTCGCAGCCGCGGAGACAATACCTGCTCCTGCACTCCCTCAAAGAAGTCATCAGGTGTGTGTGTGTGTCTGTTTGTGTTTTCTCTTTACTTTTACACTTTTTTAAAGCAGCTTTTTTCTTTCTCTCCTCAAAATTACCTGTTATTGTTTTCTTGTATGTTTCTGAATTAAATGTCTATGAAACACTTTGGCGCCCTCATGTGGCAGTAAAAGAAAAATGTAAAAACTTTGTAGAAAATTGTAAGGTTTTTTATTTTTTGCAGCCTCATTTTAGTGTTTTTAAGCCGATGAAACAGACACTTTTCTCATTTAACTCTTTCCAAATACAGATTCCCTTTGAAATTTGGTCAAATGTTTTTCCTGCTCTTTTGTTTTCTGAATGAATACCTTCACTCTCTCTCTCTCTGCCCAGCGCCTGTCCAGCCTCTAGTCTCTCGCCCCATTTGGAGTCCATCTGGGCTTTGCTGTTTCAGAACTGCGAGTGTCAGGAGGAGGGAACCAGGAACCTGGTGGCTGAATGTTTGGGAAAACTGACCTTAGTCAACGCCGCCCAGCTGTTACCAAGACTGAAGCAGCATCTTAAAGCTGGTACGATGTGTGAGGACAGAAACGTGTGTGTTTGGTTTTGATTTAAGGCAACAAACTCAACTCAAAGCTTCCTTTATGTTGTCTGTTATGGTGTTGTGGTGATGAAGATATTGTCCTTCATGACTATGTTAGAGGTAAATACAGTAAAACTACAGACTCAAATCAGTAACGTCTTAGTCCCGCCTCCTCACAGGTTCGTCTCTGGCTCGCAGCACAGTGGTGACGGCCATCAAGTTCACTATTATTGACCAGCCATCTCCCATCGATGCATTGCTGAAGGACTGCATAGGTGAGACACACAGGCACAAAAAACAAAAATTTTAGTTTTATATTTTTTGCCACAGTTGAAAAACTAGAACATCTTCAGCTTCAGTAAAGTTCAGTTCTGATGAGGAAATTTAACACTGAAAAAAACTGATCTCGCTGCAGATATTCATAAGCTTTGACGTCATCTCTGTTTGTCAGATGACTTCCTGAAGACTCTGCAGGATAACGACATCAACGTGCGCCGAGTCGCCTTGGTGATGTTTAACTCCGCGGCTCACAACAAACCATCTCTGATCCGCGGTCGCCTAGCAACAGTGCTGCCTCACCTCTACAAGGAGACCCAGATCAGGAAGGACCTCATCAGAGAGGTGTGTCGCCTGGTCGTGTTTCAGCCTGATGCTTCATATATGAATGTTTCTCAGAGTTCTGTGTCATTCTACAGGTTGAGATGGGCCCGTTCAAACACACCGTGGATGACGGTTTGGACGTGCGTAAAGCGGCGTTCGAGTGCATGTACACTCTGCTGGACGGCTGCCTGGAGGGCCTGGACGTCCTGCAGTTCCTTGATTATGTAGAGGAAGGACTCAAAGATCACTACGATATCAGGGTGGGTACAGAAGTTTAAAGGATTCTGATAAAAATAAGTGAGAGCAGTTTCATGTGCAGCTTCATTTCTCCTCCTTAAAAACATTGTGACACAAACTTTTACAGTTAAAGCTTCTCACTTAAACTGTGCAGTTACAACATAAAGCATGTTTCAAAAAATACTTAATTATTTTTCTTTCTGAATTTGTTCAGAAACTGTTGAGAGGTTTTTGAGAAATCTTTTAGGGTCTTGTCAAAACATCTGGCTCAGTCATTTTTTTTCCAGTTTGATAATTATAAGCAAAGAATGTTTAAGTCCAGCAGGTGGCGTGTTGATCCACTTAAATGTAGAAAGAGTTTTGATGTCTGAGTGAAAGAGAAAACAGTAAATAATCTGCTGCATAAATACTGATGAAACCTCTGCATTCAGGACTGCAGATCACAGTGCAAACTGTATGTAAACTGTGCAGGAGAAGCTATAAACATATATTTTCATTTCTCCTCCTGACTCTCCAACTTCTTTTCTTCTCTGTGTGTTTTTGTACATGTTTATGTGTTTGTGTGTGTGTTTGTGTGTGTTACAGATGCTGACTTTCCTGATGCTGGCTCGACTGGCCTCTCTGTGTCCTGCTGCTGTTCTCCAGAGACTGGACAGGCTGATTGAACCACTTAAAGCTACCTGCACTACAAAGGTACTGAAGGAAAATCACTTTTCATATTATGATTCATTTAAATATTGAAAAAAAGCATCACATGAACAGTCATCACAAACATGACTCATCAGAGCGGTTATAAATAAAGACTGTTTGATTGTCTCGGATCAAGTCAGTGAGAGCTGCAGGTGATAAAACAACTGCAGTTTTAAATGAATGAATCATCAGTCACCTGCTGTTTTCTTCTGTCTGAAATCAAAAGCAAACCTGCAGCTGTTGTAATTTTAAACTGCATTTGTTCAAGCAAACACTGCAGAGATGAAGCAGACAACAACAACAGCAGGTTGAGCAGATCAAAGTCTGGATTCCTCTGAACTTCCTCTTAAAACTGGCCTTCGTGCAAACCAGATACTCTGATGTTAACGTAGCTTACAGGAGTGAAACGTCTTTATCTCGTGAAAATGTAGAACACATGTAGTATTGTGGAGTACATTGGAAATGAAACACTGAAATGACTCCTTGTAGGTGAAGGCCGGTTCTGTGAAGCAGGAGTTTGAGAAGCAGGAGGAGTTGCGGCGCTCGGCCATGCGTGCTGTCGCCGCCCTGCTGGCTGTGCCCGAGGTGGAGAAGAGCCCCAGCATGGCCGACTTCGCCAACCAGATCAGAACCAACGCTGACATGGCGTCCATCTACCAGAGCGTCCAGGGAGGGGAAGGAGGGGGCTTAGGCCCCGCAGAGAGCATGGATATGAGCTAAACACCGAGTGATGGAAGAGACATTTTACTAGGAGGTTTTTTTATTTTATCGACAGGCTTTAGATACAAAATGAATTTGTTTTTCAGTCACTGCTAGATTCTGACAAAGGGGCTTTTTAGTATAAATTTGAACTCTGTCTCTGATGAAATAATTTAACCATTGACATCTGGAGGCCTACCTGAATAGATTTTGCAGTTTCTTTTTGTCCATTTTGTGTTCTTCTCAGTAAGACATTGGTTTGGTTTAGTTGATATAAATAAAGACAAAACACTTTGAACAAATCAGTGCAGTTTGTGTCTGAATCATTGTGTAGGATCTGCTCCTTTGTCTTTGCATCTAGTTACAACATGAACAGTATGTCGCCACAAACAGCTGTGTTTTTCATTCAGGAAGGAAATGTGTGCAACGAGTTTTAACAGCTCGTCGACTGGACAGAATGACACATGCGGAGGCTGAAGAGGTGTTATAAAAAAGTGTTGAACTGTCAGTCACACCTCGTGTTCACAGGAAGAGGCTTTAGCTTTGTGCTTCGAAGAGCGAAAGATTGTCACATGGATACCAATGCCTCATTTCAGTTTGTCATGAGGCTGAAAATGATAATACAACATATGGATGCCACAGATTAGCCACACACATTTAAACTATTTTATGTATTGAGCTTAGGTTAAAAGTTATACAGTAATACTCATTAAATCTGAAGCAAACAATAAAGGCCAAAGTGTGTAAGCTGTAACAGTGGCATATAAGCAAATTGATATGTGAATTAGGGTTTTGAACAAAATGAGATCATGCAAACAAGAAAATATTGTACAACAATCACACAATACTTTAAATAAAAATACATGTATCTGTTAAACTATTTTTTTTTTTTTTACAAAAAATTAACATTAAACAAAAAAATATATATGTATTAAAAAACAGACATAGGAAGTAAGAAAAAAGATAAAAAAACAAAACCTCTAAGAGTAAATTAAACTAAAGGAAGGTTAATCAGAAATGAAAATTTAGGAAAGATTAAATGTGTCTCAGTGACGGAGCTCAGATAGAGGCTACTGGCCTCCAGAGAGACGAGAAAGGTGTTTGTTCTGTTCGACAGAGGCCCGATATAAACCGCTTTATCTTTCTTACCATGCTCATTTTATCAGTTTAACAAACAACATATTTTATAACCACCCTCTGTTTATTTTATTAGGGATTTCACTTATTAGATTAGACACTTCGCCTAACCGTCCAACAGGGGGTGCTAGCCGCACGCAGAGTAGCGTGTCGTCACTGGGAAAAAAGGAGGGAAAAGACATCCGAACATGAACGTGAGTCAGCAAAAAATAAGCCAGTAAAAATTGATATATTACTCAAAAAAACTCATAAAAGGATCGAATATTTTTTTAGGAGACACCGTGGCCCATGAAGAGACCGAGGAAAATTAAAATGTGTGGTGTTTTGATGAAGAATTAGGTGGTAAGTCTTTTTTGTTTTGGCTAGCAAGATTAGCTTAATCAAAATGTTAGCTTAATGCTTGCTAGCTCTGTTGTCATGACTAACTTACCTAATTGAATTCACATATCCGAACAAAACGAATACTGAAATGAATCAAAAAATTATTCAGATCTTTTAAAGTCATTGTAATGATTTTTTTAAGTACAAGAGGCTGTTGTTTGCTGTTTTTATTTTGAAGTCTTATATGAGACCATGACAGCAGCATGGACGGATTTTATAAAGACTGTGGTAGTAGTTGGCGCTAGTCCTCACCACCAGTTTCCTTATGATATTAGCTACATTATGACTTGTAAAATGTAGAAATAAAAATCATATTTCCATGTACTTCTGCTGTCAAAAGAAAAAAATATAAGAAAATGTTATATAGCTATGGCAAAACAAAACCATGTGCTACTACATAAATTGAAACAAAGGTCAGAGTTTAGCGTCATAACATTAATTAGGTACATATGCAAAACTGATATAAATATATATAAATATGAAATATCAATTGATTATTTTAAAATATCATGCTGACATTAGAAAATAGATTACATGAGATAGCATGTAAACGCCTGATTTATATGAAACAGCTGCCTTATAGAATCTGTTAGGTATAATCACTAATCCATTTTGAATAGCATTTTAAAAAAAGGTGCGCAGAAAGCATTCAGGCTTCTTATGTTTTTAACTTATTGACTTTTTTTCCTCATTAGATTTCTGGTGAAAAGATTACTGCCTTATACTGTATGTGGAGGAAACAAGGAGCCATTCCATAATTTGGACTGTGCTGCATCCTTCTCCTGGATTTCAGATAAGCTTAAAACAAAGATACACTCCTAACTTAACTAAAATTAAGGAGGTCAGTAAAAACTATTTACTTCATAAAACTAGTCAAGATTGTTTTGGGAGAATGCTGTTGTTGAACAGAAGAGGAGACAGACAAACCCGGGCTGTTGTCACAATAAAAGCAGTATTTTCTTTTGGTTGGTATTTGATTGTAATTCTCAGTGATCTGAAACAGCATTACTTTTATTTTAGAACTGAGAAATAAGCCCACAAATTAAACGAACGTGACATTGTTATTATTACTAATTTAAGTTAAGCTGATATTACTCCCTTCAAACAGGTTATCATTTGTAGTGTAGCTCTTCAGTGCAATCAAAAGTACAACAACAAATCTCATCCAACCCAAACAACAGACAGCACTGTAAAGCAATGCTGTCACATAATATGTGTGGGTTTGGTCCCAGTTGAGTTTTCATTTAAAAGGTTTAACTAGTGACTTTAACACTGGGGCCTGATCTGACCCAGTTAGAATAAGTGAGTCAAATGTCAAAATTTCAGCTGCATATGTGGACATGTGTGGGCTAATGAGGAAGAGGTGGTTTAGGCTAAGGTATGGTGACGGTTGTGTGGCCAACACAAAGCTTACCCTTAAATTGTTTTGAGAAAAAAAGCTGTGGTTTTAAGAGGAAGACCAAGCACATTGTTCCACCACTGAAAAACCAACCACGTAATACAGTTAGACAAGCGCATGTCCAGAGAAAAGGGATGACATAAAATTGTAGACTTGACTATGCTATGTGTCAGGGCCCATTACACAAGTATGTTTAAGGTCCATTACACATGCATTTACAGTTGGTCGACAGTCAATTACATACACAAAAGTAACAGACAAGGTAAAAACAATGAATGCTGACCAATGAGTAGATGTCTTTTGGGGTGAACATATCAGCTATGTCAGACTTGTTCAAAGATAAAGCTTTGCAGTCGTAGCACAGCACAGTTAGGCAGAGAGGCTTGTCTGAAAGTTATCAGTGATGTAAACCAAGTGCAGCATGGGTCCTAAATCAGCTTTTGGGTTTGCTCCTGTATCTCCTCATAGACTTGATTCCATCTGGATAAGAATGTAAAATGTAGGTTCTCAGTATTACATATATAATAGTTAGAATACACACTATTAATGCTAACAGTATGCTTTTAGTAAAGTAAACAAAAAACCCTGTTAATTCCCCAGACTCCCCTGAAGCCTAATAACCCCACTCAAACTGATGTACCTCCAGCAATTATTATTTATTAACATCTGGATAAAATTAGACTGAATCAGACTTATTTATGGTAGGACCCACATAAATATGAGAGTTTCTGTGATTCATATAATATATACATAATATATAATATACAACTTATGTGATAACCCAAAGTATATAAATATATGTTAAACATATCATACACTAACCTCTGTCTCTTCATGCTCGTCTCCTTAGATTCTTACAGAGGTCAAAATCTGTTGGCAAAGTGAGACAGGATAATTAATATGGATTTAATATTATATTTTTTACTATTTGAAATTTCTATTTAGAAGTTACAGCCAAGAGTATTTTTTAGTTTTTGGGGTCTCTTCCTTCATGACTGGAGGAGTTTGATGGTGTTAAGAGCTGTCTTACGTGTGCAGATGACAAAGGTGAGCATGAGCAGCAGCAGCACTTTCAAAGAGAGATCCACAGCAGTGGCCCACACAGGTTGATTATCTGCATGACAAAACCAGACATCAAATTCCAACATTAAAAAAATCACCATCACATCATTAACACCCACAATTAACGCCCAGATTAATCTCAGTTTTTTTTTTTGTTTGTTTTTAAACCCGTTTGATGACTACATATTTGGAGTCAGAGGTATTTTACCACGTAGAATAGCATTTTAATGACTTTGAGGGCCCATTCAAACTAAATTAATGGTTTGCAAACAAAGCACAAGTTCCCTCTTTATGTTGATGTGTGTGTTCTGGCAGGGTTGCTTAACACTGCAGCTTCCTTAATCAGAAATGTAGAGGCAGAGTCAACTTTCTGCTGATCAGAGAAAGCAGAACTGAACAACCCTGCCACAAGGGAATACAAAGATTTAATTTGCATCCGGAAATAAGCTGACACTCTCAACACCTCCTCATGAACCTGTGGCAGTCATTGCAATGCCTGATTGTGTTTGAATGCCATTTTGTCCTGCTCCTACACAAGATTTAGGCTTGAGGGTTTAAAATAACCAAAAATGTTCTTTACCAAGACAGTCTTTAGAAGTAACAGTTGGTTCTGTCACAGATGGCAAAAAGGTTGCAGAGGGAACCCCTGACTCGGTTGGTGTCACTGAAAGCAAACAGAACTGCATTTAAGTTGTGCATGCAAACAGATATAGATTTAAAGGTTTAAATTTCCAAACTAGGAAGAAATAAACTTGGTATTTAAGAGAAAACATAGAGCTGGACAGAAGTGTAAATACAGTAATTTCAAATTTTCATGAATTTGTTAAATTTGTGATTTAAAATACTGTGTTGTATCACCTTATGCTTCTGCAGTTTACGTGACTATTACTGTGAAATGTGTATTTTGGTAGAGGTAAAAGTGCACATTGGTGGTGAGGGACCTGTGGGTGAAGACATTTTGTTGAAAATGGAATTTGCTTTGAGTTTTGATGAATGCCATCCAGTTAGCTGGACATGATATTCAAAGTCTCTGTTTGTTTGGTGTTTTCACCAAAACGGTTCCTTAGACATTTTGATGTCTTGGCTTGAGCAATGATATGAATGCAAGTTATGAACTTTATGAACTAAACAAGCTTTGTATGAAGAAGAAAAAGAAAGAAAAAAATGTTGAAAAAATGATGAAATAAATGAAACTCACCTACGGTCATTACTAGCCTGTGGAAGAATGGGTTGCTGTGGCTTCTGTGTGTTACTGCTCCACACCAGTATGTCCCAGTGTCCTCTGCTGTTATTTGTCTCACTGTAACCATAAGACGTGTTCTCCTTCTGTTCTCCCTCAAGAAAAACTTCCCATTGGTCTTGTTGGTCCATGAGGTGCTTACTAAAGTTGTACAAACAGATGGGTCTTCTCCCTTACAGATAAATTTCTTTATCGGAGTACCATTTGGATATTCACAGCAGTATGTTAAATTCTGTCCAATAGTTGGAGACATTCTTAAGGTAGTAATATCTGCAAAGGGACAGGCAGACAGCACTGACAGCATTAAACAACATATTTGAGATTTATCCTAAACTATATGTGTGATTAAATCAAATCTGGAAGAGTCAAATGTGACCTACTCACTTTTGACCCCCAGTTGTATTTTCCTGAGTCCAGCTCGGTATTTTTCTTTATCCACCCCACACCAGTAAACACCAGCATCATGTGAGGACACATTACTGATGGACACTTTGAAGCCACTGTCGGTTTCTGTGAGACTGAATGTCCCGTTTGACTTCAGAGAAGATTTTGTTGATAAAATATCTTCACAGATTGCATTGTTCTCTTTGCAGAAAAACTTGACACTGGTCTTGTCTTTGTTTCCTGGATAATCACATTTGAAGGTGGTTTTAGCTGTTCTGTATGCAGTTTGAACAAATTGTCCCTGGCAGCCATTGTTCTCTGAAAAAAAAGACAAGAAAAGTAACACATGCACACTGCGAGTAAGTTACTATATTTCTAAAACCACAATTACTGAGTGCATCACATATGCACAGAAAATACAGTAAAAATGTAAAATGCAACAAGAATTTAATCACATTTTAGTGACAGAAAAAAATATAACCATTTTTTTAAAAATGATTTCTATTTATATCTGTTAAACACAGTTTTTTGTGTGGGAGTTTTGTCAGGACATTGGTCAAATTCAGACGGGGCTCATTATCTCAAGTTGTTGCCTGTCTATGCAGGGGACTTGGAAAGTTTGACTGAAGCTTCTGGTTAACTCTGAGTACAAGCTCTAATTCCAATCTGCTAAGCTGTGGTCAGTCAGTTGTCATCCCCACATCCTCGGATGCCCCCTACAGCTGTTGCTTCCTATTGCATTTTTAAATATGGGAGGGACAGGTATAGCTGAATTTGAGGGTGTAGTTACTCTTTAACACAGTTAGTGAGAGCTTAAAAGAAGACCATGACAGACAGACAGAAAAAAAAGATGTAATATTTCTTACCAACATGCACTTTCACCTCCTCTTCATCAGATGACTGAGATCCTTTAAATTCACACTTGTACCTCCCTGAGTCTATACATTCACATTGTTTGATTGCCACTCTTAGTTGTTTGCTTTTGGTATCATGGTACAGGGAAACACTGTTTTTGGTTTCCCACACATCTTTTTGAGTACTTCGTATGTTGATTCCTCCTGGCCCTTCTACTTCAATATATTGATATATTTCATTTGGGTTTGGATATTTGCAGGTGAATTCAACCCATCCTTCTCGGCATCCCCTCATTTTAGACCAGGCCTCACAACCTTTAGATCAGACAAAGATAAAAGTTTAAATCATGCCATACAATGACATGATTGCACATACGTGAGTGTACTGAATTTCCTCTACGATAATGCAACATAATTTTTTTGTAGCAAACAGACTTTGCTTCTTCTATCAGTAGGTCACACACTTGAGTCAGACTTTAACTCATCTTAGTCATCAGCTTAAACAGTGATTATTATTATTATTTCTTTTTGAGCACATCCGATTTTGGCTCCTTACAGCAGTTGTTCTTCCGTCCAAGCAGTAATACTAAGTAATTGCAAAACTTTTCTAGCTGACAAGTGCTACTAATTAGCCAAGTATGATCCAGGAGTTTAAGATACTTTAAACACAAAGAAGGGCCATACATTTTAGGCCTACATTTTTTTCTCGGGAAATTCACAGGAATGCTGACGAATAATTCTCCATTTTGCCAATATCCTGTCCAACCAAATTAATCTGAATCCAAACTGAGCAAAACTCCACTCTGAAAGTTATTGAATCCAACATTTAAAAATGTCAGAGTAAACCTTCCCTAGATTCAAATTTGGTTCAACTAAATGAATGAAGAGACAATACTGCTTGTGCGGTGGAAGATTTTTTCTCTTTTATTTTCCAAGAAGCAAAATGTACACAAGTATAAAAAATGGGAGCTGAATGTCTTTTGGTTAAAAAAACAGAGTCCCATATTTTGTTGGATAGTATTGAGTTTAAGTATATAAATGTTTTACAGGCTGTTGTATTCTAAACTTACACAAAAAATTGAGACCTTGACCATAATATGTGCTAAAACCCTTCCATTATTTTGGAATCAGGGCTGTATCAAATGTAATGTCCTCCAAAGTCCGATATAGCAGTCTCTTACCTGTCATCAGTGAGAGGGAGAGCAGCAGAAAGCTCTTCATTTTGATGGTCCTGGACTTATGATCCTCCATCAGATTTTTTCCCTAAAGTTTATGGTTGAAGATTCCTTGTGTTTGTTGGTTTCCAGTGTCTGCAGGGCTGCATTTCCTAAATTTCTATCTTATATTACCTAAAAACTGCCTCCAATTTTCTGTCCTTCCCCTTTTTCCAAGTCTTAGTCACGTCTCCTTCTCTTTAATGCATTACTTCATTACACA
>JAPZDV010000012.1:1478077-1491339 GCA_029814665.1 Acanthurus lineatus | reverse complement strand
TACTTCAATATATTGATATATTTCATTTGAGTTTTGATATTCGCATGTGAATTCTACCCATCCTTCCTTTCTGTTGTTACAGGCCTCACATCCTGTAAATCAAAGAGAAAAATTCATATTGAGAACCAGTCCTAAAATGATCTGTGTTAGCTAAACGGATGCTGTCTGGATAATGCTTTGAGACAAACTTTTAGGATTAATCTTTAAATCACAGATCTGTCCAAATAAACTTGTAGATTGTATGAATTCATAGTATCATCATTTCTAATTTTTGTATGTATTTTTTTATTGGTATTTTCTATTATTTATTTTATTTGCTGTGTGAAGATTTAATGGTACAATGTATGTGTGTGTTAGTGTGTGTGTGTGTTGTAATCTGGGTTTGTCTGTTGCACAGGCTGGCCGTTTGTGCATATTATTAGATATGAGCATTTGTGCTTGTGAGTCCTTCTCTGTTCTCACTTCTTTTTTCAGGATGTAAGAAACTTTTTTGCATCACAGCTACTTTGTGTATTGAAATTTGTTTTAAAACATTTTAGGTGAGAAATAAGCTAAGGAGTGGCAGAATATTGATTCAATTCAACCCTGTTTCCTCAAAAGTTTAGAAGCTGTTTTAAATGTAAACAAAAAAATAGCAGTCATTTTCAAAGGCACTTTGTCACTGATAACTGTTTTTTCTGTTATGATCCTTGTCCCTACCTTACTTGTGAATTACTGAGTCTTTTGAGGATGATCCTTTTTTACACGTTCATAATACTGTTACCTGTCACCAACGACCCTATTTACCCGTGTAATATGTAATATTCCAACTGGTTTACTTGTTTGAACTCAGAAGAAAACATTTACAAAAGTCGATAAAATGGATGAGATTTAACATTAAACATATTGTGCTTTTTCTGTTTTCACTTCAGTGTCTAAAAAAAGTTTTATCAATTCATCAAATTCTGTTTTGTTAAGATTTCACACAGCATCCCAACTTTTTTGAAAGTGAGGTTGTATTTATAAAGATCTGCCTAGTTTAACGGTTTAATCTGAGCTACCTTTTCAAATATTCCTTTCTTTACAGGTCAAATGATTAAAGTCTTTGTTTTAGTTTGAGATGTTGGTCCTCTGGCCATATAATTAGTGGCATTGAATGTGTTGTATTTAACTTTAAGAATTTTATTTAAGTGTTTTTTTTTGTTGTGAATTACAGTAACAGTAGCCCAAAAAGGTTATTGCCAGTCCACCAAAAGAGTTTTTATGTTTTCATCATGTTTTTTAAACTTTGTTAAATTAAAATATTTCAGTCTTATTACTCTATTTACAGTATTGCAGTTCATCATAGTGCAGTAGGATTTTACTCCAGTGAATGACTGCAGTAAAGCACATCAAAGAACCATTAAAGCATCAAACAATAAGCTCAAACCAGACCACTGAAGTGAATTATTTACACAACATTTCTGTAACATTACTTTGTAATGTAATCAGGTATCAGTAATCAGGTATTAATAATGGTTTTACCAGTCATGAGTGGGAGGATGAGCAGAAGAAGGCTCTTCATTGGGGTTTGAGTGCTGAGATCCTCAATCAGAATATTAAACTCCAGTTGTGTTTTTCAGTTTCCTCTGATTGGCTCGTCTGTAAAGTTGGTTGCTTTCCGATGCAATGCATCCTGAGTGTCAGTCGTATGTTACTTAAAAATTTCTCGCCCCCACATTTCACTCTGTTCTTCCCCTTTTTTTCTGTTTTTCAGTCAGTATGACTTCTTCATTACATCTTGCTTCTCTACATTTAGAGATAGAGGAAATGAGAGGTGAGAAAGAAAACCATATTTTGAACTCTAAGGAAGTGACTGACATTAGTAGAGTATGTCAGAAGTAGGAGAACAGTAATTAATTACACAGTAACTTTTGCTATTCATGAGAAAAAAGGTGAATTAAAAAGTAAATTTTATCAGCATCATAAATATGCACAGTTCTTAAATTTTGAAGGCAAGTGATATTATTAACCAACAAAGGAAAAGTTGGAGATGTTTGCAGGAGGAACAGGAGGAAGCGCAGCAGAATGAGGTTGTTTTTTTTTTTTAACCAGACGCTGTTACAAACTAACAAAGATTAATAGAGAAATGTGGGAGCCAAGAAAAGTGGTGATAAATACAAATATGGCTGTAATATAAATAAAAATTATGATAAAATCCTCCCCTCTCTGCTAGTTGTATTTCTACAGCCTTGCATCATCAACATTGCATGCTATATAAAGCCAACAGGATGTGAATCACTTTTAACTCAATGCCAACTTGGGCAACATGCAGTGGGTCAAAACTTTGTTCATGATGATGTAATTCAATTTCTAAAGCACCTTTCCATGCGTAGGCTATTGTGCGTATTTTGTGGTTTTTAAAATTTGGTGGTTAAAAATATATTTTAACCTCCTGCCTCTAAATGACATCATCAGAAAAAACAGCAGTATTTGCATCACAAATATTTTGGCTTCATTTTTGTTCAGTGGGAGGAAGTGGAGAAGCCTTTATTGTTGTCACTGTTTCAGACCAAAGCTACACAAAGAGGTAATCCTGTCTATGAGTGAGACACAATATTGACTCAGAAATTTATCATATTACATCCTCTTGCAATACATTATCCGTATGATGGTTTCAAATATGTTTATTGTAATATGCAGATGCTTTAGAAAGATTTCTCTGCCAGTTTGACTGACCAGAGTCTTTACTTAATGACAACTTTGCGCTGAATAAAATGAATATGGATAGAGTAAAGGGAAGTTAGCTAACTCAAGGCAAAGAGGAAGAAACCCATCAAACATAAAATAGGGACTTTTCAGACAGTGAGGCAAAATTAGAGAGGCGCTATCATCTTTCTAGTCAAAAATCTGAGCCCATTTTGACTTTTTGGACATTGTTGAGACAAATAAAAACTGTAAATATGATTATCTTGCAGTGTTTCAAGTATTGTATTCGCCCTGTCTTGATACCAATGTGGGCAACATTTCATGTCAACACAATACAAGACAACACAGGAAGCATCAGGTAAAGTGTAGACTGTCAAAGGAAGCATGAATGCTTTTTCCTTCAGTGTTTCAAGTCAGCATCTTGTGATGAGCCATGTTTTTTAAGTAAGCTATGGCGATCTGTAGTAAATCATTGTTAAATAGGTGTTGGGAAAAAATAAGGAAGCTAGAGGAGCAAAGGTCTTGCAATAGAAAGACACTATGTCCAAATACAGGGCTGTTTGGAAATGTGGGTGGTGCCCTTAAGCAAGGATCTGACTGACCTCTTCTTCCACCACCATGGTGTTCGGCAGCAGAAAGTGTGCAGCCCTGTGCACAAAAATGTGCTGAGAACTGTTGCAGAGGAAACCATAGTGAGGCACCCTGCAGTATACATGTACCAGAAAGTCCTCACCCTGACCTCCGCACATGTGTGTTAAAACCTGCAATTTAAGGCTGTCTCACAACAAATAACACAGGTCATTTTTCCTAACAATCCTCTCTGGGTATCTCGGCTCTCCGGACTGGGAAAGCCTTATTTCACAGAACACTACAGGTTTTTGGCTAATGCCGTGAGTTTGGAGTCTGATAACTAATGTCATCTGCACTGAGTGAAACATGGAACAATGGTGGAGTGTGTGTTTTATAGTTTTATGGTTTTATGAGTGCGGTTGCAATCTGTGGAAAGTAAACACAGATAAGACAGATTTTGTACTGTAAGAGGTCTGTAGAGCCAATCTAAGTGCCCAAACACATACAGATTTGATTGGTGTTTATGAAGATTGGCTGTGATTTATCGAGCTATATTATTTACGACCTGCTGCTGAGTAGAACAGTTACAATTTCGACTGTATTATAAACTGGGTTATAACTTTCTAACTAAACAACTGAAGTCATAGTAATTAAGTAACAATCTTGCACTTAGAGCTGTCAAATTGCTAACAACCATGGCTGCTATTAAGATAGGATATGTTTTTAAAGGTTTACAAAATAGATTACTTTCTTTTTCTCAGACTGTTGGAAGAATAGGTGTAATTTAGTGCTAACTACATACATATAAGAGTTGTTAGTGTCTGATGCAGAACTGTGGTTATTTCCTGGAAGTAGTCCACACTGGTGCAGGCCCATAAAAAGATATGACTGTGATAGAGTGACAGATGAACAGAAATAGTTTATAGTGAAAGACAATTCTCAGTAGGCATCAGGTATTTTCATCATGCTTTATCCTGTGCCACCATAAAACATTCATTTAAACCAAATAGCGTAAGTCTGTGTGGCATATGTGGCATGTTTTCTTTACTGTATAGGTAAAACAGAAATGATAATGATATGACGTAGTGAACCCCAGTTGTGGTGAACCTGTTCAGCCAGAGTGTGTAGGCATTTAACCGTGTTGTTTGATTGATGAGGGTTAATGTTACCCTGGAGGTGGTGGAGCTGTAGTGTGTTTACTTAAGGATTTAAAAGCCTGTCAGTAAACGCCGGCTGCAGGGTCACCCCCTGCAAATTCCACTCTGTAACAGTCAAACTAGCGTTAATCCCACCCACTGGTCTAATCTCAGTCACTGACTGGCCCAGAACATGAGCAGATGCTCTGCAACTGATTGATAATGTGATTTATCTTAAACACTTAATAATCCTGCATGTGACTCTCATTAAAGCAATATTTCACTTCTAAAATACCACTTAAGTAGACAGAGAAACCTGCTCTTAGGATTCCTTTTTTATAGTGTTTCTGTACAATTAATTCACCAAGTGACCTTGTTAATCTTCATAGCTGCTCTTATCAGGTTTTGAATTAGTTTCGCGATACAGTAAGAATGAAGCAGATACAACAGTATAAACATGCTCATCACTAATGGTGGGAAATCTCCCTCCATTAATGCCAAGCTTTAGAAATCTCTAAAAAACTGAAGCCTTTCTAAAGACATAACTGTAGTAAATTCCCTTTTTTTAAGTAATGATCTGTTTTCACTCCCTCCCTGAAAGCATTCCTGTCTCCTTTTTCTTTCCCTGGACAGAAACACTTGACGAGGAGATTAGCTTACAAGCTACTGTGTATAAACTATATGACATTTTTTTATTAAATGAAATGTTGTTATCTCCTAATGAAACACAGAAAAAAAGACAAATTGATTTTATTTTTAAACCTGAACTGTATGTGTTGAACAGCTTTTTTTAGTCAAGTCTCCACGGTGATTTAAAGGGAAACATCCATTATCTTTGTCATTTCTAATGTTCTGTGTATTCTAGGTGATGCTTTTTTGAGAAATGTGTGTACAAAGCAATGAGAGCAAACAATCTTTCCACAAAATAAATCTTCACATCCTCAAAATAGCAAGTCAGCAGTGATGATTTGTATCTGTCATTGTTAGGATTGGATAAAAAACAGATCCACATAAAAAGAAAACTTAATTATTATCTCCTGTGAGTCAGAATCAAAAACTCAGCAGTCTTAAGTGCATCTGTGTGGACTGATATTGCACAAATAAATACTGCTAGTGTTCAAGCTTTGGTTTATTTGCCAGTTTTTTCTGATGTTTCATAGCAACAATGTATCCTGGAAGTACTGCAGGAAACATTGAAGCTTAAAAAAGATCAAAATCATTATAAAGTTGAGCTCTTTCAGACAGAGGGCTGTGCTTGGAGTCATAAAAACTCCAGTTGACAGTTTGAGGTCTTCCGCCCTTTAAAGTGCTGCTCTGTTCATCTTTGAGATGCTTTGAGTAAAATGATAAATGATATCTTAAATCTTTTCTTAAAATTTTCTCAAAGTCAGGAAAGCTCAGCAAATATGATTGAACGATCTTAATAAAAGTCGAGCAAAGGCACTTTTAATCTTCAAGATAAACACACAACATGCACAAACATAGACAGAGTCAACTCTCATGTCCTGAAGCCCATCTGATACTTTAAGGCTCCTCAGTCTCAGAGTTACTGATGCAAAGTTACATTTGTTCCAAATTTGGTCAAAAAATTTCTGCACTGCTTCAGCCTGAAAGACCTTTTGTTTGAACATGTTAAACCATACGTGGTAGTTCACAATCAGGAGTCCGTGTGCTTCAATACTTAAGTTTTTAGAAGGAATGTATGTTGTTGCATTTTGCCTTAACCAATCAGTAACAAGTGATGTACCAGTTCCGTCTATTGCATGTCATTTTTAGTCAAAATTGAAAGCTCAGAGGTGGCTGTCAAGTTTATATAACCATGAAAAAATGTAAAATTTGATTGTGTAATGGCTCAGTATAACCAGGAGACCTGGAAGATTGAGTCACGTTTTGCCTGTGGTTAGAAACAGGTGATCTGATGAAGCATGAGTGGAACAGGCCAGTGCATGATACTGCATGGATGATGAGGATGTGTAAAGAGGGCCTCAGTTGGCTTAAGAAGGCCAGGTAATGGCAGGACCACAGAGATTACTGCAGGGCAGGAGGGAATGGTAGGATCTGAAATGATTAACATGTTCAGCAAGGAAAGAGCAGAGAATGTGAAGATAGATCAAGATTGACATGAGAGTTGTTATACATTTTCTTAAGCAACCTTCCCTACAACCAGGGTTTGATCTGAGGCTGCTACTGGGGAAGAAATTAATTCAATTATACTGAAATTGAGTGAAAGAGAAAGTGTGAAAAGGAGAGGGAAGGATTCTATATGCATTTTGATAGGCAGAAACTTAAACTTCATTTTTGACATTGGGGTGAATATAGTGCCAGTTAAACACCCACTGAAAAGCTGCCTGAAGAAGCTATAAGATGACATCCAACAACCTTCACAGCTGTGTCAGTGTCATCCAACGTCAACATGTTCTGCATTTTTCTCTTGCAAAAATATTTGGATTGTTTCTCCAACTGGTAGACACTGTTTTCTCATTTGTCAACGAGCACATGCCCAAAATATATAGAGATATTGGCTGTGATTCAGAGCTTCAAGAGACAAATATGACTCTTGGGAACAGTTTCATAAGAATATTAAAAATCACAAATAAAGAATTGGAGGCTTGGCATCAAAATTCATGCTCATTCAAATAGGAACAGGTTACCATTTCGGTATCAAGTTAACAGGTGTGTTGCTTCAGCAAAGCAGTTTTTCAGACTTCAAAGTAGGAAAAGAAAGTAAGTCTGTGCGATTACTCTCCTATCATGATATCAAATAAACATCCTAAGAGCTGATGGTTTAAACCTGTTTTATCTTACCACTTAGTAAACTGCAAAGGCACCATAATAGCCATAAAAAAACCCACAAAAACCTTCAATTTAACAAGCAACATCAATCTTACAACATCAGTATAACAGGTGATTCCTGATGTTCGAATAGTAGTGTGTATTTGAGACAGTGAAGACAAAAACTGTTACTTTTTTTCATCATTTAACCATCAACATAGAAGAGATGCATATCCATTCATCCTGTCATCTCTTCATCTGTCTGTCTGCTCAGTCTGTATGTGTTAAACATTTTCTCCATTTCTATGAATGAGCAAAAGCCTCTCAGGTTACATTCCATCATGTGTTTTTGCAGGTGTTGAGAATTACAAAGTGTGAGGAGGGTCAAGACCTCATCCATCACAGCGCCGCTACATTATCAGGCTCAGACGTTATTCACATCCTGGACGCTAAGTGTGCAATACAGTGAAAGTGTTTATGCACTGTATACATTATAAACAGAGTGCCACACTGTAATGCAGAGTTCCTGGACGTGAGGAAAAAGCTCCACATTCAAGCGATCATGTGTCAGCAGACATCTGGCCTGCAGCTCACATTAATATGTACCATCTTTATATTCTAACCTGTGGTCCAATTTAAAAGAAAAAATAGTTTAATTTGTTTATTATTGCGATGTACAAAGAATCTGAAGCTGTATTGAACTGTCTTTCTCAAACTTGTGCATTTTTAACCATATAGATGTTAACTATTTTTATCACAATTACCATCGTTATTTCATGGTTGGGACTCTTTGTTTTAAAACAGTCTGTTAGTGTTTGCTGAGAAAAATGTCCAAACATATAACAATAGCTCTAACCTGGGTGTCCTATATTACATGTGACTGACATTTATTATCATGTACTGACAAGTAACCCACACGTTTGTTTATTAGGCTGTGAAGTTGAAATTAAACATTTAAACAGCTTGTTTGCATCTTTGAGTTACAATAAGCCTGTTTGCTCAACATATATTGGAGTATTTGAACAACTCTTTCAGACTTTTCTATCAAGGTTCTTATATTTAAAATCAACTAGTTTAGTCTAGTTTTTTCAGCCAGTTGACATAAGCTTATATTCTATTTATACTAAATACATTTGATACCTCTCTACGAGTCTCTTTGTTACTGGCTACGATGAAAATAACAGAAGAATTTAGCTTTTCAGCAGTGCAAACATGAATCACAAAAGTGTCATTTCCCTTAAAATTCTTTTTTAAGGGTCATGATTGATTCTGCTGATTGAAGCCAAAGTTGAACTTTATTAGAGCCAAGATGACTATTTTTCTCATAGAGATTTCATTATCTAAAATCTCAAAACAGGAATTCTTTCTCTGTCCTGTGTCTGTTTCTTTCTTCACAGTTTTCCTTATTTTGTTTGTTTCTTCCTCATTGTATCTAGTTTTCAACCCCCCTGTCTTTTCTGAGGTTATCCTTTTTGACCTTGCAAATGAAAAAGAAACAATAATACTACATAACCATAGATATATAAAAGCAGTTTAACGGTAGAGATAAAAAAACTATCAAAGCACAGTGAATGCAGGATATCTGAGTTCATAGAAAACAAAGTAACTACACCCAAAAAAAGTTTTTCCTCACATGTTGTGGAATACATGAATCATTAGTACTTTCCACTCAGAATAGATAAATAAAAAATAGATAAATAATGGAATTAATCTTTTGCCTCAGTCTGTTTATCTCAAACACCATCGATGGACTCCGTCACAACCTAAAACTCCCAGTGATAAAGCCACAAGTTTTGGAATTGTGAAAAATGTCACCAGCTTATAAAAAAATACCAAAACAAATGTGTGTCCAACAGCAAATATGGACAAAAGACAAAAGAACCCAGATGGACAAATAGACACACATCAAGTTGTGGACAAAAAGACAAACAAATACACAAACAGTGATGGCTGAAATCAAATCCGATTTGAAAAAAAAAAAAAACACAACCTCATCCATCCATCCGTTCCCACAGAGGGAAGGTGAAAGGGCTGGTTCATGACTCATGTGCCCTGTGTTATTCTTAAGATCGGGCTGAATAGAAGAGAGAACAGATATCACCAGAACACAGAACTTGAGAGAACAGAAATGACTTGTAGCATTTTTGTCGTTATCGTCTTGAGCATCTTGGGCAAGCTGCAGGTGATAATTTAAAATGTTTTTGGCATGTAGAGACTTAAAAGTTATCAGGATTATTGAGTATGATCTGATTTTGGAGTCTTAATAGAACCGAATAGCCAAAAAATAAGAGAAAGAAGCACTCACCAGTGATAAATTATTAATTTTTGGACACTCACGCAATAAAAACATTTGAAGTTGTGTTGAGAAAGTTACGAGAAAAGATCTGTCTCATTCTAGTCATCTTTGGTGCCAATATGTTGTTTCTTTGAAGCAGAACACTGCATTTTTCAATCATCATGTTAACTCAAAAGCACCCATCCAAGCTTAACTACTTCAGAGCAACAAGGTTACACCATCCTTTAAAAAAACAGAGTGCAGCCATTTGTGTTTGA
The DNA here is from genome assembly GCA_029814665.1 of Acanthurus lineatus. Taxonomy (NCBI): domain Eukaryota; kingdom Metazoa; phylum Chordata; class Actinopteri; order Acanthuriformes; family Acanthuridae; genus Acanthurus; species Acanthurus lineatus. Next base: position 1,481,641 of record JAPZDV010000012.1, on the reverse strand, counting down.
TAAAAAATGACACTTAAAAACCCTTCAGACCCTCAGCCTAACAATCCCCCTAGTTCAGCATTTACACTTGTGTGCATGTCTTGCAAAAACGTCTGTGCAGTCTGTGCAGCAGCTCAGTGAGATACCAAAAACTCTCCATAGATAAATGAGGAGATAAATAAAACTTTCTGCACATTTTAGAGATAAAAACAATTCTTCTAAACTCAGATGTTTTGGTTCATGCTTCAGATGAAATGAACTTCAGATGTCACAGTGAACTGTAAATCGCTTTTTTAACTTGATATGAGAATCATTTCATATACAGTTGGAACACACGTATTCTTGAATCCATGACTGATTGTATATGAAAAACACATATTCCCACAATCAGACTTCACTCCCATTTAGAACAAAAACACAAGATGATGCAATAGGAGGATTTTGAGGAGGAACACCCGCTCTTTGTATCGCAGCTCTGTGCGCTGGGCTCTTTCTCCACTCCTGTTCCCATGAGAATGATCTCCGGTTGGGGCAGAAGCCACTCGCTGTGTAACCCCGCCGCTCTCCCCCAGAGGACCAATTGACTAACATTAAGTGAGCGCCCTGGCCCCGCCAAAATGAAGATGAATGCTGCAGCGCAACAGTAACAGTAGACTGAGGTCAGGCCGGGCTGAAAATAAGACTGAATCAAAATAAATAAGTGGGTGGTGGTAAGACGAGAAGAGCTGCTTTTTGTCTTCATGTCCTTTCTGACCAGCAGAGGATGGTGCAGTAACACATCTTCTGGACAGAATCTCATGTCACTTGCTTTCTCTTTGCCTCCTTTAAGTTTTTTTTTAGTTTATATGTTAATTTTAACACATTTTAAGTCTTTTCTCACCGATCTGTAAGTTTGTCTCTAATCGCACAGTTTTTATCCAAGAATTTTATCTGTATTTGTATCCCTCACTTCTGCAGAACAGTTTATCACTGTGAAAATAAACTCAACAATTGACAACTCACTTTGTCCCCCCCACATGTAGAGCTTGTGTTTCATAAGCCTGGGGCCGAGCCATCAGTCTGGAACTAATCTGCGTATGTATTTCCATGTAGAGAGAAGAGCAGCAGGACAGATGAGAGGCAGTGAGAAGGTCCATCCTGCGACAGAGAGAGTCAGACAGTTTTTGAACCAAACGTTGGTGCTCTGTGTGGTTTTCATTGGCCCCCTGATCTCCCATGATGCCTTAGAGCATAGCTGTGTTTAGAGGACAGAGTAAAATCTCCAGCTACCAGATGCTGACTCAGTATAAATGACCATACAAGGCATCAGGACTTACTTCAGGACTGAAAGATCAGTCAGGAAAGAGGATCACAGCAGAGGGTAGGAAACTTGTAGATGTTTTGTTTCTGTCTTCTCCCTGTCAACAGTTTAATTTCTTTTTCTGTCATTTCTTGCTCAATGTTTGTTTGTGTCTCTCATCTTAGTGTCTTTTATTTTTGCCCGTCTCTCTTGTGCTCTCCCTTGATCTTTCCCTCGTTTCTTTTCTAGCTGTTCTCTTTGCTCCTTTCTTTCTTTCCTTCCTCCTTTCTTTTTCTCTCAGCTCATAAGTAGAGAGGGTACTCTACAGACCTCCCTCAGGTCTCCTGTCCCTCCACTCCTCCCTCTCCTCCTCCTCCCCTCCTTCCCTCCCTCTCTCATTCCTCCTTTTCTCAGCCAGCCCCAGATAAGAGGGGAGCAGAAGAATTCTCTTCGGCCACTTCTGAAACTGGAACCACCAGAGAAGGATGACAAGAGAAAAAGACTCAATTCTCTCTTTTCTTCTATTTCTGAACATTTGAGGATTTAGAAGTTCATTTTAGTCAAACTTCATTTACATGCACTTTTACATCTTCTCTCTTGCTTGTATTCACATCTTGCAGTTAAGTGTCTTTTTGACTCTAACTTTAAGTTTAACCTTTAAGTTTTAGCCCACAACATCTGTTTCCACCACTGTCTACACACTTTACTCTGTCTCCATCCATGTTTCATCCTGAGTGGGTTTGGACCTGCATCTGGTGTATGAAGGAACCTGCCAGCGATCAAGCCAAGCCAGTAAATCCATTCTGAAAAATCTTCATCAACAAGACAACAGAGCTCAACATCAAGGCCCGAGAACAAAAGACGGAGGAAGAAAGTGGATGCATTCCATAAATTTACCAACTCATCTCAAGAAGAATCAGTGTGACACCACAGAACAGGTGTTGCTTTTTTAATGTATATTTAGAAAATTATGATTCATGTGAGAAGTTTCTCCTGAAGTTCAACAGAACAAGCTAAAGGGACTTGGTGCAGAGTTGGACCTCTTGAGTTGACCGGTAGGTGCAGAGACTGCAGATGCTGCAGATGTTTTCATAAAGTGAGTTGGGGGCAAAGTGTGAAAGAGCTTCTCTTGGCCTTTCTGCACTGAGAGAAAACTGTTCATACTGTTGAATAGAGAGTCATGAAAGGCTTAAACCTCAGCTGGAGGTTGCTGGTGCTTCTGCTGCTTTGCACCTTGTCAGTCGTCGCTGATGCAGCCAGTGTTTCAAGCAAAGAACAAGGAGGAGCTGGAAGAAGCCAGAGAAGAGGAAGTGGAGGAGGAGGAGGTGCGGAAAAGAGACGGAGGTATCACCGCATCCAACATGGACAGTGCAGCTACACCTTCATCCTGCCAGAGCTGGATGGATGTCAGGGCGGGGGGATGCCATCACAGGCTGAACAACATGGAGTCTCTCACGGTGGGACGAGTGTCGTACAGAGAGACTCACCGCCGGTCGATGTTGAATGGTCGGCTCAGAAGCTGCAACGCCTGGAGAGCACAATGGAGAACAACACGCAGTGGTTGCAGAAGGTAAGAGACAAAATTATTTCCTTTCTTTTATGGTGGATGACTCTTTTGCATACTACAATATGATGCACGTCAGGTAGAATAAGACAAGTAGATGGACATATTCATAAATGTTTTGGTACTTCTCACCAAGAACCTTCTGACCAAATAAAACAGTAAAGTGCAGTAAGAACTTTAGCTGCATTACAGCAGCTTGGTCACCAGGTGCATCGGTAATTATCACACACTGATCAGAGGCTAAACACACATCACAAGAGAATGGCAGAATGTGATGGAGGATTGATTTGACATACGTGTGTGTTGTCACATGCTGTTTATGGATTCTTCATCTTGGATCATTCAACCCGTTGACGGACATGGAGATATGTGATGAGCAGAAACTGTGGGTTCGTTTGGTGGGCATGTCATTTTCTTCAGCTGCTGTGGATGCAGTAAAGTTGAAAAGTTGTTTCAGACTGTAACAAACTCAGGTTTCTTCCTTGGTGATCCGTCAAACAGAGATCACAGTTTTGGATTAAGACTCTGGATGAGTGGCAGCTGGTTTCAATCAGTAGAAAAGTGATATGAGTTTTCCCTCCTGTTCTTAAAAACTGTATTTCCTCCAACTCTGGTTTCACTACACACAGCGTCATGAGAGCCAGTGTAGCCAGTGTACCCCCCCACACACTCACACGCACACACACACACACACACAACCACAAACACACACACACACACACAAAAACACACACACACACAC
>JAPZDV010000012.1:1456225-1467804 GCA_029814665.1 Acanthurus lineatus | reverse complement strand
TGGAAACGCAAAACCCCGGTTATTAGTGTCCACATGCAAACGCATAAACGGAGAATTCGCAAATCTTCACTTTGGTCTGAGTTTTTAAAAACCATCGTTTTTAATGCCGTAAATCTGCGTTTTTGTGTGGATGACAGGCCAAATCGTAGAAAAATATCTTTGTTTTGTGAGATACCTGGCTACGTGTGGACAAGGTCTTTGTCTCACCCATGATGCCGTCGTGGCTGACTGTTTTACCCTCATGGTGCTCATTGAATCATCTGCTTTTCCAGACAACACACTGTTTTATAACATGATGACAGACTCAAGACAATCAGTCAGCTGATCGCAGATTTGGGGGCAGATTCAAAGGTCTAGACCAGGCAAGCAGAAGAGACCAGGAAGAATATTTGACAACATAAAGTGAAGTCTTAATGCCACAGCGTACTGCACGAAGCACAATGACAAATCCAGCTCTGTAAAGGAAAGATTCTCACAGTTAAATGTGGAGGAACTCGACTGACCTGCAAAAACACCCAAACCCAACCACATTCAACACCTTTGAGATGAACTGGAGCATTGTCTGTGAGCCAGACTTTATCACCCAGCATCAGTGTTGAACAGCATTACCGCTTAATGTAATATCTGAGTGGAAGCAGATCTCTGCAGCTGGATTCAACATCTGGACGAACGACTGAAACCAGGAAGAGTGAAGGCTTTCAAAGTGCCAGATCGTGTTTCGGTTGTTCACAGGCTTTAAGAGTGAGAACAGGAGCTGAGAGAGGAAGAGGAGATGAAGAGAAAGTGTGTGTGTGTGTTTGTGTGCGTGTGCATATGCGTGTGTGTGCGTGTGTGTGTGTGTGTGTGTGTGGGGAGTCTCTTGGTTTGTCAGACAGACATCGATAGCAGCACTTTACTGCAGGACAGTCAGTTGACCACAGCCTCTTTGTCTGTCTCTACACCAGCTGCTTAACATCTCATCTGTAACACACACACCCACGCACACACACACACACACACACACACACACATTCACACACCCATTCACACACATGCACACACAGACACACACAGACACTCTTACCATCGAGCTGAATTTATTGAGCAGAGAAATACAGTTAAATTCAGTTTGACAAATCGTGATCTGAGTTGGACTCTCCGCCAAGAAACACTCCGTCTCACCTCTTTTCACACTGAACTGTGTGTGTGTGTCCCTGTGTGTGCGCGTATGTGAATACACACTGTGGTTTAACACGGTGAGTTCATGAACAAATCCATAACATAATTTCTAGTAATTTTCTCCATGTTTTGCTCTGCAGCTGCTTTTCATCTCACTGATTTTTCCAAAATCTTTGAGACCTTTTAATAGCACTTAAGTAAATCCAGATACTAAGATATGTTACATAAACACACACACATACACATACAATTTCAACTAATCAGCCGATCTTTTGCACATTGAGTGACCATGATTACATGCATATATTCAGACAAAGTAAAACACTGTTTCACAGCTTTTTCGCTCCTTGTTTTCGCTCTCAATACAGCTTCAACACCATGTACACATAACACACACACATGCTCTGCTGATTAAAATTATTATTTATGAACTCATGTTGAGAAAACACACACACACACACACACACACACACACAGCATCCCTCTCTAATCAGCTACTTTGATTCTTCATATCGACTGGCTTCATTTATCAATTAGCTTTTCCCAGAGAAACGCTGCTGTCAGCAGAACAGCTGGAGCAGAAACAAAGCCACAGTCAGCAACTTTCCCATGCCTCTGCTCTGTGTGTGTGTGTGTGTGTGGGTGTGTGTGTGTCGTATATTTAAACTGGGAGCCTACTGCACTTGTTTAAATGGCTGTTGAGGATTAAGACTTGGTTTTTGGGGTTTTGGGAAAGAATTATAGTTATAGTTAGTGTTTCTGTGGTGCAGAAACAGCTTTTGGTGCATTTAAGTGAACCTCATAAAACTCTGAAGTCCACATTGCTTTGTACAGCAATGCAGATATCTTCATTTTATCTTTTATCTTAATTACCACTGTACTTTTGGTTGCTTTTAAAAGCTGCACTTTATCTTTTGGCTCTGCGGGAAATCTGTGGCATTTCAGGTAAAAGTGCATCAAATCTTTTGGGCTGATTTTGTGGGCATTAAATTGTTCAATTTAATTCCAAACTGGATAAAGAAGTCCTGCTTTAATGAAATCGTGCCGCTGCCAAGACAGGTGGCCAAGTGAAACAAGTGTATTACGTTATTTATTAATGAGCAAGAGCAGCACAGAGGGTGAAAGCGATTTTATTTTTATGCCACAGGCCAAATCGTACGAGCCTAAATGAGTGAAAATCAATCACTACTTGCAGAAATGTACAAATGAAACACACATGCACACATTTATAAACAGAAACACACACAGCCTGCTTGTTCTCAAGATGGATACTGATAATTCATCAGGGACGTCTTTTGCAGTGTTTGTGTTCCTGGAGTGCGGTACGTGCCGTTTGTGTTTGTAATGATTATTCAGCCTGTCACCGAGCGCTCAGGCTGCTGCCATTAATCCAGTCTGCTCAGAGCTACGTGCTGTGTGACAATCGGCTGCAAGCTCTGCGGTTTTTAAACCTGCATTTGGTATTTAATTATGTAATAGTAGACAAATAAAAAGAGCTGATTTATGGATTCTTTAGATGCAACCTGGGAGTAATATAAAACCTCTCCTGTCTCCAGAGGGCGCTATTTGAAGTCTGATAGATATCCTCATGTGATGTCATTCGAGTCAGCACCTGTTTAAGACAGAAAAGTTTAAAAAGGACACAAATATGTTGGTGTACAGTTAGAAAGAAGTGAGCGTACAGACTCTGTAGCTGCGTCTCATCTCAGCTGCAGGCTACTTTAGCTGCTACTAGCATAACAAACTCAAATCAATATATGTTTCAGTAATTTCCAGTGTCCTAATCGATAGGTAGCAATTCAAAGTCACAACTTAGATGACAAAAGCACTTTTATCAAAACATTTAATCACAGATTTACTGCTGTGTGGCTTTAAATGAGGACAAACACAACAGTTGCACCGTCTCACAATCGATATCTGAACTCTGAGATGATCTTTGGTCACATATTACAACACGGATATAATTTCAACATGTTCAGGATGTTTCCCAGCCCTCTTGTTAAGGCTTATGTTGCTTACAGTTTGATGCTTAGCTGTGATAAGAGCACGCACACACATACATTTTCAGATAACACAAAAACAGCCAGAAACTCACTTAAAAGCACACAGCAATCCAAACACTCACACACACACACATACATACATTAGGGTGGGATTCGAAGGCATTATTTTGCCATTACTCTGCTTTCTCAGAGGTCTTGTAATTAATATTTTCTGCTTTCAAAACATCATCACCTCTCTGGTCCAAAGAAAATGTTAAGTGGAGTTGAGATGTTGCACAGAAGTTGAACTGCAGAGACTTTATAAACTCTATCACATGTAACATTTTAGTGAGATTGTCAAGACTGCAAATAATAATTTGTTTAGTAGATTATGTGGAAGTTTTAAATGTTGGTTAATAAAATAGAAACACTAGTTGGTTTCATACATATTACACTCTGAAGTTCGGGTCATGTCTGTCAGAAATGCAGATAAAAGAGTTTAGATATTTACTTTGTGCTTAAAAAAATGCAGTTTTTTAAACAGCTCCAGCTTACGAATGTGACTCTAATCAGAGTTAATCACAGACAGTAATGCAGAGGTGTGTGTTAGTTCCAGTACAAACTCTTCTGCTGATATTATTCTGAGTGATATCCCTTAAAAGTAAATATTAAAACATTAAATTAAAAATGCTTCCTTTAACAAGGATGAAAACTTTGAGAGTTAACATCGTAAATTGTCCAGGTGTTGCACTTTTCCTGAAGTTAAATTCCATCTTTTTCATGAATTTTGTTGATTTTGTTGTTTGATTTTGTTACGTTGATTGGTAAAGACTCCATCTCGCTGCACAGCTGTGCACATAATGAAAAGACAGACCATGAAATGAAAGCAGCGTTGCATTGTGAGACTGTTTCGAATCATTGCTTTAGATTAATCAAGCTCTCTGTGTAGTCTAATAAATGTATGAGGATTAATTACAAAGCATGAACTCTTCATTTCCGTCTGGTCACCAGTTCAGCAGGTCATTACCCTCCAAGGACTCAGGCATTTCTAATGCCAGAAGCACTTCTGAGCTTGAAGATTTACTTTATAGAAAACACATCAGTCACGGTATCTTTTAGATAAATGCTCCTTAGAATTCAGCGCACTGTATTGTTAGAGGTTTTTATAAATCGATTTTGCAATCGTCTTCTTTTGGAAACCAGACGAAATTACAGCAACAGTTGGAACAGCTGGAGGAGCTTTTACGAGCGAAGGTGGAGCTTCTCTCATAACATTTAGACATTTAGTCGATGTTTGGCAAACTTTCTTCAAGTTCCTGAACTTGAAATATAACATTACATCAAAGCAACAAAGATGCAGTTTTTACCTTCTTTTTGTGATTCTACCATGAATCTGGCGCCTCATAAAGAAGCTCTGCACGTCCCCTTGAACATGGATCAAGATTTATTGTCCCCCTTGTGTTTCGAACTTATCTTGGACTTCTCAGTTGGAAATTTGACTGTAATGTTTGAAAAGCCAAATCATCACTTTGGCCCACTTAAGGATGGAAATTGCAGTCATATGAGCCAAAATGTTCTCCTACACAACGTCTGGTGGAATCTGGCCCAAGTTGGCTAAATATAGTAGGGATTCAGCAGACGAGGCAATTCATCAGCACGCAGAAAACTGCAGTGGTCACTGGTTTATCTGAGGCTTTTTGGAATGAGAGCTGCACTTTCAGCATTAGTAGCTGGAACGTGTTGCAGTTCCTGTTGTTTGCTGGAAGCAGGGTGCATCATTGAGCCATCAAACATCCACACAGCTGGATTATCTGTCTGAGGGAGGCTGTTTTCAGAATGAGGTTTCTGTGTAGAACGATCTTTGAGAGCCAGTAAACTCAGGTCAGATCATTCATATATCACTGGGCTTTTATTTGCAGGTTGTAAAGAGTCGTATTTCTTGCAGCTGATGATGTGAGTCCAGTTGTGCTTTCCGTTACATAGTTGAGGGCCAAGCACAGAACGCTGCACCGACATCAGAGACTGCACATCGTCAGCTTAGCGATGTTTGTTTTTACAGTTTAACACACAAAGACCTTTACAGCATCTCAAATAAGCACTGTGACACCCAACAACCGAGGACGCAGGATTCACACTGAGGGAAGCATTTCTGTCGGAGCAATGATCACACAGCTGATTCACAAAGAGAGAGAAAGAGGAGGCATCAATGCTTCGCAGTCAAAAAGATGTAACCAATTTTAGATAGCGAAAAAAAAAGATCTGTGGCCGGACCTCACAAATAAAAGTACTGCATATAGTAAACATCAATATTAAACTGATGTCAATGAATGCTCTGACATAAAGTAGATTTAGCTGATGATCATCTTAAAATTACATTATAGCATTAATTTGACCACCTCTGTATGTATATTGTTTTAGCACCCGATGCTTTATTAATTATGTAGAATTTACCAGGTTACATTAGGATGTAAAAATTAAAAATTTAACATAAAATCTCAGCTCAGTTAAGCTTTCCACTAAACTGGCAGTCTTAATCACAGACTCACAAACTGCACAGTCATCATGATAGTGCTGTTGGACTTGTTCTTGTTTATTATCAAAATGTTTTAAATATTTGTCAGAACTTATTACTGTGATTTGTTATTATTATTATCAAGCTGAATTATGTTTTTTAAATATTGTCTCTATCAGAGCTCAACAGTATGAATTATCTGATTGTCGAGGAAGTTAAATGGCAGTAAGTCATAACAAAGAATCAAATGCAAAGCTGATCACTGAAGTAGCAAAGAAATTTTTCACCTTCTTCTCATCTCTGGTTAGAGTTGCATGTGTCGATCTGATCGGGCAGCAACAAGGGAAGATGTTTAGAAGCTGAAGCACAAGTTAACGTTTCCGTCATCCTGGAGGCAGGACTTTAGATAAATTTTGTTAGAGAAATTGGACAAAACTAAACTATGGACTTGAAAGTTTGCAGCAAGTTTGAGAATGAAGTGGATAAAAAGTTTTTCTAAAAGTGCTGATGAGCTGTGAAAAAGCTCACCACGTCACTTGCTAACATGACATTTGCTTAAGTTTTTTTTGCTATTTTATGACCATTAATACATACAAGAAGTTCTCTTGGGCCAAAAAAAATAATTAGAAAACATGGACATTGAAACCTGAGACAGGCATGTTTTGTGGTGCAGCATGTGAGCCATATATCCATGAGCTTCAAACCTTGAATCAGCTGATGTGGCATTAGTTATTTCTTCTGTGTGTTTTCGGTTCCTCAGTTCTTCCTCACTGTGCCGATGGTCACTCAGTGTTTGTTTATGTGAGCCTGAGAGAGGAATCTCTCCCTTTGGCCTGGCGCTGCTCTTTCCCTCCGAGCAGCCGGGTCAAAGCACTCAGGCACAGTTTGGGGGAAGCCAGCACCATATGAATTGCAAAGAAAACATAAAATCCACTTCAGGCTTGGTCCTAACTCTATGATAACACGTAATTAATCGACTGGAATCTGCTGGCGCAATCAAATGTAGCCTTAACCCTGCACCTCCATGTAATTACAAGCTAAGGACAGAGAATATGAAGTGTGTTTTGGGAGAAAATTGTTTTACTCAGAGTTGCTCCATATGAACAAACAGCAGAGAGGAAGTGTTTACAGCACGACTGGGCAGGAGTTGTTGACATGTTTTTTAGATTGAATTTTTGTGTGTGTGTGTGTGTGTGGATTGCAGGATGCTCAGTTTGTTGATTTGCTCATGACTGCTTCTGTAATCAAAGTGTTTCTCTGGAGGGGAAACAAACGTTGCAGAGAGCTTTGCTGTCTGTTTCGCTCTGTGAGTTATCTCACTGGAGGTCGTGGCTGGACAGTAAGTGTCAGTATTAAGTGGATGTTGAGCCTTCGGTGGGACCTTCTGAAACCTCTCTGTTAGCGCTTACTGCAGACTTAAAGGGTCAGTTCATGCAAATCACAAAAATATGTATTTGTTCTCTTACTTCATGGTGACAATGAGCCATAGATGCTGCTGAAGCAGACTTGGGGTTAGTCACAGTGGAGCCTGTTGATTGGATGTGTGAGAGTGTTTGACTTTTCCATGTGCAAAGAGAAAAGTATGTCACAGAAGTGAAGGGTGTGTCTGGTGTCTAAAGTACAAAGGTTGATCTGCAGCGGACTGAGACACCATTATTCTTCTTTCTTGTAAAAAAAACTTTAAGGAGTTTTACAGCCCTCAAATCACCATAATAATTTGTTGTTTGATGTTATCAGCGTCCCAGGAGCAGGTGAAGGTCCAGTAATGTCAACCCTTCATTTTCTGCCGTTGTAAAGCAAACAGAATCAGCTCTTTGACCAACAGACCACCAACAACATGAGTAAACAAAGAATTAACAAAAGGCTTGAGAATAAACAAGTGCACAACAAACAGCACAGTAATAACAGCTACAGACAGTTACATGATTATTTGGATGACAAACTGAATTGCATCCTCTTTCCATCTCACAGATTTTTTTAAAAAGTTTCTATTGTTTAGAGTTCACCTCCGAGGGACCAGTGAAGACTTTATGAGGGTTTTTTTATTTCTAAAAGGCCGACATCTGTTTCTCATTTACTTCAATTTGCTCTGCAGTAAGAAAACTTCTCCAGATTCTATTGTGTTGAAAAATATCGAATGCACCAAGGCCTGGATTATTATAATTAGCCTAGCTAGATTAGACATGTAGTTGTTTTGTTTATGCTACTTTCTGAAGTCCTTTAGAAGTTACCTTCCGCACACTCTTCACTCTGAAAGGCTCAAATCATTACCAAACAATAAGAGAAATGACAGATGCACCCTGACAATGATAGACAAAGATACTGCACTTTTGTGTACAAGGCAGCATCCCTGGTGGACAGTTTTATCCTCCATAAAACAGTTTCACTAGAACTTAAATGACTGCAGCCTCACCTAAACTGTCCTGCAGAGAAACATCCTTTCAGCTTTGCAGAATAAATACTTAGCTAATTTCTAGTTAAAGTGGATCAACATGTCCAGTACTGACTCAAAGCATCCCAAAAACCACACACCAACTTCCAGAATGTGTGTAAATCCTCAGTTGTCATGAAGGATTTGATAGAACAGCATTTTTGGGGCCTCAAGCTGAACTTTGGGACTCGACACATTAGATGACCAACCACCAAGAGGAAGAAACACAGAGAGTCTGCAAGTGAGATTTATCTTCTGTTCAAAAGGCCACTGAATTAGTTAGCGGAGAAGACAGGCTGTTATCAGCTGGACAGGGATGAAGTACTCCTCCTCAGTGTGTGTGTGTGACAGGCAGAAAGAGTGAGAAAGTGAGTGGTGATTCATTTTGTTTTCAAATCCCAGTTCAAGGAGTCATTCATCGCTCTCCAGCTGTGAGTCGGCATTGTGGGACGTTGCAGTTGTCATAGACGTTGACAAGCTGAGGGTCAAGGAGGAGAGAGGGGTAGAATGGATGGAGACAAAGGAGGAAGAGGAGGTGGAGGAGGAGGTGGAAGAGGAGATGGGAGGAAGAGAAAGAAAGAGCCCAGGATCCTCTGAAGAGATGGAGAGAATTAGTGTATGGAGGTGGATGGATGGAGAGAAAAGTAGTGTAGTAAGTAGCAGATGAGTATAAAGACAGGAGGTAAGATGAGATGAATAAAAGATGAAAGTGAGGAGGTGAGAATAGTGGAGGGGTTGGGGGGGTGAGGGGGAGGGGGAGGAGAGGGGGAGTAAAGTGGGAGAGATTCCCAGTGACTTGTGGCCGAATGCCATAACACGCAGAGCTGCTTGGAAAATCTCCTCTTGTTCTGTCTCCTGCTCCTCTCTTTCTCTAATACACAGATCTTCATGCACAGCAAACACACACACACACACACACACACACACACACACACACCTCCTGGCGTGAGGCCAAGCACTGCAGCCACTGAGGAGTTCAAATATTCCCTTTTTATCGCCCCTAAAAACGAGCAAACTCAAAACTTTCTCTCTCTCTGTTCTCATCTCTCCTGCTTCGGCTCTTCGGGGACAGCAGGTAGACAAAACTCTGATCGTAATCACACACACAGAAAGCGTTTTTTTTCCTCATTATCACATTTTTTAAGGCTATCGGGGATGCATTTGGCTGTTTCGAACAGTTTAAATATGAAGAGAAGCAGGAAGGCCGTGTGAGAATGAGGGAGACAAAAGGATTCGAACGCAGGATGTTGCAGTTAACGTTCCTCAGCGGGAGTCTGCTGGCAAAACATGGCAGAAGTGTTACATAATATTCATCAGTGTGTTTTCGTTGGTGTGTAATCACCTAAAAATAAGATCTGCTGTGTTTTCTTTACTGTAGAAAGAGCCTTTTATATGCACAGAGGGAGCTGCTTCTGATCCACAGAGTCCACCATGAAGCACCGCCATGTTTCAGATGCTAAACAGCAGCAGCAGCAGCTCAGCATCTGAAGCATCTGAAGCATCTCTGCATGCTTACATGTTGTGCTGTACAGACATGTCTGATAAAGTGGATTAAAGTGAATTATTACTTCAGAAATGCTTCATCTTTTTAAAAGTTAGTGGAATGTAACTAAGCACATTTCCTCCAGTACTTCTCATTAACTTAATTGAGGTACTTTTACTTCACTTGAGTATTTCCGTTTCCATTTACTTCTAATCTATTTCATGGAAGAGGCAAAAAACCTTATACTTCATTACATTCATCTGACGGTTTTAGTTACGTTACTTTTTCAGATTACTCTCTTTCATACCCTCCCTGTCCAGTGAAAACATTTATCTCACTTTCATCTTTTATTCATCTCATTTATCAAATTCGACCTCTTCGTCTTAACCTGGGTACTTTTACTTTTAAATACTTTGCTGATGATACTCACACACTTATGCTAAAGTAAAGTTTGAATACATGAGTTTTACATGTATTACAGTGTTCTACTGATACTTTTACTTTGGTAAAAGATGTTAATACTTTATCCACCATTGTCTAATAAGGCAGTGAGGGATCAGCAGCAAACTCTGAGTTTCACTTCTTACTTTTATAAAGTGACTCCGCAGGGAAATTTGATTACAACCTGTTTAATCATTTGACTTCCATCACAGGAGGTCAGATGATGTCTAAAATGATGAATCAGAGTCCCATGTGGGGAAAACCAAAATCTGGCAACTGACAGCAAATGTTAACAATAATCCCACTGCAAGAAAAAGAGGATATGTGTCTGCATGCCCTTCCAGGAAAGACAGGTCATCTGCAAGCTCTTGTGAAATGGCAACAGCTTCAATCGCTATACTGAAAATAGTAAAAACAAAAGTGTGAGAGCCAGGTTGAAATACAGTTAAGTGTCTAATGTGATACAACCTCAAACGTTTCCAGGATCCTCTGTGGGGACTGAACCCTCAGAGCTCCTCACATGAAAGGTCAGCAGCTTCTCAAAATCTTTGGAAATCTTTTTGCACGTTGAGTGTAAACTGAATATTTAACTTTCCTCAGCAAGGAAATGAAAGTTCTAAAAGTTTTTAAATATCACGGTTCTCTCAAAGGACCTAAAGAGTTATTTTTGCTCTCTCTCTCTTCCTCTTCACGTCACTGTCCATCTTCCTTCTCCAACAACAACCAAAACATCAGCGACCACAACCACTTTTTGTCTCGTTGAACCAAACTGATTTCAGCGATACTGTCAGTGACTCCATCATGAGGGGCGTCGATCCAACGCCATCTGTTCAAACACGCTGTGACAACAGCGGCCATCAATACTTCATAAAACACCGGCTTTATTTATTGTTGTAGTAAAAGGATTAAGACATAAAGGTAATGTTACAGACTTGTCTTTCAGCGGAGACTTTCTTTCTTTATGATCCTTCTGTTTCGTACATTGAGTACAGAAACAACCGCTGCTGCAGTTTATTTATTTATTCAACACTTTTCATGCAGCCCGTTCTTAAATCTAATTCAGGCCTGAATTTCATTTGCAATCCAACCAAACTATTTCTCTGTTTGCATTCTTGTGCTGGTTTTGAAATCCTCCTTTTTACATAAGAGCATTAACCTCCTGTCGGTTGTTTTCATAGATCTTCCTTGAACCTGACGGTCACACAGCAGGACAGGTTACGGCCCTGAACTGTTGCAGAAATTCTTAAGGAACAAATTTCCTAAGCAGCCATTATTCACTCAACGTGTCTTTGCCCCTGAATGGGACTTTCATACTCTTTTTATAGAGAACAAACGTGATCATGAATTATTTTAAGTTATTTTGCATAACTTCAGCCATCTGAGCAGCCTCATGTTCAGAGACCTCATGCAAAAATGTTAGAGGTGATTAAAACGTGAGTGAAGAAAATGTGAAATTGTTGGATTTTCAGGAAAACAGAATGTTACCGTACTTTTTGGACTATAAGCTGCACCTGTATATAAGCTGCACCCACTAAATTTAACAACTAAAACCACTAAAGCTGTCTTCTTCAG
>JAPZDV010000012.1:1425308-1439592 GCA_029814665.1 Acanthurus lineatus | reverse complement strand
CGCCCCACCTTCGTGCCTCTGCTGGATATATTGTCTTAATTCTCCTCTCTGGGGCTTTCATGATGATCTCTGAATCCACGAAGGTCAGGTTATGATAGAAAAGAACAAGTTCACAAGTTGTTGGGAAGCAGAAATGTTTTAATTAAAATGGCGGCATTTATATTGCACTTTTATCCAAAGTCTCTTACTCACCTGTTCACACACCGACGAGCTACCATGCAAAATGCTGCTGCAGTCGTCCAAAGAAAACATGCATAGTCTCGCTCAATAACTCTGACATGTGAGCCACCAGCCTTGTGATCAGAATAAAAGTGCACATTTTCAGACAGTCTCTCCTGGAAGTCATTCACAGTTTTACTCTCATTTGTTCATCCAAGAAATGACAGAAATCCTTTTTATAATAATGACAAAGGAGAGCATGAAAGAGAAGTTCAGGACTCCTTCCTCACCTCCACATGTCATGATGAGGTTTGAAGGGCGGATTGTTTGAGACAGTTACAGGAGGATGTTTTACCATCCAACAGCTTCATGGTTCAGCTTTTTATGACTTCATTGCGTCTTTTGAATCAAACATGCTGTTACCCGCAGACTTCAAAACAGCTGTGCAGTAGAAAGCATGAAATTTATCTTTGTTCCTCTCTATTATGTCTGAAGAGTCGTAAACTCAGAGACTCGCTCTTCTTCTTTGACTTCACATTCGGTGGCTTTGCTGAGAAATATCTTTAAACACACCCTGACTCTCTAAAAGCTCTTTGTCTTCTGTGACGACACCACAGGAGCGATGAAACATGAGGATGAGGATGCTCACATGAACTTTTATTTCATTAAGTGTTTGCATTAAACTGTTTGAGCTAAAGACTTCTGATAAACTCACCAACACACCCGAAGCTGTTGGAATGACGGAGCGTTCAGCTGATGTTCAAATCCTCAATAAACGGATAAAGTCTCGCTCAGTGCTGCGATATGAAGTAAGCTGAAGTTCATGCGTGTGGACGTTGGAAACGTGTGTGTGTGTGTGTGAATCTGATCGACGTGGTTACAAGTCGCTGAGGATCGATCTGCGGAGGAGTTTTGATGTTTTCTTCTTCAGACTCAACGACTCTCCAGAGCCACAGAGATGATTGTGGTTTCTGGATGTTTGAGATTCTCTGACGGCCAAGTGGACGAATTCCTTGTAATATTTAAAGGAAACTGATGAATAACCGAAGGAACAACGGCAGAGCGTTCTGAAGTATTTTAATCAGTGAACGATCACATTGTTGTACTGAAGCTGAACACAGCAAACACCTCAGATCACGAACATACTGCAGCCTCTGTGCTGTATATCAGAATAAAGAAGAAAGGAGCGAAGAAAAAGGGAAATGCAGTGAAAAATAACATTAAAAAAGTCCAGAATTAACCTTCTTTCAGTTGATTTATGTTGGATAAAAAGTCTGGACATCGAGCAACAAAGACTGAATCAAACAAAAGAAGAAATCAGAGTTCAGCTCAAATTTTGTAACAGAAATGTTGTTTTAATTATCTGCTTTCCCAAATAATCTGATTATTTCCTTGTTTTTTATTGGACTCTTAGGTTTCATGTTGGCGTGCGCACACACACACACACACACACAAAATAATGGCACTCATACAAACATTAAATGAGTTGCAGGACATATTTGTACTTTTTTAATTGATGAAAATGTGGATGTCATCACTTGAACTTTTCTGTTTCACACACACACACACACACACACACACACGAACAAACACACATTACTTCCTGAGATAAATTTCAGACATTTATGATGTGACAAAGTGTGGCAGACAGCTGAGATATAAGGAAAGTTTTTTCATGTTATTGCTCATTTAACATGATCACACGTCTCACAGGGTAACAGCAGGATGTGTCTCATTGTGTGTGTGTGTGTGTGCGTGTGACCATCAGAGAAGTGAGGGGTGATCAATCAGTATCTTTGATGATAAACTGTTTGTGTGATTTTATCAGCCTACTTCGAAATGTATTTCTGAGCATTAAAACAAGAAGAATACAAAAAACATGTAGTCTGAAGAAGTTAAAACAACTTTAACATGATGGATTAACATGTTAGAGTGTTAATGTACTTTGTCAGTGGAGGCAGAACCACCGATGATGGCTGGTCATCCTCTATTATTCTTTAATTAGCCAGCCAACAGTGTTAGCATTAAAGGTGTCTGTGGTTATAATGGATCCCACTAACCTGCAGCTCTCTTCCCTTAAACAGCTGTCAAACCATTTTTCATATGAAGCCTTTAAAGTTATTTGCAGGTTCTTTGTCAGAATAAAGAAATCTGTGCTTCACTGTAATAAAATGCACTTTATAGGACAGAAAGTGGTGAAGTTCAGGACAGAAGGAGTCTGTTAGTCTGTGCTCTCATTGTTTCAGTGTTTTATAACATTAACAACTTTCTGTTTCAGGTTTTAACTCTTTTTATTTACAGTGTTCTGCTTGTGTAACAAAGCTTTTTACCCTCAACTGTTAACAGTCTGATGTATTTTGTACAATAAAACATGTTAATAAAAACCAGTCTGAGGTGGACTGATGGTGTGATGTG
Source organism: Acanthurus lineatus (assembly GCA_029814665.1). NCBI lineage: Eukaryota > Metazoa > Chordata > Actinopteri > Acanthuriformes > Acanthuridae > Acanthurus > Acanthurus lineatus. The sequence continues at coordinate 1,437,018 of JAPZDV010000012.1, read as the reverse complement.
TCACTGTTTCTCCTTCTACCAGCTGTTAACTGTTTGGAAAAATTAGTCATCTTTTCAAAACAGTTCTCAAAAAGATTAACTGATGACATGTTGTCTTTTGAATTGTCTCATATAACATCTGGAGGCTGCAATTCCATTTATATCATTAATCTCTTTTTTCTACATGTTTGGAGTAATTCAAATTTATTGTCAGATGCATCACTTTGAACTAAAATTAAGTGCTTAACACCAACCAAATGCATTTTGTCCTGCACGTGTTACACTTATAAAGTGTTTTGTCCTCATTTGTCACTTTTGGGACATTTAGTCTCTTCACAGCATTTCAGGAATGATGAAAAGGCTTCACCAATACCTTTACAAAATATTATTAAAGCAATTTATTTGACTTATAAGGTGTTTGCTGCAGTTATTCAAACAAAAAAGCAATAATTTAATCATTCACATGATAGAAGGGGGTAGAACCATATAGAGGATGATGGACAGGGAAGCTGTAAGAAAATATCATCAAGATGCATTCTCATTTGAAAACTGATAAAAGGTGTATAATTTAAATGTTATATACATAAAAACTATATTGCAACTAATAAAAACTAAGAAAAAAGTCAGTTCCAATATTCTGAGGACTTCAGGTCTTTTAAGTGTCACTCTGCTGCCACCTGTTGGTCGGACTGTGTTACTACATCACATTAAACATTTACAGTAGTTCGCAGATGGAAAACTGCAGTGTATTTCGGTATAAAATATGTCTATAACAGTGTAGGTAAAGTTTTATAGACTCCAGCAGAACAATTTGTAGTCTGTATCGTGTACCTTTTGAGTTATCATAGTCTTATTCTGGAATAAACTGTTTAAAAATGGCCCTCTGACGGATTAAACACTCAAAATAAAACACTCAAAACACGTATTCCATATTTTATATATTCTGCACAAGTAGTTTACGCTGTATAACTTTTGTATGTATTTTGAGTAAATAAATTAGTTCAAATGCAGTCTATCTTCAGTTTCCTTGACCTCACCTGCCCTCCACTTCGCCTGACAGATTTGGCCCTCCGTGGCTCCGGTAGAGTCCGTTCTTCCGGTAGAGATACGCAGCTGAGCTGGTTTGTGTTAGCGGTTTCTGAAGGTCGTGAGTCCAACTTGTGAGTATCCTCCTTAAAGAAACTAGTCCAGTTTCTGCATGAATTTACTTCATAGCCAAGTGGTTTTTCAGAGTATTTACGAATTCTTGTTTTTACAGTTTCCTGGGATTTTCCGGGATTTCGCAGTTTTCCTCTAATGTCGTCGGCAGATCGCGGTTAGCTGTTTCGAGCTAGCTTACCGTTAGCTTATCATGCTGCTGTCGCTTATTCTGCATTAGCTAAATGCTAACCGAAAGCTAGTTAACGTTTCTCGTTATATGTTAGTGAAACGAGCGTGTTTCGTGTTCGGCGATTATTTAATGTTTTTGTTAATGCTGTTGGCCTTTCGTATCGTTAAAAAGAAATGTTTCCTTTTATCAAATAACGTTGAGTTAGCTGTTAGCTGAGGTTTTTACTGTCATATTTCGCTTATTTGACCCTGTTCCTCAGCACTATATCCATATTTCCTTCTTGTTAATATTTTACTAGTTCCTCAGTAGAAGTCAGTGGAAGTCACTGGTGATTTTTACATGTTTAGACAGTGGTTGTACAGTGTATTTTGTGTCTCGGTAGTCTACGTGCCTCCGGAGAGGTCACACGGAAGCGTCGGTGTTAATGTTGACCTGACTTGGCAGCCGTGTTTGATGGCGGTCACATTGATTAGTTTATGTCGGCCATCATAAACACGTCCTTAACGTTATTCACAACATGTTCTCAATGTCGTAAGAAAATAAAACAATGTTCAAGTATCGGTAATATTATGGAAAGAAGCCGGTTTATTTTTTAATTGAGTCAGTCGACCTTTGTGTCTTAATGTTTATTGCAATGTGACAAAGAAAAGGAAGAATCTGTTTTGTTCATCGACAAATGCATAATCCATCATTTGTTAATAGTTTGGGCGACACCGTGTGAGCTCCATTAAATTTGAAAAAAGATTTTATGATCTGAAGAAACATGACTTTTAACATGAACATAATGGTCAAGAGGCTTTCACAAGTGAGCCCTTAAAATATGATAAAATTGAATTTATTTTGCATGCACCATCGCTGCACTCAGATATAATGATCTCTAAATCCTCATCTTTTTGGTTGTGACGTGTTTTATGATTCAATACTCAGATTTTTTTAACTCCAGCCTTCATAACTTATTCTTTGTCTTCCACAGTCACTGTAGAAAACAACTGCATTTACAATTTTATGGAATCCTAATTTTAAAAAAATTAAGAGTGTGTGTAATAATTTTTTTTAATAGAATGATTTGAATGTTATCAGCTTGTTTTCATAGTGACTGAATGTAACGACACAGAATCAGATGGAAAAAATGCTGCTTTGGTTCTTTGATTTCACATCTTAATTCTATGATGCAGCACTACTTAATAATATTGTGCTAAATAGAGATATACTCATTAATCAGCCACTGATCAGCAGCTGATAATTAAAAAGAAATTACAGAAAGGTCAAACTAGGTTTGAGGTAATTTGGAAACATTACGTCTGTCACATATGTTCCTCCACGTATAACTGAGAAGTAGTTTCAGTCAGACTTTGATGATTTAAAAGGGAGGATGTGACTAGAGAGAGAGAACGTGTCTTTCAGTGCTTTAATCCTTGTTGTTAGGTTCCTATTGTCAACATGTCCAAGTGTCAAGAAGTAATCTGTAATTTGAAAACCAGATTAATCTCAACAGATTTACATAGAAATGACTATGAAATGATTTTAGGTGTAACTGCACCATCTCTCAGACTACAGTCAGTCTGCGTATGAGATCTTTGTGTATATGATGAAGTGACGTCATAATATCTTCAAAGATCGATTAGTTAGTTTAGGCTTTATTTTTGTCTTGTCCTTCTTCTCTCCTAGTGATCCACCATGTCTCTGCCAAAGCCTGTGATGAGGGGGCTGCTGGGAAAGCGCCTGAGGTTTCACCTGCCCATTGCTTTCACTCTGTCCCTCGTGGCTGCAATTGCATTCAAGGTGAGAACGGGACGCAAAGACTCGTGGCTGCAACTTTTAGTCTGAATCTGATAAAACATGATGATCAGAATTCTTCAGTTTCGGTCACAAATATCAGCATCTTGTCAAACTTTTACCTCAGCAGACAAATTCTAGTGAAGAAGCTGATTCAAGCTGCTCTTCTACTGTGTTATCAGTGTGTCGGGTTCATGTGAAGAATGCAAATACATTCTGCATGTGGAAACCTTTAATGTTAATTGACACTGTTGGAGAGGTTTGATTCAAGTCTGATAAATTTACAGCTTTACCTAATTGGTGGTGTTGTCTTGAATTGTGAAATAAACAAAGATATTTCTAATGTCTCTCTATTTTCATCAACATGTATGAGGAGACACAGTATTAGTAACACAATAAAGACAAATGCAGCATAACCGTTAGCTGCAGCCTCTAATGTGAGTTGAGTTAAACCAACGCTTATCCTTCACGGCATCTTAAAATTAAAAAGATGGGATTCATTGTAAGTTAACTGAAATGCGTTAGAAAATGAAAGAGTGTTTAATAATCTGTCAACTTAATGAGCAGGTAGTTGTTTAATTCTGGTCATTAAAAAATGCCCCTTTGCTAAAAAATAAAACTGAACAAATATTTATCTGTTTATATGTGTTTGCATGGATGGAGCCCAACAAACTCACTTTATTTAAAAAAATGTTTATAAAATTGTCAGTGTCATATTCTGTGAACTGTTGTAGATCTCAAGAGTTGTTACCAAACAAACTGTGTCTTTGTTTAAACTCAATCATGTCGTCTGTTTTAGAATTTGATTTAAATTGCAAACAAACTCGACATGTCTTTTGTCCCTCGCAGTACGCAGTGACAGAGCCCAGGAAACAGGCCTACGCTGACTTCTACAAGCAGTACGACGCCGTCAAAGAGTTCAACGCCATGAGGGAAGCCGGCATCTTTGAGAGTGTGCGGCCCTCTGGGGAGTAAATCCACTGTGAGTGTTTTCACAGGTTGCATTTGTTGTTGTTGTCAGACAGAATATAGTATTTTTTAAATATGAATATTTTAAATCCAGTCAGATGTTTCATTGTAGTGTCTCTTGTTTTCTTCCTCCAGCTTCTTCTCTCCTGTGTTTCATTCCTACTCTGAGGATGAAGTTCCTTCTCGCCCACTCGGATGTTATTTACTGGTTAGATGTGAACATCGCTATGCTGTTTTGTTCCTCTAAATAAAATATTCTATTAATGTAAGAGCCTCTCTGTCTTTGTTTGGTGCTTTTATACACAAGCAGTACATTTCAAAATGATCTGATGTATAACACCATGAAGCATGTCTGATATGACACACTGTCTGTTAGTATTACTGAAAGCTCTTTAACTACTGTTTAATCATGTTAAATATTACTATTACTGTTACATTTTTCTCTTTATAGTTAGAACTGAAAATAGCTTTTGGTTGAGTAGAAATATACCTAATGTGCATTGCTAACAAAAATACTGTGTCCTGTTACCATGAAGCATATAACTAATTAAATATTGTACAGTTGAGAATTATTTCCAGATATTACTGGTAAAACTTAACTAGAAAATTTCACCCAAATAAATTAAATTCATTTAATAACTCACATTAATATTCATTTCATACAGCAGGCCTCAGTTAAAACCTATATCCAAAATTAACTTGACAAAATATTTCTAAATGTTAGGTTTCTCATTAATTTCCTAATTACCGGGTCAAACTGTTTGTGTGTAAAGATGTTCAAACCCTCCTCTTCACTGATTGGTATATTACGTATAAAATTGGGGTCCAGCATTTTGTCTTTGATAGTAAATATAATAAATGTAATTAAATATTTCATACCAGCAGGAAATCACACTGTGGGACATCAGATGTTGCAAGTGAACTTAAGTATTGTATTTAATACTAAGATAAAATGACATAATACCAATTTGCATCATTTTATTGACATAAAACCAACTGCAGCTTTAAAAAAATCCACAATTATATTTAGCAGAAATGTTACTTTTTATTTTGTGAGATCTTCCTGGAGATGTATCAACCTCATATTTTCAGATATTTAAATTTCTCATTGTTAATATAATTGTCAAAGGTTTTTATTCCTCGACTCGCTGATTTGATCACTTCTCCAGTGCAAACATAATTTCTCAAAGAGGTGCAGAGGTTCTAACATTACTTTAACACTATTCAAACTGAAAGCAGTCACTCGTAGTGTATTTTGGCGCCCCCCCAGGCCGGCGCCGTGAACTGCAGCCTTTGTTCGGCCCGCCTTCCTCTCGACTCTTCCTGGTTTGTTCCGCTGGATGTCACCGCGGCAGCCGAGCGGTTTGTCGAACAAGTCCGAAGTTGTGAGACACGGCGGGTGGAGGATGAGCCCGACGGCGGGGAAACAGCGTCCGGTCGAAATCTGTCTCCCGAGTGAATCTTGTTTTACAAAATGATGAACAGACGTGTTTTTGGCGGTTTCCAGGCGGCGGCGGCAACGGCGACGCGGACGCTGCTCGGCTAGCTGCTGCTGTTAGCCACCTAGCGAGCTAGCTGCTGCTGCTGCTGTGTTACCGTTAGCATCGAGTTTCTGAGACGAGCCGAGTCCGTCTGACCAACTAACAACATTTAAAGGAGCTCACCGAGGAGGACAACATGGAGAACAAGTACAAAGTACAGATGAGGAATAACCCTCGCAGGTAACATCATGCTAAGAGTAAAAAAACACGGCTTTAGAGACCCGACATCCCCTGATGTTGTCGGTGTAGCTGAAATATATCGTTACTTCTCAGATCGAAACTTCGTCGCCTGTGAGTGGGATGGCATTACATAACGTCTACTTTAAATTAAATCTACCTGTCTAATGAGAATATTATGTATAACTGAACGTCTTTAAAAATTTGTTTTAACCGTTGGACATTTTTGAGTTAATAATCTGTCATTTTCTGTGTAAGAAGCGTTTTATTTCAGTTTCACTACATGTCAGCTCGTTTTAAGATGATACGACCAGATTAATTTGGTTTTCATGTATTTGTAGTGGTTTTTTAAACCTTTGTTCAGGTGATTGCTCGAGTTTCTTCTTGTTAGTATTTGGCAGCGTAGAAATAATTGGACATAAAAACACGAGTCCACCTTTAATCGATTCATTGTCATTGATCCGTCGTGTCATAACCTCGGTTGTGTCACTGTTTAAGTCCCTGCTGATCCAATTTAAAGCCTCGGCTGTGTTTGCAAATCCTGACTGAGCTGCTTTAATCTCTGTGGGTTTAAAATGAGCTCATCCAGGTGTGTCAGGTGTGTGTGTTAGGGTGTGTTTGTTGGGTCTTACACCATGAGTGACAGGTTGTCAGGTGTGTTTCCATGACAACAGCAAAGAGACGAGGTGGAGGTTTTGTGGTAAAAAAAATAAAAAAAAAAAGTTCAGCCGCTGGAAAGAGTTCACCTGTTTTGGTGACAGGAGGAAGTGATGTAGGTTTGTTACAGTAAATATGAGATTTTAACATCCCTCCATTGTGTCGGACTGAAGTTCTGTTTGTGAATAAATCACCACCTGCATCTCACCTGAGCAAATCACCTGAGCAGACAACGTGATTCAAACTCAGAGATGTTTAATGTATAACAAGAGCAAAACAACAGTTTATTACACGCAAAGTCCTGTCTGCGGTTTGTTTTTATAGCTGAACATTTAATTGGCATCTTTTCCTGTTTGTAATTAATAGTTTTAGAAGTTTTTCGAGCAAAAAGGTCAATGTAAGATCAGAGGTGGATGAAAACAGTCGTCAGGTGCAGCCCTGATCAGGGATTTTCCTGCTAATACGTTAGCTGAGGTTGTAAAATTGTCCCACATCTCATCTCATGATGAATTTAGTTTGCAGAAGACTGATCAAACAGTAGGCACACTCAGTAAATTTATGACCTTTGCTGTGTGAAATGGCACCTCTGTTCTTGGTCCCAAAGGTTACAGTTTTAAATGACATTTGTTCATTTATAATGATGTTAACAGAGATTCAAGCAAGCTGACGTGTGCTGTTACAGCTATGAGTAACACTGATCATTGTTTATCAGACAGAGAGCAAATTTATGTAGTAAAAAAACATTTAATATCTTGATATTTCCCGTTTTTCTAAGCAGGTAAGACATAAGAGTTCTGGAAACACAACAAAATGCCTAAAACCAGTTTAAAAATCCATCAAAGTCAGTAAAATAGAGACATTCAGTTTTACAGTCTCAGTGAGCCAGATTTGATGATCTTAATGCATTTAACGGATGTTAAGGTCATTTGTAAAGGAGCTCTTATAGTTTATTGTTTGTTAGCCCAGTTGATTTCAGAGTATTTGACAGGAGGAACTGAGGAGTTCCTATTCTGTCCACTTATCAGGAGGATGCTGATAAAACACAAAGCTCTCCGTTATCAAGTCCACTCACTCATCCAGTGTTTCCTCATGAAGCCCACAGTGAAGTTTTTATGTAATTTTAGCTCAATGTGTTGAAAGAGAGGATTTATTGAGGTAGTAAACACTTAATTTATGTCGGTTTTGTCTTGAAACAGCCAATCTTAACTGTTTATTTATAGAATTTTATTGGTCATCAATAAGGAAATTGTAAATCAGCAGCTAAAATACAAAACAATAAATCTCTTACAAAAACATGGAAAATACAGGAATCAGTTCCTCTCTGCTTTTTTTAGAGTTTCTTCTGAAATTATTTGATTTAAATTATCTTATAAATGGTATTTCTGGTTGTTGTTATGGCTCTGTATTTATTTCTATCTCTGTGAAACATTTGAAATAATTATTTTAACATTTAACGTATCTGACCGACTCGTGTATCGTGGAAAAACAGTAATTAGAAGCTGCTGATCGAGTCGGATATGCTGAGATGTGGCAGACCGAACTCTCTGGAGTTGAATAAACACACTTGAAACATAAAAACAAGAAAGACTTTTTATATTTAGTAATGTCAACATTTGGTGTGTCCGTGTCTTTTCGCCACAGCAGATACACAGATGTATTTGTGGGAGTTCGCAGAGTTTGCAGATTATGGGCTGCTACGGTAGATTAGCGTCTCAGCGCTCGGCTCTGTGTTTCTTCTGTGGCTTGTGGCTCGACGTTGAGGCATTTTGCTGGACAGGGAAGAACATTTGGCCCAGAGGCATCAAAGAAAGTTGTATTGGCAGCAGTTGTTATCAGACTTGATTTGTTGTGTTTAAAGACAGTTGTTTTTCAGAGTTTTTCAGACGTTAGAAAGGTATCTGATTGCATCTTCTGATGCAGTAAAATCAAATAAGTGCTTGTGTCGTCTCTAATCCTTCCCCTAATTAAACTTTTTACATTTTCAGCTGATTAATTTGCTTAAAGAACAACAATAACAGTTATCACAAGCAATACATGTTAGCAAAACTTAAACTGAAACAGAAAACTGTGAAATGTTCCATGTTTTAGTTCAGACAGCATCTTATTAGTCTGGGTGTTTGAAGGTGAATTTTTACTCGTCTAAGTCAGTTTACAGTGTTTTTAAGCACCAACCACTGCAGATGTTTAAAATAGCCTCTGACACCAGAGGAAGCTGTACGAAGTGTGATAATACGGCCTCAAGTGATGTCACATGAGTCGCCTGCCAGCACACGTTGGTGTGGTTTCAGCATGAAGACTCAGATCTGATCTCACCTGAACATAAACATCATTTAAATTCAGATTTTAACCAAAAGACAGACGAGTTTCCAGCACATTTGCCAGCTTCTGTTTCTCTTCAAATAAACCTGAGATCAGTAAGTTTATAAAGACTGTGATGGGAGACTGATGCACATGTTTTATTTGATTTTGATTATCATGAAATCAGTCAATCAGTGCACATTTAAAAGTGATAAATGTGGCGTCCTGAAAGCTCAGAGGTGCATAAACATGCTGTTTCATCACAGCCGTCTTGGTTTGAGTTCAGCTCAGGAATTTCACTTCACATTTATTTCCTTCAGTCTCTCTGCAGTCCTGATGAACGCCTCGTCACGAGCTGCATGTAGACAGTTTTTAAATCTATTTTTGTTTGTACCCTCAGACTATTTTTGTCTTCTCGTGACTTATCAAACATCTTCGGACGTTTTGTAGTGTCGCTCACATCCCAGCAGAGAACAGAGATGAGCGTCTGCGCCCACAAAAGGAGGAAGAGTTAAATAATCTGCCTTGTTCTCATTATTTGCAGTTGGCACATCCTGACTGAACACATGAAGCTTTTGGAGCTTTGAGAACAAAAATAGCTGTTGGTGAAACAGTTTGTGACTCTCTAAAATGTTGGCATGCTGTTTTTTATTTATTTTTTTTTTACTGCTGTAGAAAATCAGTCTGTTTCTAACCGGTTTTGATTTATTTTGGTCCTGTTTTAAGCTGAAATGTGAAAAAATCTCCAAGAACAGCCGTTCAGTGGGAGAATTTGTGTTTTATTTAATAGTTGTAATCAGATTTTTTGTTAGTTTTGTGTTCTTAATCAGACAAACAAGACACTTGACTACTTTTTTTTGCCTTTTATTGACCAAATTACCAACCAGGTGGCTGAAAAATTTATTGGCACATTAATCAGTGATGAAAATAAATGTTAGTTGAGAGTTTTCACTGTCGTCTTTGACGTCTTTCACCATCTTCATCTGTTTCTTCCTCCGTTTCCAGGCAGCTGAAGAAGCTGAGCGAGGACAGTCTCACCAAGCAGCCGGAGGAAGTCTTTGATGTCCTGGAGAAGCTGGGCGAAGGGTGAGTCATGGCGTCGTACAGTCAGTAAACCATGTAGACGATGGGTGACGCAGACGCTCAACCCGCTCACAGCTCTGATGGGTGGGAACGCCTGTTTTTACCACATTTCTGTCTGTATTTAAAGGCACCGGTCTGTAATGATGAACTTCTATTTCCTCTTATCTCCTCCATATTTTCTCTCTTACTCATCCTCTCTCTCTCTCTCTCTCTTTCTTTCTTTCTTTGTCTCTGTTCTGTATTTCTTCTCTTTCTTTGTTCGCCTCCTTCCTTCTGTGTCGATCATCAACATAAACATTGCCTCTTCATATCCTGTTTCTCAACGCGCTTCCTGTTCTGAGCGGCTGATTGACGCTGTGGCCGCGTTATGCGTCTGCCTGTTTCTTCAGTTTGAACTCCTTAATGTCCCTCCAGTGAATGTAACTCAGGCTGTGTGTGAAGTTTCTTTCTGCAACACAAGAAAACTTAGGTTTAAAGTTGTTCATTGGATCTTGTTTTAGTTTATTTGTGCGGGAGAGAACAAGCTGAAAAGATGTGTGAGGGAAATCATGGTAAAATAATCCAGTGCAGCTACAGGAAGGAACACCTGCAGTCACAGGTGTCGATGACTGATAACTTTTAGTTCCTCATACTTCAAAAGCTTGACATGACACTCGCTGGCATATAGAAATAAACCCAGTTAGGCAGTGCTGACTGATGCTCACACTGATGTTGATCCCTGATACTGATTAAGTCCTTTAATTAGAGTTTAAATCACTGGAAAGTCAAACCTCTAAAGCAGCAGGTTAAATGTGTCTCTTTGTGACTCTGCAGGTCGTACGGCTGCGTTTTTAAAGCCCATTACAAAGAGACCGGAGAGATCGTGGCCATTAAACAAGTTCCTGTGGAGTCTGATCTTCAGGAGATCATCAAGGAAATCTCCATCATGCAGCAGTGTAACAGGTACGTGTTAAATAAGCAGCGGCCGACCTCCGTTACGCTCTTATCTCAAGAATCAGACATTAAACAAACAGCCTCCTGGTTTTCTGGGGGGTTTCCAGTCAGCCAACATCCCCCACTTATACAAACCAAACAGCCTTTATCACAACAAGGGGAATTTCTCAATGACCACACCTTTGCTGACACTTACAGCAGGAACACCAGTGGGTCTGTTATGGAAGTTACATGTTGTTTTATGTGTCTGAAATCCCCAAATTTAACCAAACTGCAGCACGACAGAGACACTGACCGGGTTTTGTTTAAGGTTTCACAGTTTCTCAGTCCTGTTTGGGGATAATAAACATGAGCCTATATGGCATTTAAGCAGGTTTTTATTTGGGTTACGTTGGTGCCAGTATGGGCTCAGTGTCTGTGTTTGATTTAAAAACAGAAGCAGCACTGAGATTTTATGCTGCACATATTTAAAACAAACTCATGGAATTTGAATAGAAGAATTTAATTTTTATTTAATAGAATAATTTAATTTAATGATTCAAATTTGCTCCAGCTGTGTTCGTTTAAAACAGGTTCAATACTTTTTCTGTCTCATATAAAGTTATGCTCTGTACTTTGGACTTTTATTCTTTTTCAGATTGTCTGTTTTTTTTGTCTTGTTTACATAAATTTCAGTTGCCTTGTTATTAAAAATGGTTTGTTGGCAGGATGGACGAAAGTGTTTTAACTAATGAAAACAAATGTTTTGTTTTTGGCTGAAATGAATTAAAAGTGACTTCAGTTTTCTGCAGGAAGTCAAATCTTCATCTCATCATCCTGAGTTTCCCCTGTGTGTGTGTGTGTGTGTGTGTGTGTGTGTGTGTGTGTGTGTGTGTGTGTGTGTGTGTGTGTGTGTGTGTTCAGTCCTCATGTAGTTCGATACTACGGCAGCTACTTCAAAAACACCGACCTGTGGATCGTTATGGAA
>JAPZDV010000012.1:1385611-1398061 GCA_029814665.1 Acanthurus lineatus | reverse complement strand
ACGAGTTTCCTTCCTGTTTGTGTGTCAGAACTGAAGGTTAAAGGGTCAGTTCGCTCAAACAGGAAACAAAAAACATGTTTTCTGTCTCCAGTTGTATCACAACACACAGAGTTTTAGGTTTTTACATTATTTTTGAGTCTTCTGTTCGTCACACTGTTGTCGTTAAACAACAACAGAAATTTTAAAAAGAATTTTTAAAAGTTATTCTACTTGGTCTTTTTTAAAATCTTTTAGCTTCATCTTAAATTTTATTTTGTATAATTGTATTTTCCGTTTGTCTTTGACCAGCATGAGGTTTAAAATAGGCTGAAACGAACCTGAGCAGAAACAGAAAAAGAGGAAAAGTCGAAACAAAGATCAAATCAAAGTTCTGCTGATGTTTGTCGTCACTTTGTTGAATCGCTGATGAAATTAAACGACAGTTTGACAGGTTTGATCCATCAAAGTGGACGTTTCCTCTTTGTGAACTGATGCTTCTGTCTCTTGCAGATGAAACTGAACTGAACCAGTCCAGATGTTTCTGTCAAATACTGAAGAGTTTGTGAGAAGTTTACTGTCTGGATCCAATTGAACTGTTTCCCTTTTTATTGAAAGATTATAAATATCAAATATTTAATATTTTTGCTCCTCTGCTCTGATTTCTTCAGGCCTCCTATGCATCAAACCCCTGATGTTGCAGGTGACGGGCCTCATGTTAGCATCAGCGATGGTGGTTCTGCTAAAGCTATGCTAACACCACAGCTGTATGGACTTTAATGATCGTCTGTCCAAAACGAAATGTCACAACATCTCTTTGCAAGGATGCTCAAACTTTTTCCCATAAAGGGCCAAAACTGAAACTTATTAGGGGGCCACAAGCACAAAGAAAGTGACTTTTATAGTTTATTTAAAGCTACAAAATGGTTTTTGCATCCACAGTAACTTTATGCTGAGTGTCTCTGCTCAGATTATGATGAAGTGAAACAGAAACGAAACTTACAGCAACAATTTTCCTTCTTTTTAATGTTTTACTGTTGTTGCTCATTTTTCTTCTTTGCACTTTTTCTACATCAAAACTTTTCAAAGTATTTCACGATATTTTTTATTCAGCTTTCTTCATTTTGTGTGCATGCTACTTCACCTCAGTTTTTACCTTTTTTTTTCTTTAAAAACAGAAACAAATCCAGTGTCGGTGTGAACAAACCTCCGTCCTGAAACACACCGCATGCAGAGCAAAGAACAGCACATCGTGTCCGAACAGAGATGGAAGACGTCGAGCCGTCACACGTTTGTGACTTCGTGGCCTTTAAACCTGCTGCTTCCTTCAGTTTCTTCAGTTTGTTCAGTCAGAAGGTTTTGATGAATCTGTCGTCTCGCTGCGAGAACTCAGATTCTCAGATTCTTTGATTAAACATGAAGGTTCAGATCAGAACTGAAACCTTCGATCTGATTTGAAGACATCACCTCCTCCTCCTCCTCCTCCTCCTCCTCCTCCTCACAGCTGATATAGCTCCTTCCTCCTCAGAATCGATGTGAATGACGGATGTTCCACGTAGCTGTAATTGATCACGCCTCCCTCGTCCTCGTAATCAATATCATCCTCCTCGATATCATCAATGTCCTCATCGTCCAGACACCTGCTGTCCTCATCTGATCCCACCTCCTCCTCCTCTTCCTCCTCTTCGTCCTCCTCCTCCGGCTCCTCCTCGCAGCTCAGCCTCGTCCTCCTGCGGTTGTTGTTCCTCACCGACGCCTCCAGAGCTTTCTGTCTCCGGTAGAAGTGGGAGAACTTGTTGAAGATGATGGTGATGGGCAGCGCCACCACCAGGGTGCCCCCGAGAATGCAGCCGCTGGCCGCCAGCTTCCCGGCCACCGTGACGGGCACCACGTCCCCGTATCCCACCGTGGTCATGCTCACCGTCCCCCACCACCAGCAGGCCGGGATCGTGTCCAGACCCACATCCTGAAACAGAGACGGACGGTTCGGTTTCAACGAGACACGATTGAAAGAAAAAACATCAGGAGACGTTCAATTTATTAAACCTGACTTCTGAACAACAACAAAAATTTAAGAAAGGGAGAAAAAAAAGGTTTAAAACAAAATAAGTCAGCTACAAATTAGATTTATAACCGACTGTATTTTAACTATTAATTCTATTTAACCATCAGTTCCTTTAATAACTTCACCATGAAAACAGATACGAAAGTTTATAAATGAACACAAATTAATTAAATCAAAGTTAGTTTGTAAATCATGAATTTTGCCAAAAAAATCGACTATGTCACAGCAGAGTCGTGTTTTATCTTCTGTTTTAACTGTGTTTTTCTTTTTTATTAGATATTTAATATTATTGATCAACTATTTTTTTTATTTGAATCTAAAAACCACGAATGTCCAATCAGGTTTAAGTCAGTGACTTCATCTTTGATCAAAGTGTCATGTAGATCAGTTTGTGCGTTTAAAAAACACCTGAAATACAAAAACACACACACAAAGAGTAAACTATGAGTAAAGCTGAGAATAAATGAGACACATTCAAGAATAAAAACTGATAAAAAAAATCAAATGTTTACATTAAGTTCAGTGTAAATTTCAGATTAAGAGCATCAACATCCAAACATCTGTCGGACTTCACCTCCTCGTATTCTGCCGTGTAAGCGATGCCGGAGAAGACGGACACTCCGACCGCCAGGTACAACAGCAGGATGCCGACCTCACGGTAACTGTGCTGCAGACACGAGACGGAGGGAAGTTTGTGAGAAACTCTGAGTGTTTTCAGATCAGAAACAGTCAGGATTTACAGGCTGGACGGCTGGTTTCTCTCTGCTGCAGGTGTGAGGCCGAGTGAGGTCGACTTCATCTCACCGCAAAAATATCAAGAGAGACGACATGTTGGTTCAAACGTCTCTGATTTAAGATGAGATGAGAAAAGAAAAGAGGTTCATTTAGATTCTGACTGTATTTTGCTGTGATGCTGCTTCTCTCTGTGGACTCTAAACAGAAACTGTCTGTGTTAAAAAGTAAATACAGACTTGATATTTCCATTAATGCAACAATCCAACAAATCTGAGTCCTAAGTATTTCAGAAAATGTTTTGGGATTTTGTTCTTCTTGTTGTTGTTTCCTTTTTAAAGCAAAGAAATGCCAATGTCGACTTTTTTGTATGTTTCTTCTTCTGATTATTCAATTTAAAGATAAAAGATTGTTCAGTGTTTCATATAATACAATTAGTTTGCTTTGTTTAAAAATCATGTGATTACACGTTTTATGAAAAGTACAACATAAAACTTTACTTGCACAGATGTTTGTTGCTGCATTAAGAGTCAGATCATAATGAAACTCTACTTTTTGAAAACTGGAGCAGCAACCAACATTTAAGTTTACTCACGATGCAGAACACTTTGACATATTAAACTTTCAGAGTCGATCTGCAGCGAAAAGAAAAGGTCTCGTTTCAAGCTGCTGATCACGAGTCACAAGCATTTTACTGAAGAGCCACTGCACTCGAAATGTGAATATTATGCATCCAATTTCAGTAAACCAGCAACATTTTAAAAGGGAAAAACAAATTATTTGAGACAATGATTTATCTATCTACATTACAACGCCTGCATAGTGCTGTTTAATCCTGAGTTAATGCTCCCGTCTGCCCTCGTCATGATGGATGAGCCTGAAACTCGACCCGCTCGGCTCTCAGTTACTTTGCATCTCACGTCCAGTGAAGCAGATGTGATGAAACCCAGCAGAAACTGATCCTGGATCAGATAAAACGCCTCTGCTGCTGTAACTGAAACACTTGACGTGGGGTCGTACAAAGGAAAGACAGCAGAGAGACAAAACACCAGGTGATGAACAGACTGAACATCAACAGTCCTGACAAAGGAGACAAACTCTTCAATACGCAAAACAAGCTCTGATTGTACAATAAACAAATATTTAAATTATGGGGGGGCAGTAAACCAACAGAGTCACCGCTGACTGCTGAAAAGGCTTCTGATGCCTCCAAAAAGTCAATCAAATCAATATTTCAAAGCTTGTTTACTTTTTTAATAGATATCATACATTTTTTTCTTAACTCCGTTAAACCTCGTTGAGATCGTTCACACTATCGTCCACTGCAAGATGCTGCCATAAAGGCATCACGGGCAACGTATGACTCATCAATAACTGATCAATGAACAAAAAACAGCAATACAAACTTAAAGGCACTTTGTTCAGTTTTTGACCTCTAGAGGCGCTGTGGAGCAACATTATTAACAAGTGGACGCACAGAAACTGATATATTCTCTTTGTGCTGCTCATCACAGCTACTAATGCGGCTCCACTGATCACCAGACGGTGGCGCTAATGTGCACAGAACAGCAGTAACGCCAGCAAAGGCCCGAGAGAAGACGACCAGCGAGTAAATATGAAAGTAAACACAAAAAACTTTTCAAATGTTTTTTGAAAACTGAAAAAATTTTTCAGAGTTTATGAAGAAAAACTGTCTTGTTGGTTTGTTTGTTTACAGACAAACTTAAGAACATTTGCGTTGTTTTTTTTCTCCATATCAAAGCTGCACAGTGAAATATCACTTTAATGTAACTAGACTTTACTGACCAACCCGATGATGATTCTGTTCGTGACAGCAAACAATCAGATGTCGGTAAAATCTTGAAAAAATGATCTCTGTGACGGTTTTATCAGTAATGAACCTGCAGCTCGGTGTTTAAATGTTGTGACTCTGAATCGGCACAGAAGCCAAAACCCTCTGCAGATCCCTGAAAATCAAAACCACGTCTAAAAATATGTGCGAGCTCTCGGTTCTGACCTTCAGACCTTCATCTGCTCACGATCCATCAACCTTCATCTGCTGCGTCTGCAGAAAGGTCAACGGACCAAAATGTCACAGAGCAAATAAATCAATCGCATTGTTTTTTAGTTTTTCAGGGAGAGTTTCTGCGGTTGGTTAATGTCACTGCGTGTCTGCCTCGAGTCAGGAAGTCAAATGTTACATAATTCATAAAACACACATGTGGCAGCAGACAGAGTCCTGACTCACCCGCAGCGTCGCTCCGAGCGACCGCAGACCCGTCGAGTGTCGGGCCAACTTCAACACCCTGAAGATCCTCATTAACCTGAACACCTGAGACAGAGACGGAGACTTTGTGACCTCAGAACTGATCTGGAAGTGGTTATTAAAGGGTAATGACGCCCTTTAATGCTTAAGAACATGAATTTTGCACATTAACAAACTTCTGTGAGCTCTAATGTGACTCCTGTTGTTTCTTCAAACTGAGGATGTTCTGACCACCAAAAACTAGACCCCACCTCACAAAACCTTTAAGACTGCGAGAGTGTGAAAGTTTATCTGATGATTTGTTGAAATTAGTTGGATTAAAACGGCAGCTACAATCAGACAGTGAACAAAAGCTTCAGGAGCCAAACAATTAAATCCAGTCATGTGGAAACTGAACTGACTACAGAATTACATACCATGATATTATTTTCAATGATTTCTGCGACAACTTTTTATATTATGAAACATTTTTCTCAAAACTTTTCACATTAACACTCAGATATGCACTTGGATATCAAACACATCTTACTGTCTATTTGCACAGCAAAGAGTGATGGGACTCTGTGTGTTGGTCTTAAAATGAGGCGTGGTCTCGCAGATGAAAGCGTCTGCCCCAAAAACCAACAAAAACCAAACAAAAAACTGGTCTAAAGTCACGCTACAGTGTTTTTTGAATAGGTTAAGTATGTATTATACAGAAAGTAAGAAAAACATACAGATCAAAAAAAGCACACACTATGCACTTAAAACACAGACAGACATTGAAAACCGCTCACTTCCACCACTGATGTTGGTTATTTCTGCCTTTAAAATCACAACATGCCTGGTGCACCTGGCTTTAGAGGGGAATGGCATGTGGCACTCTGATTGGTGAACACACTCGTGACTAACTGAGTGCCTAAATACAACCTCTTTGCACTCAGGTTATCTGCTGTTAAACTAGCAAAATAAATCTGAATGCGCCCTAAACACACTCGCATCGTGTGCCTCAGGCCATACAAGTTTCTGTGCAGAAACAGATGAGACATTCTGAACCTGGATGAGTCGTCCCAGGTCGCCCAGTTCAGACTCCGATCCCACAGTCAGGTCAAAGAGCAGCGTGATGTAGATGGGAACCACGGACACCATGTCGATGATGTTCAGAGGGTGGTGGAAGAACTTCTTCCTGTTTGGAGCGAGCAGCAGCCGCGTCACCACCTCCAAGACAGAAAACATACTCAGTGTCCTCTGTTTTCACACAGCTGCACACACTCTAACATGACCATAACACACACTCCAACATGACCACAACACACACTCTAACATGACCATAACACACTCTGTCCCGATGTCCTCACCTCGAAGGTGAACCAGCAGGTGCAGAACACCTCCAGAGCCTGCATGGTGGTGTCCTCCACTAACTTCCCCTCACTGTCGAAGATCTGGGAGAAGAAGAGGAAGATCAGTGATCACTTCTGCAGATGTTTTATATTAAACTTTTCAGCAGCATTCTGCTTAATGTTCACAAACTCTCCTCACAGCTGGATGCAAACATCTGGGATGACTGAACCGTCACAAGATGGAGAAAAAACACTTTCATAGTTCACAGCTTTTTTCTTCTTTTTTAATTCAAAACATTCATGTTTTGTGCCATTAAGAATTTAAATAGAAAATATGAAGTTTATGTACACTGTAATTCTCCCTGCATCTGACTGGACTAATGCAGAAGCTTCTAACTGGTCAAACAGATTGATTTGGTTTTTATGTAATTGGTTGTTTTACGGATTTTGAGATGAAACTAGGAGCATTTTGTTGTTTAAACCAGAAAATCTGACAGAAAATTTCTACAAATTTATTCCAGACTTTAATTTTTCCTCTGAAAACAATAAGCTTTGTTTGGCTTCATGATTGTCCACCTCCTCATCCTGACCTGGTACTCTGGGATGCTGTTGATGCACATGGTGGCGATGGATGTGAGCACCACTCCAATGGAGACCAGGCTGAAGAGCTTGCTGGGGATGGAGTATCCTGGGTTCTCCAGCGTCAGCCACAGACACTTCCGGATGTTCCCGTAACGCACCTCCTGGAAATGCTGCATGTCTCTGTGAGGGTGGAGGAGGACGACGAGTGAAGGATGGACACAAAGATGGAGCAGGAGAGCAGAGCTGCATCACCGGTCCTCGCACACGTCAATAGAGTTTTACCTTTTTAGGTCAGATATCTCGTCCACAGACGTGTCTATGCTGCTGACGTCACTCTCGTCGTCCCAGCTGCGATGGCGGCTGCTCTCCAGCTTGCGGTCGTGGTAACGGTAGCTGCAGCAGCTGTCCAGGAAGAACTCGTTGATGCCCCAGTATTCTATCTCCTGACTGAGAGGAAACATGAGCCAAATTGAGTTCAGACCAGCTGCAGCTTGTAGAGGCTTTAAGTTATGAGATGAACACCTGGTAATGTTAAAACCCCGCAGAGCTCCATCCAGAACCTGGCAAAGTTATCAGAGGGACACGAAATCTGAGAGGATTCATTCATCTGCTTCTGACTTTGTGGTTTTAAAACTGTTTGTCCCTGAGCTTCCTCATCAGAAATTCAGAGATTGTTCTTAACTTTCTCCGTCATTGACAAAATTATGGATCTATCAAATCACAGGCCTTATGCCCCGCCCACCACCACTGCTGTTAGTGCAATGAAAGAGCTGCGTCAAGGTGGCTAACAGTTAGCATACAGGAAACATGGAGAGATTCAGCCAATCATGTTTAAGCCTCAGCCGAAACCAAACTCAGGTGAGTCTGCTGTGCACCAAAACCAGCAGCTAGCAGATGGATCAGAATGCTAAGTGCAGTTAGCATCTTTCATTGGTTTATGTTGTTAGCCTGTAACTGGCATAGCGTTAGCGGTTGTGCTAATGCAAACTCTCACTCTCTGTTCTGACAAGTTTGCTGTGAGCTTCAGGTTTCTTTACCTGCAAATCAAATCTAACTTGTCTGGTGAAAATCTGAATATCAGATCTTATAAGAGTGCACAGACAGTGCCCCCTTCAGTAGAGGAATGTGAAAACACCTCTCAAATGACAACTCTGACCTTGACTACACTTCAAAGACTGACATTTCACGTAACAAAACCAAAAGAAAAACTTATTTTTGACTGAAGGGAATCTTTCTGACTTGTTTTCACTGACAGAAAAATAATCCTGTGGTGACGGATTGTGTTCGATTGATGCAGATTTTGTCTGTGAGGCAGGAAGATGTTAAACATCACAGACAGACCTGAAGGAGAAGACACACAGCTCCTCCATGATGTGCAGTTTTCCAGTCTGATAAAAGTGGAGGACGTAAGGGAACAAACCGGGATTCCTATCAAAATAAAACTCCTTCTCCTGCACGTCATAGTCGTCACACACCTACAGGAAGGTGGAGGAAGATGAAAAATAACAGTAAATAAATATTGATGAAGGCAGAAACAGCCCCCCTGCCCCCTGAGCCTGCCAGTTAATGCACCTGCAGTATATCTTCCTCTGAATCACATGCCAGCAGTTTTCCCAGTCTGGTGTCCGGGAACTTCTTCAGCGTGCTGGAACAGAGGCTCCTCTTCAGACCTCCGACGTTCACGTGGACGAGACCTTCGTCAGAGTCCTGGTGGACCCAGCTGGGCAGACTCTCCTTCACCATGGTTACCTCCAACAGATACAGCAGACGGGTACTGATACAGAAGTAAAGGAGAACTGAATGTGGATTAAAACAAAAGCTGAAAACAGTCACATAAAAATACACTTTTTCCTCGTGTTTGTCTGCTGAAATGACAGTGAGCAGCTGTTTGAGGGAATAACTGATCCTGTTTATTTTTAAACTAGATATCTGAGCTGATTTCAAAGATCTACGTCTTATGTAAAACCTTGCAGCAGCATCCTGGGTACCACAGACAGTTCAGAGGAGTCAGGACGTATTGAGACTCTGTGACACTTTGTTGGTTTGGACATTTTCATGGGATTTGTCTGCAAAAACGAAAATACAGGATGACACCAGGCCTGTGCTTTTCCTACAGATTAGGAGCATCTGACACTGAACTTGAGGATTTGCTTAGAGCAAAGTTTTTGACTGGAATTTGTCAGGATGTGACTCAGTCGTCTCTCCTGCTTTCACTCCTCAGTTTCCTTCATCCAAAGCTGAGTCAGCAATCACCAAAACCCCGGTGAAGACGTCCAGATGAGCTGAGTTTTGTTTTCTGGGCTTCCTCTTTTTGAAGGTAGGCACTTTAATTTCATCCACTTTGCTAAAAGCACTTCAAAGACGAGACAACCAGACACTAATTTGATGTACCAGACATTTTAATGTTAACCACACAGTGTGTGTTGGTTCAGAGCCAAGAAGCTTTTACTGGATTTCAGATCTTTGCAGACTGAATCCATGTTTGAACGTTCCTGCATGTGACGAAGATTTCTGAGACAAACTTTACAAAGGAAGTTCTGCTCAGAAATCTTCCTGTAGTTCCTGTCAGCATCAGACATGGTTACAAGCAACTTGTTTCGATGTGATCAAGTTAGATTAGAAAACCACACAGTTGCGGCCAAATCAGAAACTGAATCCCACGCAGGCTCATCTACTGTGCCGAGCGTACGAACACCCACAGAGTGAACACGCTGTCACAATAAAACTACACCATAAAATCACTGACAGATGAATGTACAACAAAGTTCACATCAAACTCTAAATCTGTGGGATGATTACTACACAGAAAAAGCTTCGAATCGCTCTCACAATATTTCTACAGTACATTTTAATATCACTGTTGGGAAACATTATTCAGTCCAGCTGTCAAATGTTGATTTTTTTATAATATCTCTGATCAACATAAAGACTCATGGAAGGAAGCTAAAGTCTGGATCCTGATCTTTATTTTGGCTTTTATTTTTTATTTCTGCTCAGAGCAATTCCTCCTGGTTTAAGTATCCAAACACTGGATATTTGCCTTTGCAGGCAGCAGTAAGTGCCTTCCTCCGGGTAAAATGTAACTGTAATGTAAAGTAATAAAGTTACAGAGTATCTGATGTCAGTGTGAAGGAAATGGCCCCAGGAATCACAGACAGGTGTTAACTTAATGTGGACGTAATGATGTTTTAGGCAGAGCAGCCTGACTTCTCTCAGTCTTTCCCCTTCTTCCTGCTGCTGTTTAATCAGATTCTTCTCTCTGCTCAGAGATTTACAGACAAACACAGTTAACTTTGGCAGCTGAAATCCGTCTTCATGGAGCTGAAGGACGCTGGCATTTATGTGTCCAGCTACGATGGCTGGAAACACAAATTACATGACGAAAACACAGTGATTCATTCTAATAGCTCCTAAGTGCACCTTTGGTTATCAGATTATTTTGTTATATAAACTGTCATGAATGAACTTTCACTCAGAACCATTTGTCCTTAAGAAAACTCTACAGGCTACTTTAGAAAAAAAATTGAAGAGTTATTTGAGATTTCCAAGACATTCAGGCTGGTTATAGCTTGTCTGTCTGAATCTTTGCTTTAGGCAAAGAAACTGTCATCTAAAATCCATGAACAGCAGGAAGCAGTGAGCTCAGACCCACAATATAAGATTTATTATTAAAAAAAAAGGTTTGTGTTGTTCTTTTTGAAACGATTATCTACTTTATGTTATATTTAATAAAAGCATCAAACAAAAGGAACAGCGAGTAAACAACAGTGTGACTGTCTATAATTACATGTTGGGCCCATGCTGAGCTCTCAGGGGAGCCGCCATGCTGCACATACAGAAATAAAGTTGATCTATAATTCAGCACAAAACGCTGCGGCTTGAAACCAGAGAGGAGGAGAAATTCAGCTTCATATTAGACTGAAACATGTTTATAAAATGAAGCGAACCAACGCGGAGAAACTTGTTTTAACGTATAATCACGGTGAAGCGGTGTAAGTGAACGGCTGGTAAATCAAAGAATTAATCAAACAATCGTTGCTCAAGTCAATTTATTTACAGGTTTTGATGTAAAAAGTTACAAAAAACATTTATTTTCATCTTTAATTGAAACTTACCTGTAAACTTACTCTTCATCACCGGATCAGCATCCTCACGTGTCGGATTCACCCCATGATGCGCTCACGAGTTTCACACTCTCAGTAACGAAAAGGACCATTTTCGGATGGCACGAGCTTCTTCGGCTGAAAACTTTCCGGTCCACCGTCCGTCCGCGTGCAGCCGTGACACAGGCAGCTGTGGGCGCGCGAGTTGTCTCCCATCTGAACCTCTGCTTTCTGTATCCTGTCAGCAGAAAAACTCGGCTTTTTCCGCCACATTCCGCTGTTGCACCAAAATTCTATGACCGCAGAGGACGCTGTTGCACATTTACTGCACGTGTGTTATTAAAAACCAGGACAGGCATTTAATGGTAACTGCTGATAATAAACTGTTGGAGTGTCATCTCTCTCTGTCCAATGACAGAAAGATGGTACATCATTCATATATGACACAAAGCGCCTACATGATACATTTAGGAGAGGCTTTAAAACTACTCAGGGTGACAAAAGGACTCGAGTGTGTGTGTGTCCTGTAGTCTGGTGAACTACATATGCCTGGATATATCTCCACAGCTGTTAACCATGGAATATGAGCCAAATATGAACCAAATTTCTGATGAAAACATGCTTTTCATCATGTAAAATAATCCAGTTTATGTCTGTTAAGAGATGTGAGAGTTAATTAAAGGTGTCTGTAATCACCCGAAGTAACTGAATTCCACTTTAAGTCCATTAAGTTTCCAACAGGCTTGTCGGTTTCAATTTCTAACGTTTTTGCTAAACAACCAAACGTTTACATCCATTTGACAAAAATACGGAAAGTGTGCAACAGCGCCATCTGCTGCCACAGAATGAGTTGCAGCACAAGAATAGCATCATCTTTCACCTTGACCATACTGCAAAGCTGTTATTCTGATGTGTTTGCAGCAAGTTTTATCACATCTTTTTTTAAGTGTCCAAAGAGACTTAGTCTGCTGTAGTCAATTTAAAGTTTCAGCCAAACTTAAGTGGCCTCCTGGTTCGAAAGGGAGTTATTTATTTCCCATTTCATCTCTGTAATGTTCCTGCAATCCCACTACCAGGATTATAAGAGTGTGTGTGTATGCAAGTATGTGTGGTCCTTAATGAAACTTTGTGAAATCTCAGGTGTCATTTAATAAGCCCACGATTTTTTTTAATTGCTGTAATATTCCTTTAATATCCATAGAGACAAAATATATTACAAACAATTTTCCCACCAACTTGTTTTGCTGACTTTTCATTTTTAGAAGATGTCTTGACTGATTTATTATTTGTTCAACAAACAACAAAATGAGTTTATATAAACAAAAACTTGAAGAAGAGAACACAACAGTTCTGACCAGCAGATACTTGAGATTTGACTACTTCAATAAATTCAAAATTTATACATTT
>JAPZDV010000012.1:1372590-1385511 GCA_029814665.1 Acanthurus lineatus | reverse complement strand
AATATGATTAGTTTTAGATTAAGTCTTTAATAAATAATTACAAATCAAATTAATTCAAAATTTTTTGGATAAAATAACTGCCAGAGGGCAAACAGATGTTGTAATAATGCTTGCCAGAGTTATGAATGACTCAAGTCAGGAGACATCTCACCACCTTCTCTGTCCTGTTCCACCTACCTTTGTCCAGGTGAGACACACAATAGGCAAACAGAATGTCGGATGAGCCTTTATAAGCGGTTTGACACGGGACTTAATTTAACCTTCTGCTTGAAAAACCATCATCACGCTTGCTGACGATGCAGATTGCGATGATGCTGTATTTGTTAGACACACACACAACACACAAAACAGACACACAGATATATAGATATAGATACAAATATAGATAGATACATAGATAAAGTTAACCCCCCCCACACACACACACACATGTACATATTATACACACATATAGAAAAAGCTATGCAACATTTTTTTATTCATGAACTCTGTATTACTGAACCATTTCATTGTACGACATTTTGATCCTTAATTTCTTTGTGTACTTTTTTGCCATTGAGGAACACCTATACCTTTTTGTAGCTACTGAAAAAACAAGCAAAAAAGTACAAAATACTTTTCGTATGTCAAATTACACAAGTAGTGTTTGCAATAATGAGCCTGGAAACTAAGAAATTCCCAAAGCAGGCCTCATGCTCAACGTTGTGACCGTATTTTGGTGGCTGCTAATGCTTCCCTTACAAAACAGGTACTTTTTCACATACTTCCTGAAAGTCTGATCTCGCAATCCGTAGACAATTGGACTAACAAACCGTGGCAAGATCTGGACAATGACATAGGTGGAAAAGAGAATGGCAAGGTGCTGTTTTGGCAATAAGTAAAGCAAACCTTGTATAAACATTGGTCTCACGTAAGTAAGCATACATAGCAGCAACTGAAAACCATGAAGGAGAACAGTGTTTGTGGCTTTCTTGCTGTCTGCAGTTGCTGCCTTGGCAGCAAACAGAATACTAAAGTAAGTGTAGATAAGTGTGAACCAAACCAGGACAAGACAGACAATGTGTGAAACATCCCTTTTTTTCTGGCTGTAAGTGCTTCTGAACACATAGTCTCTTTCACAAAACGCTTTAAAGTGAAAAAACTGCCTCGACTCTGTGGCCAAGAGGATGAAGAGATCTGGGAGGATGGAAATGGCACTCACAGCCCATATCAAACCAATCAGGATGTAAGTTTTCTTTACAGTACATATCTGTCCATGACGGAGGGGGATGCAGATGGCAATGTAACACTCCACTGCCATGCCAGCCAGGTTTAGTGGTGTGTTGAGAGTGGTGAGGATTGTGATTATGAGCAGGATGAGGCAGAAGGAAATGTTGATGGCTTGAAAGGCGTAGCTGATGATGAAGAGGAGAGTTGACAGGACTAGTTGCATCATATCATTTATTACCAGGTGGATGAACAAAATGTAACGAGGGTTTGAATTGAAGATCTGAAGGAGGATAAAATCAATATTAATAAAGTATTAATATTGCAGTTTATTTATTCATCACTGGCTTTCTTCAATGTGTAAATTGCACTTTCTTTTTGAACTTCTGCCTTGTTCCAGCAAAAAAAGCAAAAAAAAATATGTTTTTACAAGACTAGAGAAGAAGACTACACAGTCTATCATTAAGTAAAAACCAGTCAAACAACCATGTAACTCACAAAATTTGGATTTCTTGTGCAGGATTAGAGCAAATTCAGCCCACATAAATTGGATTAAAGGTCAGTTGGTGGGCCACACTCAAGCATTTCAGCATAAAGGAGACAACAGTTAATCTTGGTGAAAGCACATGCCAGAATTGTTTTTCTAAAAACTTTGACCCTTTACTAAATTACATAACCACATGTTGGGTTTCTGTCAGGAAAGCTTTGTGCGACACAGACGTGCTAAAGCATAGTGGCTTTATTAAGCTGATTTACTAAATATTAGTTCTTTAAATATTTAATCTTAAGTGCTCACACTAGACTTTCTTTGGACCTCTTTGTTACAGTCACTCAGTGTGATGGCATCTGAGTGAATGAGTGTTTATAGAGAAAATCAAAGGAGAGAAACTGTACTTGCAGACTGACAGACAGACAGAAATTCCCTCCATTTAAGTTAAATTAAGCTGCCCAGCAGAACACAGAACAGTCAAAATTAGTTTCACCTTACAAGTGATGATCACATATTAACCAGTAGCATTTTATATATATAATTCTGAAATGAACCATTTTCCAAATTAGTGTGGATAAAGCTGAAAGGTAAAGAGGAGGATTTGAAGAGAAAGGCAGTGAGATTTAGCGTGTTTGATTTCCCCTCTTCTGCTTTCTCAGCACAAATTCCCATTTTCTGCTCTCATGTATATAGTATAGACATGTACATGGTTTAAAAACAAGTTTCAGACCTGGTGCTTTCTGAAGGTATGGACCAGAGTACCATTGATGTAGTTGATGGAGATGCAGAGGGCTGTGACCAACACGTTCTTGGTCACAGCTGTAGTAAGAGTATCCCGCTGATACCCAGTAACAGCTGAAGAGCCATTTATTGATGAAAAATTCACACCTGACATGGTTAAATCCTGTCTGAAATAAGATCATAGGTCATTTTTTTTAGATTATGGTGTGCCCTCCCAAGTGTGAAATTCAAAAATATTTTCACAGTAAGAAATAAAAAATTAGAAAACTACAAATAACAAAATGTGCCATTATATATTATTTTTCTCTTTTTAATAAACTTTTTTTTCATTTTTGAAGTTTTGTTAAACTATTCAACTTATTTAAAACCTCATTAGTTATTTCAGCGCTGACGGCACAGATGGACCCACTGCTGGCTTTGTGTTAGATAACAGTTGATTATAAACACAAATTACTGCAGAAAATACCTTTCATTACACTCTCATTTGTGCCCAACAAGTCAGGAATATCTGTTGATAATTAATCTTAATCACACAAAAAATCCAGGATGCATAATCCCTAATACAGTAATAGAAAAGCAACAATAAAGACAGTGACATAGTAGAATGCAGTCCATTCTGTTTCAATCTAGTGCAGTCAGAGCAGTAAGAAAGAGACTGTACTCACAGAGCAGGATGTCTCATAACAGTATGTACGTGGATGCTGATGCAGAGGCTTTTTATATGTTGACTGTAGACATTTGGGATCATAAGGGACCATATTGACGTGAGTGTGTTCAACTTGGCATATGTGTGTTTAAAAGAAATAGTTTTATATTAGAAAGACAGAGATAAAGAATGATACCATTTAATTTTTTGTACTACGAGTATAGAGCTGGAGCCATAATGTGTCTGGCTGAGTTTAACATATAAGGACTAGAAAAAGCAGGAAACAACTGCCCTGCCTCTGTCCAGGTTGTTAAAAAAAAGGTTTCCATTAACATCTCAAAACCTGGCTCATAAAACCTTGGACTCTGGTTGCTGTAACTGTTCACACATAGGAACTGTTAATCTTAATGCAGCCAGCACAGTGAGAGTGTGTGCAAATGCCTGGATTCTTACTTTCACAGTGGGTTTGCAATTTTTAATTACAAGAAAAAGAAACACTGCAGAAGTATTTAACTTCAAACTTTCTGCATAATCAAAGAGTTGAAATGCACGTGCATGTTACAAGAGCAATATAACTCATCACTTTCACCCTCCAGTCTTAAAGTTGCATTATATATTTTTTTTATTGGCACTGAGGGCAGCAGTGCTCAATGGGAGTCCTGTAACCTGGTAAATGTCAGTCCATTATTTGCTTGTCTTCTTTCTACAACTCCATGCTGTTTGGTGCTGGTCAGATGGGCTTGTCAAAGCTTTCTCGCTGAAAACATTTTTCTAAGAAATCTGAAATAACATTGATGAAAGAATTAGATTGAGCTACAAGGTATACTTGCAAGTTGAAAAACAAATCAATTAGTTGAAATTAGATTATGAAGCTCTTTAGAAAGCTAAGAGACACCGACGATTGTACTCATTTCACATGCGACCCAGTTTCAGTGTAGTAATTTAGATTACTCCAGCTTTACACTGATACTTTTTTGTGATTGATCCAATAAGTCCCTGAAGTTGTAAACAGTTGGAGAAATTCTAGAAATATAACTCGGAAAATAATAGATAAAAGTCATAATAACTATGGCTTCTTAAAGCCTTTGTCATTTTTGGGTGCATTTGCTGGAACAACTAATTCTTTTGTTTTTCTTGAGCGACAGTCTCGGCCGGTCAGAACCAAAATACCAGAAAACGTCTGAGCAGCTGATGCTGCTATTTGAGTTTGAATAACTTCAGTTTATTGAAGTATTACTTGCAGACTTTTACAACTCAACAGTTATAAAAAAGTGTCTTGCATAATTTAACATAATATAAGCAGAGTGAAGAACAGCACATGCTTAAAGTCTCAAACAAACTGCCTCTTCACTGATGCATGTATGAATGAATTGAGGTCCTGCACTCCAGCAGCTGAAATTCCATCTGTCTCAGTTCATGAACACAAAGCAAAAAAGCATTAAAGGTTCATGTTACACTACAATTTAGCCATTACAGAATCATTACCAGGTGTTAGGTTAAGCACCAATCATTTGCATGTGAGTAAACATGAATGGTGGATTTCCCTGGTTGGCTCCACAGAACCTTGTTGGTTTTACTCAGATAATGGCCACTTAGATAACAGCAAGATAAATACTGACCAATCAAGTCAAATTCTCCTGTAGAAATTGACAGTGGACACTGACACAGCTGATTGTCATCAGAAATTCTAAAATGTTAAACAGAAAGGTGTATTAACCCAACAACCAGAGTCTGCATCGCATGCAATGAAAAATGTGTGAACTGCAATGGTCTTAGTGATAACTGAACAATCAAACTGTAGTATAGCTGGATTAATGTCGGCTAAACCTTACAGTGGCAAGTATTGTGTTACAGTCGTCGGTGGAAAGATTGGACAAGTTAATATTTAACACAGATGACAAATGACTGTTTTTATCAAGTTCTGCCACTGTTCTTCTTTAGAAAGCGCTACCTAAAACATATTAAATGTCACAGCTGAACCCTGTGACTTCTCTAAATTCTAGTAGCTATGTGCTATCTTAAATAACCCAGTGGGGTGCTGTCATGCTGCACTTTTTGATTTAGTGTAAAAAGGAAAGCTAGCTTTTCGTTCCAACAGTACTGTGCGGTCTTAGTGTTAAAAAGGGCTAATGACTGCTCAATTGGCTCCCGTGTAAAATGGAAAAATTACTAAAGTGACACCTGCATTTTGTCATCACAAACCAATTTGTTTAGCAAAACCCAGATTAACATCACCCCTTTTTCTGGATGTTTTTGAACAAAATATTTCTAGTGTGAGAATAAGAGCAAGGCTTGTCTGATCATTTCTGATGTCATGAAACTTACCTTTAAAATGCCTTGCTGGGTATTTTTTCTGCTGTCTTGTTATTTATTTCCCAATAGGAATGTTAACTTGTTTCTTGATATTTTTTTATTTTTTGTTTTTTTTTAATTCATTAAGCTTCTGAAATCTATTATCTTGTCATACTACAGTTTACTTTTTTTGCTCAAAGTTAGAGGAGATTGATGTTATCTGGCACAGACAGCAGGTGAAAGAGTGTAAGAGGTTTGGGTAGGTGCTTGTCAATGTAAAGCTTTTTACCCACATGCTTTTATTATAAACACCTGACAATGGTGTAGGGTTGGATCAGGTTACTCAGTCCATTTCTAAACACAAATTAATGTCAACTTTTGTAATTAGTAACATAAGTAATTGGATTTAAAAAAGTAATCTAACTAATTTTGGAATCCTGTCACATAACTTCAAAATTAAACAATGAAAATGTTTCACATAATAGTGAAAATAATAGCACTGCCCCAAAGATTTGTGTTTCTCAAATATGCTAATCAACTGTACAGATCAATCATCACATGAGCACTGCACTGAAAATGATTAAAACAAAGTTCCTGCCTCCAGGTTAAACCTCACATGTATCTGCAACTTCAGCTTGCAAACATTAGCTGGTTGAGGCTATGCTAAGCTATATGAGCTTTACTGAGAAAAGAATACTATCTCTTTTTTCCTTCAGATTTAATGTTGACGTCTCATATACAACAGCAAGCTTTTTCTTTTATTAAACAATATTCACTGTTATGACATTCTTGCATTGCACATTTTTTAAAGTACTGTCTGAAATGGAGGACGCTTTGGAGGGACTCCTACTGCTTAAATCTTTACAGTCTGATGGGGCTTTTTTGTCTCAGAAACCCTGTATGTCAAACACTTTGTTTGAAATTGGAAAGAGCATAGTTATCATGTAAAAAGGTTCACTGCTTAAAACTGCCATATTTAAATACGTAATCCAATAACAAGTAACTGACAATGTAACTTTGATCCAGTCAAACATGTTTAAAATATTAAATATTTTAATGTCGAGAGTACCTACTTTTTCTTGTATTTTAATTTGCAAAATGCTGATACACATAATGTGTTATAACCTAACCATGCAGACACTATGTAGCTTTTTCCTTTAATTTGTTACCCGTCTGTGTCTTTTCAGATATCTCCTGAAAGTCTTGTCTCGTAGCCCATAAACAATGGGACTGATGAGTCTGGGCAGAACCTGAACAAATATTGCAACAGTAAAACGAATGGCCAGTACATTTCTTGGGAACAAAGATGTCAAACCATCTATCAATATATTAAAAACATATGTGAGCATACACAGCAGCAGCTGGAAACCATGGAGGAGGACAGTGTTCCTAGCTTTTTTAGCATCTGCAGCAGCTGCCTGTGCAGTGAAAAGGATTCTCAAGTATGTATATAAAAGAGTGAGCCAAACAATGACCAGAAACACAATGTTTGACACATCTCTTTTCTGTGTGAGATAGGGGTTTCTGAAAATATTCTCTCTAAGACAAAAAACTCTGGAAAGAAAGAATTCCAGGGATTCTGTCGCCAATGTGACAAGTAAATCTGGTAGAACTGAAAGTGTGCTTATCACCCATATCACTCCAATCACAACATAAGTTTTCTTGACTGTACAAATCCGAGGGTGTCGGAGTGGGAAGCATATGGCAATGTAACACTCCACTGCCATAACAGCCAGTGTTAGGGGATTGTTTAAACTTATAAATACAACAGTCATTATTAAAATTATACATAAGGAGACGTTCATAGTGAAGACAATGTAACTCAAGACCTGAAGAAGGGTAAACATGGTCAGCAGGATAATATCATTGATCACCAAATGGATGTACAGGATGTATCGAGGATTCATATTGAAAACCTGCAGGAAAGCACACAATTGATTGGGAGATGAGAGGAGAGAGAGGATGAGAGAGACAGTGCCACTGATTATATAAGAACAGAACTTGATAATCCAAAAGGGCTGAAATGAATTAAAATGTGGAACAGTTATGTGTACATGCAAATGCAAAATATCATTGATCAGATTCAAACCTGATGTTTTTTGAAAATGTGTACCAGTGAACCGTTGACAGCGTTGATGGAGATGCAGAGAACCACAGTTATCACATTCTTGATTATAGCTGTGTTTAAAGAGTCTCTATTTCCAGCTGTTGTGACATTCCTTCCAGTATTTGAAAAGCTCATGATTCGACTGACGGGGTTCCTCAAACCTGTTCCATCAGAGACAACTGTTGGTTACATTCGAGTAAAAAAGAACATAATTGATCTACAGTTACATTTGCCTGAACTAAATCACTAACTTGTAGTAAGCATAAGTCTAAAACCTTCAATTTTTAAAAAGTCCTTAAGATTTTTCTTCTCTGCAGTGTTTTGCTCTGTCAACACAAATGATCCCACTGCCAAAGACTTGTACTACTAAGACCTGTAATAGTTCAAAGACAAGTCAGAAAGTCAGCTGTGAAGAAGCATATGCCTTCAAACTTTTTTTCAATCAGGCGTTCAATAAATGTATAAAATATACTTTCATCAAGTTAACAGTTTTGACTTGTCTTAGCAGTAAACATGTGTGACAAACAACAAAGCTGTCCTTCCTGCATTAAGTAGGATTGCTGCTATTGCACCAGAGCACAATAACCAGCCTTCAAATGAGGCAGCAAACTCCAGTACAGATGTTAACTAAAAGGGAACTGAGAGTACAGCAATACAAAGTTGAAGCATTTTTCATGAAATCTCTGGTGGAGTTTAATGCAGATTGCAAAAAACATTGAAACAGTTTTTATTCTGAATTTTATTTTTTTCTACTTTTTGTTGCCTCCAGCTCATAATCAGCTATCCAGATTAGCAACAAACACAATGTAACAGTAAACTAAAAAGAGCAAAATATTTTCTTTTTACACATAGAGAATAACAGAGAAAGGATATGTACTCACTGTGACAAAAGTAATAAATGGCATTGATACATACAGTGAGACAGATGTCTTTGAAATGACTGAATATATGGTAGTTAGTCCAAGTGTCACGGGATCAAGAACAGTCACTCGTTGGATGTGTGTGTGTGTGAGAGAGAGAGAGAGAGAGAGCAACAGAGAGAAAGAGAGACTTCTTTTCTCTTCCCAAATGGAGTTTGATCTCTGGTTCTCAGCTGATGCCAGTTTCAGGTCCATGGTTGAAATGTCAAAGGTACATGTACCATAGATTATATAAAATACATGACCCTCACATAATATTTTAACCTGTAGTATCATCCGTTGTGACCACCATTTACAGATGGTGTCAGATCAAACAGGACTGAAATGTTCAAGTTTGGCATCAATGGAGTTTCTTTGTGAAAAGTCTTACTACATATTGAATGGAAACCATAGAACTGAGCACAGTTTTCCATTGATGACTTTGGTAGTCCAGAGTTTGTCATTTGCTCTAGAATTTGAAAACTGCAATGCTTGAGGTGCTGAATAAAGTAGGATGGCACAATCTAAGTTAGTCAAACTCCAGCAAAGTACATTGTACAATGTACTGTACACTACCAGGTGGATGAAGATGTACCGAGGATTCACCGTTGACACATGCCACAGCTTAACTATTTTCCTACACAGATCTGCTGTCCTAGTTAACGAACGGCATCAACACCTGAGTTTTGTGTGTCAATTAATACCATGCTCTGATCTGAAACCAGTGTTTTAAATAAGCTTTATGCCTCACTGTGCGGAGGACACCAGATTCAGTGCTTTCAGGAGCAAAGGAACATGTGGCTTGACTTAAAACGATGCTTTCTTAACATTGCCAACAAAGTGTAACAAATGCATACATAGATATTAATGTACAGAATTGTTAAATTGCCAGTTGGTAACTAAGCACGTAGGGACCCCCCTCCCAATAACTTAAATCCTAGCAATTATGATCTAAGAAATAATTGAAATAATTTTGTCAACAATGATTATGATTGTAACGACAATAAAAAATCCCATTCTGACCTGGTGTTTTCTGAAGGTGTGAATCAGGGTACCGTTGATGTAGTTGATAATCAGACCAAGAGCCAGAACAATCACATTTTTGACCACAGCCGTGCTGGAAGAGTCTCGATAACTCGGAGAACTTGACATGTTATATCCATAAGATGAGGAATTCATTGATCTGAATTGAAGCCTCTGTTATAGAGCAACATTTAAAAATGTTTATATGCTAGTTTACAGGAAATTTAAACTTTAAAAATGTTCTTTGTATATTCAAAATATTATTTAAAACTTTTTCATGCATAGAGAAATAAAACTGTTCAAAGAATAATGCACGGAGAGTAAAGTAACCCCAGAATCAAATAACTTATTTTTACTCTTCAGTATCAAATGTAGCTATCTTTTAATGTATCCATTCAAAAACAGTATCTGAAGCTAATAACTTGCTTTACTTAAGAAAGAGATGTAATATTAAGTGCAAGGTTTCATAATATTTTCCATATAGATTCATTCAGAGTGTGACTGGAAAAAACCTATCAATTTCCTATGGAAGGAAAAATTTTATTTTTTGTTTTTAAAAATATGTTCAAATTAGTTTTAAATAGGATCAATTAATGTCAAATAGCTAGATATAAATGTAAAGTTGTGTTAAATTATAATTTTAAAAAAATTCCTCCAAATATGGAAATTTTCTCTTACTTTGCTCTCACAAGTCTTTAACATCTAGTAGCATAGTCACACCCAGGTACTTGTACTCCTCAACCAACTTCACATCCCTACCCAGGATGCACAGGGGCTGTGGAGTTGTTCCCTTCCTCCTGAAGTCGATCACCATCTTCTTGGTCTTATCCACGTCAAGCAGCAGATGATTATCCCCAGTCCACTCCACAAATCTATCCAACAGCCCTCTGTACTCCTCCTCCTGTCCACCGTTTATGCACCCTACAACTGCAGAGTCTTCAGAAAACTTCTGAAGGTAGCATGACTCTGTGTTGTACAGGAAGTCATGGGTGTACAAGGTGAACACGAAGGGAGAGAGCACAGTGGCCTGTGGGGCTCCTGTACCACTCACCACCACATCAGACAGGACACGGTCCAGGCGGACGTGCTGTGCCCTGCCTGTCAGGTAGTCAGTGATCCACGAGACACTGGACATGTCAACCCCCATCCGCTGCAGCTTCTCACCCAGTAACAGAGGCTGGATGGTATTGAAGGCACTCGAGAAATCAAAGAATGTGATTCTCACAATGCCACCACCACCATCCAGGTGTGAGTGAGCCTGCTGTAGCAGATAGATGACAGCAACATCCACCCCAAACGCGGCTGGTAGGCAAACTGAAGAGGGTCTAGAAACGATCTCACCTGCGGCCTAAGGTAGCCAAGCACCAACCTTTCCAGCACCTTCATCACATGAGAAGTGAGGGTGACTGGACAGTAGTCACTGAGGCCAGATGGAGTTTACTTCTTGGGCACTGGAACCAGGCAGGAGGTCTTTCAAAGCAGTGGCACCCTCTCTAGGCTGAGGCTTAGGTTGAAAAGATGCTGGAGAACAGTAGTGGGCTGGCTGGCACAGGTCCTCAGGATCCGGGGGCTAATGCCGTCAGGGCCCGCTGCCTTGCGTTGGTTGAGTCTCTCCAGCTGTCTCCACACCTGGCTGGTCGTCACAGTCAGTGAAGAGGGGAGGGAAGTAGTGTCTGTGGGGGGAGGTGTGGTGGGCTGTGTTGGTGGGAGGGTCTGGTCCAGTGGGCTCACTTCAGGGGCTGGAGGAGGAAGTTGAGGGAGCCTTGTAGGCAGTGGGGAGGTGTGGGGGGCTGGAAGAGGGTTAGGTGGGACGGAGGAGGGCAGTGAGCTAAACCTGTTGAAGTAGGTGTTAAGCTCATTGGCCCTCTCCTGGCTGCCTGATGTCTGTCGGCCTCTCCCACCACAACCAGTGATCTCCCTCATTCCACTCCACACCTCCCTCATGTTGTTCTGCTGCAGTTGTGCCTCCAGCTTCTTCTTGTAGGAGTTTTTACACTCCGTCAGCTTGTCCTGATGTTGGTGCTGCACCCTCCTCAGCTCCTCCTTGTCTCCAGACCTGAAGGCCCTCTTTTTGTTGTTCAGCAGAGCCAGGTCGCTGGTGATCCACGGCTTGTTTTTGGGGAAACAACGAACAGCGTTGGGGCAAGACGGTATCCTCACTGAATCTGATGTATTTTGAGATGCACTCGGTCATGGCTCGAGTGCAGCCATGTCTCCGTAAAACAAAGCAAGCTGCTCTTACAGAACTCCCTGCTGAGTCTTAATAAGCGCCGTCGCTTGCCGTCTTGTCTGCGAGAGAGCGCACGTTCCCCACGATCGCAGGAACGGCAGGCTTGTGTCTCCTCTTTCTGTCTTTCACTCTCACCCCAGCCCTGCAACCCCGGCGTCTCCTCCGTAACTCCCTCAGGATTTCATCTCTGGTTTCTGGTTGCAGGACAGGTACACACAGCGCAAACAGCTGATCAATGGCCCCGCCGCTCTGTGCGCTACTCTTCGCTATGAATAGTAACAAAAACAAAAGTGAGACTGAAAGAAAAACTTAAATGCGCACAAGATCCATAGCCGCCCAGCTTGTGGATGAGGTGGTAAAAAAAAAAATACAAAAACCAAAGTGCAAACT
The DNA here is from genome assembly GCA_029814665.1 of Acanthurus lineatus. NCBI lineage: Eukaryota > Metazoa > Chordata > Actinopteri > Acanthuriformes > Acanthuridae > Acanthurus > Acanthurus lineatus. The sequence continues at coordinate 1,373,487 of JAPZDV010000012.1, read as the reverse complement.
ACCATGTGTGGTCCTTAATGAAATTTTGTGAAATCTCAGGTGTCATTTAATAAACCCATGATTTTTTTTTCACTTGCTGTAATATTCCTTCATTATCCATACAGACAAAATATACTACAAACAATTTTACCACCAATTTGTTCTGCTGACTTTTCACTTTTTTAAAATGAGGATAAAGTGAGCAGAGCATAAATACGTCTCCTCCAGTGCCAACAGTGCATGAACATTTACAGAGGGAGAACACTGTTAGAAGATGTCTTGACTGATTTGTTATTATTTGTTCAACAAACAACAAAATGAGTTTAAATAAACAAAACTTTTAAGAAGAAAACGTAACAGTTCTGACCAGCAGATACTTGAGATTTGATTAGTTCAATAAATTCAGAATATATACATTTCCACACACAATATGCATACAATTTATTTGGTAATTAAGTAAAAAGTAATCATCTTGAAAGCTGCATTTCAAAGACTCCTACATATTTGTGATGATTGAGCCATCTAGTGGCCTAAATTCAGCTGTGCATCCTAACATGTACTGTAGATATTCGCCATCTCCTGTACTTACAACTTAACTTCACACTGCAGACGCACACAACCAAAATGTGTTGTCTTTTTATATGAGGTTTGGCTGTGTAATGAAGAGATGCTGACTGTTTAAATGACCACTGTCAGTGTGTATTTTTCTTAATGCTTTGGTCTCTTTTATGGAAATAAGATGATATTATTTCTACACATTTATTCTAAACCAGGGGTGTCCAAACTTTCTGCATAGAGGGCCAAATTTGATAAAGTGAAGATGCCCGGGGGCTAATAGTTACTTCTGACATTTTTTTCACCACAAAAGTTGAATGAAAATTAAAAAATACACACTGTTCTAAAACAATTTTCATTGTC
>JAPZDV010000012.1:1361188-1372490 GCA_029814665.1 Acanthurus lineatus | reverse complement strand
TATAAAAAGCACAAAAACTGCCAATCTAGGACATATATCTATGATGGAAAACAATCTGCAGTGGTCGCACCACATGACATTTTCAAGTTCAGTTAAATCTTACTGAGACAGTATTAGCCACATAAACAAAGCTAACTAGCTTCCAACAAAAGGTCACTCTGAAATTTTTAATAAAAATACATATTTGTGGGAATAACTTAAATTTATTGTTTTTTTGAGGTCATACCACATGATATCCAAATGTGGCAACTCCATTAAAGCAGTTAAAAACATTCTTTTTAAAAAAAAAATTGAGAGAGTCACAAACCTTCTTTCAACTTCCATAGCTCTATGACAAAATGGTGGATGATGCAACTTCCTGTCTTTGAGTAGATCCAAAATAAAAGTTCAAAAAGTGGTCGTTTCTTGATGGTCGCACCACATGATATTTGATGAAATGGAAATCATCGGACAAAGTTTTTTTTTAAATTATGAGAAAAATATAACTGCAAAAGCTTTGCAATTTTGCACAGGAATAAAAAAAACTTTGTAAATCATGCCAGATAGGGCAGAAAATAAATTTTAGTAGATTTAGAGTAATTTAAAAGAAGTTTTCAAAACAGCAGTCATGGCTGGACGGTCGCACCACATGATATTTTGACACTTTAAATTACAGAAAAAATTACAAATAACTCTTGATTTTTGAAAAATTGAAGTGACTACATATATAGAAGAGATACTACATATAGATTGTATATTTTTGTACATTTAAACCTTTTTTACCTTTAAAAAAATACAGCTGGAGAGAATATTTAGGTGTCACGTCATTGACCCATATTCACTTATTGACTTATTTACATAGGGTATTCTATTATTTTACTAAAGTGCCTTTAGTAAGGTTTTTGGATGGTTAGTTATTTTACACAGATACCTTTTGAGGTACTTTCTGAAAGTTTTATCTCTCAACCCATAGACAACAGGACTGACAAAGCGAGGGAGGATTTGGTTTAAAATAAACATGACAAAGTGTACAAGTCTTATCCCTTCTGGGAACAAAAATGTGAGAACTTGGAGTAACATGGGTTTCACATAGACCATCATGCACAAAAGCACCTGAAAGCAATGGAGGAGGATGGTATTTCTTGCTTTTTTGGCATCTGATTTAGCAGCTTTGGCCACAAACAAAATTCTGAAGTATGTGTAGAGAAGAGTGAACCAAACCACCACCAGAAACAGTATGTGAGATGCATCCCTCTTGTTGTGACTGTAGGGGCTTCTAAACACTGTATCCCTAGAGCAGTGAACTCTTGATTTAATGAACTCCAGAGATTCAGTGGCTAAAAGGATGAACACATCTGGAAGGACAGAGAGTGAACTCATCGTCCAGATTATTCCAATCACAATATATGCTCTTTTGACTGTACATATGTGGTTGTAGCGGAGGGGAATGCAGACAGCTATGTAGCACTCTGCTGCCATGAAAGCTAGATTCAGAGGGGTGTTTTGTGTGGTGAAGATGGCCGGTAAGATGAGGAGACAGCAGAGAGAGACGTGAATGGTGTGGAAGGTGTAAGTGATGATGAAGAGGGAAATGCTGGTCGTCAGCTGCATCATGTCGTTAAACACCAGATGGATGAAAAGAATAAAGCGAGGATTCGTCCTGAAGATCTAAATTGAACAGCAGAATGGGAGATTAGATATCAGGATATTTCATATTTTCACTCATCAACCATGTGTTTTTTGAAACACTATGTCAGTGCCATAAACTTAATGACAAAATACTTTCATAATTGGATCAATTAATGATATTCATTTTACATGTCAAACTAAAGGTAAAGTTTCTGATTACCTAACTCACACAACCGTTACATATTAGTCCAGATGCATTGATTTGATTAAAAAAAACATTGTTCCTGCATTAAGCTAGTAAGCAGATATGAACTTTTACAAGTGATCATGACATTTCAAGTTTTCTTGCTTGAAGATTTCTACAGACTCGGTGCATACACTCACTAAAAGTGGATGCCAGCCAGTAAAAAATAGCTGTACATTAGGAAAGTTTCTCTCTGTTACAGAATATAATAAAGTTTTGAAAATTCAGATTGAATAACTAGTCAGTTCTTTAGTACCCAATAATTATTTGTCCTAAATTTATGTTTAGTGATTTTGATATTTAAGCAGAAAATTATTTTAGCCACTGTTTTTCTTCTTGTTTAAGTAACATGCAGTTTGCACATGTAAAAGAGTCTGTCTTGGAAAAAGGACATAAAGCAGGTTTCAGGAGTTGCACAATGAACTCTTAATGCAAAACATAAAAAATAGATGTATTAACTAGAATAAAAAACATGGTTAACAGCCTTCTAAAACCATTTGTCTTATTCTAGAGAGGAAGAGCAAGAGAAAATAGAAAAGAAAGAATTGAGAGGTTTTCAAACATATTGTTCTCTATTGTTTAATTCTTCAGTTGTTTAACGAGTTAACTTTTCTTTTTTGTAGAAATACACACATGATGCCTGTTGAATGTGTGGACCATTGTTGCATTGATGTAGTTGATGGTGATGCCAAGGACAATGACAGTCACATTTTTGCCAACAGCCAAAATGAACCTGCTCCTGTAGTTCATAGCCTCTGTTGCGTTGTCATCCCCAGGTGTGAAATTCATGTCAGCTACTGATGAACTTTTTTTCAGAGCAAAAGACAATCAATGTACAGTAATAAGACACTGCAAGGATCACAAAAAACATTCCTAATGTTAGCATAATAGTAATGTAAAATATAATAGTAATATTAGTAGTAATATAATGATATATAATATGCATAATAAACAATGCTGACAATTCAATACTGACCTGAGTGTGTGGATGCTGATGGAAATGAATCTGCCAGAGTATGATTGTAATATAGCAGGAGGAGAAAGTTTTATACAGCAGGTTCATTGAATAGATGTGCATGTTATAATCTGAAACACGCCTACACAGTGTGTTTGTGTAGTGACGGCATTTTTGAACGCAGTTCAGTAATTAATATGTTTAGTACCTAAGTCAAGGGCAACACAAATAATTGTTGCTTTAGCTTTTTTATTTGTAAAGAGAACAATACTTATGAAAAATTGATGGAAAAATGAGACATGCAAACCGCTTTCATCTTTGATGTTGGGTCTACTTTTTGGTAAAGAATTTGTTTACCTTGTGATGATAATACAAGTTAAAAGCACTTCACAAGTGAGAAATATGAAATAAGAGGGGACAGCTGATACAGGTTTCAAAGAACAGGACCTCCACTGCAGCGATGCATCGTAGACTAACTGTTCATCTGTAACACAGAGCAGTATTAAAGCAGTGGCAATGCATCTGTGGCATCTAGCTGTTTTTGATAGGTGATGTTAAGTTATATATGAAGTTTACATATATGCTGCTTTAGCTTGCAACTATGACTGTTGATACTTAAGTATTAAATAAACTTTAAAAAGGGCATTTCATCAACTGTGAAAGTGTTTCTCCAATTCAGATCTGAAATACTATGAATCTGAAGTATTAACACTGTGACAGCCGAGTATCTCTCCTTTCTCTTAAGTGTTTCAAACATTGTCAGCAGGATTTCAGTTGCATGTCTGGATGTTTGCAGACTTTCCACACTTTCCAAAATAAACTTGAAACTTAACCATCTCTTGCAGATGTTTGATAAGTATATCTTTGTGTGTTTGTATGTGGTGTGTGTATGTGGTGTGTGTGCGTGTGCGTGTGTATGTGTGTGTGTGTAAGACCTGGGTCATGTAAAGTTCCTTACATGTGTGGTTGTGTGATAAGCCAGAGTTTCTGTTTGCTTGAGTTGATGTTTCTGGGTTTTATTGCTGTGTCATGTTTAATGTTTGATAGATGAATGCTTCCTTCATTCAGTTTCTGAATTTCACTCATGTTTATTTTGTTATATTTATTTTGTTCATGGTTTCTGTTTTCTTATTTATGTATATTGTTAGTGTACCTTATCTTTTTCAATGTAAAGAACATTGAGCTGGCTTTCAAAGTAATGCTGTGTATAAATTAAATTCCTATTGACAAAAGACAGTTTGTCAATTAAATTACACTTCTGAATTTTAACACGTAATGTCAGGGACTAACACCAATGAAACCAAGAAGACATCAGCAATCAAGTAATAACTAGACGTGTGCACTGTAAGTTCATGAATAAAAACAAGGAATAAACGTCATCACTTGAATTTAACCAAACTAAATTTTATTTTATGTCTTGTACATTGAAATGACCAACACTGAATGAACTCTTTGGATAGGCTGCACTGCCTCAGATATGCAGGTATCAGTTTAACGTTACAAAACTTGAAACAGGCATGTCGTTGGGTTTTATGCGGTCTGAATTAGCTCACTGGCTGTGAGTTGTGCAAAGTTTTCCTTTTTCTTCTCCTTTAATTGAAAAGTCCACAACTGCTTACAGAAAAGTATTCCCACACAACAGATTCCTCTTCAGGTACTTTCTGAAAGTATTGTCTCGTATGCCATAGATGATCGGACTAAGGGATCGTGGAAGAATCTGTACAATGATATAGTAACTGAAGACGGCGTCTGTTTGATTCTTAGGGAACCATTGCACCAGAACGTCCAGTAACTTGGGGGATACATATGTTGACATACACAGCAGGAGCTGACACCCATGAAGGAGGATTGTGTTTCTGGCCTTCTTAGCATCTTTGCTAGCTGTTTTTGCAGTGAAAAGGATTTTAAAGTAGGTGTAAAAGAGAGTGATCCAGACCATAACTAGAAACACTAAATATGTGATGTCCCTCTTTTTGATGATGAGGGGGTTTGGAAAGGCAGTTTCCCTGTGGCAGAACACTCGGGAGTGAAAGAAATTCAGGGGCTGTGTGGCCAAAGTGATAAACATATCAGGGAGAGCAGACACCAGGCTCGTTGTCCATATTAAACCAATCAGCATCTGAGTTTTCTTGATGGTACAGATCTGCGCATGACGAAGGGGGAGGCTATAATAAAACAGGATATAACAGATTTACTGTATTGAACTGGATGAAAGATATTCCTGACTCTAGGTCAATATGAATGCATAAAAAGCAAAATAAGATTTAACAAAACAAAGGTTCATCATCTCATCAGACTCACCAGACATATTTAAAATGGATGATTTAATTATTACAAATACAGCATCACAAATATACACATTAATATATCTTAAAATAAGTATGTTAAATTTTTTTACCTCCAAAAAGATAAATCAGCATTTAACGTCAATCTGTTTATTTCACTTTAAATGATACATGTTAAAGAAGCATGCATACTTTTTTAATGTCAAAAATTGACATTAACATCAAACTTTGAAGATAGTTAAAAACTTGGTATTGGTACCAAATATTTGTGCCTTTTTTCATAATTGTGTTCTGCTGTGAAACATTAAGATCAATGCTGCAAGTATTCAGCAGTATGCATAGAACAGCTCACCTCAGGCAGCAGATCACAGCATCAGCCTGAAATATAAGAAATCAATATTTTACCAATTGGAAGAGACATTAAAAAGCTTACACCTTCATGGGATAAAAGTGACACAATAGAAATAAACAGAATGAACACAAAATGTAAATTTTGGGAAAGATGCTTACTGTACAGTTAGATGATTATCTTGTCAATAGGCTTTTTTAACTACATAAATTTTTCAAACACATTCCTCAATATTTAAAATATTCCATCTCAATTGAAGAAAGTTTTCAACAGTCCTTTGCAGCAGAGTCAGAACATGTGAATAAAGGAATCAAGCATATGAAAAGTTTTGCCACCTGAAATCTTAACTGCATTGAAAAACCACTGGAAACAAACAATCAAAAACATCCCTCTGAGCACACAACCCACATAATTGTTGTCTTTTGAGTTTTCTACACACTCAACAGACCTGCTGAATCAGAGGTTTACAATAACAGCTGGAAAGTTAGAGGGTTTTAGTACAGAAAGATGAATGAACAAAAGAAGACATTCATTGTCAGAGTTTGTCTATGTGTGATGTTTTTAGATGTATGAGTGCAGTGTACATCAGATGGTGCTTACCTTAGTTAATGTAATTTGACACCAGGACAACAACATAATGAATCCCGTATGTCTCGGGATTTATACCTTATAAAACTCAGGGCTCAGAGGTGTGTGTTTGCATGTTGAAATTTTGTACACATACATGTGGGAGGTAACTTGGTGTGTACGTACGCCTACATTTGTACAATTACGAGTATTGTCACTCACATGTGAAGCTGTTTGAGTAGGTTTGTGTGTAGTCCCATTTTCTATTGTGTCATGTTTGGATGATCAATCTGAGCCAGTTATATATATAAAAAGATGAAAATGAACAAAGAGCTAATAATTCCCAATGCCTTTTTGTTTTCTTTTGTTTGTTTGTATGCACTTACATACCTGGAATTCCTTACCTGGGATTCTTTACAGCTCATTCAGTTAGCAGCAGCTTGCTAATGCCCATTAGCATTTTGGCTGTGGAGCACTGTATGACCAATTGATGGTTGAATATTCACACAGTCTGTCCTTTGATGTGTTGAGCTTTGTGTGTTTTCATGTGGGTATGGCAGCATTGAGACATACTGTACAATTTCTCCATGTAATGTGCCATGCACATAAATATTTTCAAATTTTCTCCTACAAATACAGAATAGCTGTTTCTGACTGAACTGTACATTTTTTGCATTACACCTGGCAGAATAAACTTTGTAATGCACAGACAAGAAAATACAGGGTAGTTGTAGGAACTGAAGAGTTTATTTAAGAAAACTATTGCTGACAGAAGTCTTGGATCGTTACACTGGTTGACTTTTAATGTATGCTAACTTCACACAACAGATGCCTCTTCAGGTACTTTCTGAAAGTATTGTCACGTACGCCATAAATGATCGAACTCAGGGATCGTGGAAGAATCTGTACAATTATGTAACAAGCAAACAGGGAGTCTGAATAATTCTTGGGAAACCATTGCAGTAGAGCATCTTTAAGTTGAGGGGTTGCATATGAAGCCGTGCAAAGCAGCAGCTGACACCCATGAAGGAGGATTGTGTTTCTGGCCTTCTTAGCGTCTTTGCTAGCTGTTTTTGCAGTGAAAAGGATTTTAAAGTAAGTGTAAAAGAGAGTGATCCAGACCATAACTAGAAAAACTAAATATGTGATGTCCCTCTTTTTGACGATTAGGGGGTTTGGAAAGGCAGTTTGTCTGAGACAGAACACTCGGGAGTGAAAGAAGTTCAGGGGCTGTGTGGCCAAAGTAATAAACAGATCAGGAAGAACTGACATCAGGCTCGTTGTCCAGATCAAACCAATGAGCATCAGAGTTCTTTTGATGGTACAGATCTGCGCATGACGAAGGGGGAGGCAGATGGCGATGTAGCACTCCACCGCCATGCAGGCCAGATTCAGAGGTGTGTTTTCAGTGGTGAAAAGAGCAAGCAGGATGAAGATGCAACAGATGGAGACATTTATTTTGTAGAGGATGTAGCTGATGATAAACAGGATGACAGTCAGGGTTACTTGGATCATGTCGTTGACCACCAGATGAATAAAAAGGATATAGCGAGGATTCATGTAGAAGATCTAGAGGATGGAAGGGCAAGCACACAGGATGTGAGAAGAAGGTTAAGACCTTTATGCTTCACAAAAGTTATTTTTATCTCTTACTACTTTTCACTTCTCATTCATTTATTTACATTTGACCTTCAAAAAAGAAATAAATAAACCCAAAACCTGATGTTTGCAGAAGGTGAGAATGAGGCCTGCATTGATGTAGTTGATGGAGATCCCCATAACCACAACAATCACATTCTTGGTCAGAGCTTTAGTAAAGGAATCTGCATTCTTTAAAACCACTGTCATGTTGGCTGATGACACGTTCATCTCTTAAGAGCTGAAAGAATGAGAAAAAAAGCCTTTAGTTCTAAATGATTTATTGAATTTTCTTATTGAGTTTAGATGAAGGAGTGAGCTTATAAAACAAAATTGATTTTTAAAACAGTTAAAGTCAAGGGGCCTGATTTACTAAAGGTTTGTGAGCATAAAAACTGCAAACTTGATATCACTTGCATACAAATGTGCAGCTTGATCTATGAAGGCTGGGCACTAATGATTGAGTCTTTCAAATAAACAAGTTAGTGTAAACTGTCGATTTAGCACCTTTGCCTTAATATATATGCAACATGAAGCTTTTTTACCTGAGTGTGCAAAGTAAAGGTGGGGGGCATGCAAATTAAATAATTTAGCGCAAGTACTGCAATGTCATTGCACACAAATGGCTGCTGTAATGAGGAGGAGGCTAAGGGGAAATGGAAGAATGCCAAGGGAATGCGTTTTTACCACTTGTGTCAGCATTTTTTTAGTATGACAGTAAAAGAAATAATAAAAACATATCGCCCATCCTGCAATGCAATTTCGGAGCTCTTGGATGAAATAAGGGCTAATTTGGAGTCAGTCACAGGAAGTCAGCATCAAGTCAAATTGTATTTATATAACACTAAATCACAACAAAAGTTGTGACTTTTCTAGTTCGAGACCACACTATAAATCAGTTTATGAAGACCCAACAATTGAGAGAAATTCCCACAAGAGCAAACACTTGGCAACAGTGGTGAGAAAAAACTTTCTTTTAACAGGAAGGAATCTCAATACAGATCCAGGATCAGAGACAGGTGGCCATTTGAAGGGACTGATTGGGGTTAAGAGGGAGAGAGAGAGTAAGACAAAGAAGGAGAGAGAGAGTGTGTGTTGAAAGAAGAAGAAGAAGTCATGCAGTACCTTCCACACAGTTGTTCTGCTTTTAAGGTAAAACTCTCCAGGGCAGAAACCCATGCAACACGCAAACCCTAATCTAAATACTGCTGTTCTCACATTGTTTGAACCTGTTGTCATTCCCACAATTATTCTTAGTTAATCACCCACAAAACACATACCAACCAAATGTTCAAGTTGGAATGAACATGCAATTTAGTGCTTTCTATTTGGGTTCTAAGTAAATCGGGCCCTGTGTATTTAGACCTTTTTTGTGAAGAACTGCCTGAAGATCAGGAACTCAAAGTAAGTTAGAGCATTATAACAGATGTTTTTAGATGTTCCGTCAAATTAAAAGAAAGCAAATTTCATTCAGAACATTTCAATTGTGGAAGACAAAATTAAAGAGTAAGAAATGGAGTACTCTCACAATGTTTAATGAGCAGGCTTTTGTATGTTAAGCTGCTTTGTAGATTTTAATATGAAAACACAAAGAGCTCTGAATGTCTGTTTGAGATTCAGCCTGACAGAAAAAAAAGAATAATCACAGGCAACCTCAGGAATGATAATAAACACATGCAACTGACAGAAATGGCGATACACAAGTTACATGTTAACCTGTATACTAATCTTAGCACTAAATAGTAGATTAATGTTCAAACAACCATGATGAGCTTATTCATTATCATATATTCATTTATTAAACTGACAGGGTTTAGTCTATTATAGCATTAACAGCTTGTTTTAAAATCCATAAAACTTGGTTTTCTGCTCAGGATTTATTTTGCCCAATGGAATATTGAAAGCTTAGAGAGTAGACTTACATTCATGGCTAGTCATAAAGTTAAACAGTCTGTATGGTTATTTTCCTGACTCTAAATGCAACAAGACATTGTTGGGCAGACCCGGTACTGTGAGGTAAGTGTCCATTTATAATTCTGAAATAACTCCCCAAAATATCCCCACCTCAGCCAGAACATCAGAGCATTAATTAAAAAATTATAAATCCTTATATCATCCTGTAGTTGCATTGTGTTTATTTAAATTTTAACATAAGATTCCCACTGAATTTCTACCATAGTAATAATAGATCAGTGCAGTCAAAACACAGTTTAGTGTACTTACGTTAGCAAGGGAACTTAAACCAGGACACCAACAGTATGGCTCTAGAAAATCTCAGACTTTATACGTGTTGTAAAGGCTGAAGTCCCTGATTCCCTGATGTGCAATCATGTTGTTCCATATGTAAATATAAGAAAAAAGTGTGCACAAAGATATATGTTATATTAATTTTAATAATTTTGCATTTTTCCTTGAACAAATGCAAAATTTTAATAAACCTCAAATCTGCATTTACATATATTAATAATGCATGGTGAAAGCTAAACTTAAAGCAGGTGTCTCACTATACAAGCATTGACAATCCCTCTTTGTGATCAAGTTCTAATAAAATTAATAAAGAGAAAATGAATTCATTCAGAAATATTCAAGGTCATCAACAGTTAACTTAAAGAATTGTAGCAATACTCTAAACAAGTGATGTGAAGTGCTTCATATCTCCATGTTGAGGTGTGTTGATAGTTTAACCAGAAGTGGATGCTGTTTGAAAAATTTTGATACCAGTGACAACACAGTCTGTGTTAGCTTATTTTATTTAAAACATGTCCATATAGTTTTCTAGGGGTCAGAGAAAAAATTAAAAAGTCAGCAGATAAAACATTAAAAAACCATATAAACAGTAAGAACAATAAGACTTTAAAAAAATACACCAAAAATGCACGAAAAAAAACAGAATCTGTTTGAATAAGTAATAGAAGTCACAATGTTATGTAATGTTAACTATGTTTGAATAAATTTGTAGTTTGAACTTAACAGAGTAAGACAAAGAAATCAATAGGAAAGTTTTGGAATATGACTGATTCTTATTGTGAACTTATCTTACATAAAAAATACCTTTTCAAGTACCTCCTGAAAGTATTGTCCCGTATGCCATAAATGATCGAACTTATAGATCGTGGAAGAATCTGTACAATTATGTAACAAGCAAACAGGGAATCTGAATAATTCTTGGGAAACCATTGCAGTAGAGCATTTTTTAAAAAGGGGTCTGCATAAGTTGCCATACATAACAGCAGCTGACACCCATGAAGGAGGATTGTGTTTCTGGCCTTCTTAGCGTCTTTGCTAGCTGTCTTTGCAGTGAAGAGAATTCTGAAATAAGTGTAAAAGATTACAAACCAAACTATAACAAGATACATAATATATGTGATGTCCCTCTTCTTAATAAGGTGTGGATTTGAAAAGGCAGTTTCCCTGAGGCAGAACACTCGGGAGTGAAAGAAGTCAAGGGGCTGTGTGGCCAAAGTGATGAACAGATCAGGAAGAACTGACACCAGGCTCGTTGCCCATATTAAACCAATCAGCATTAGAGTTCTCTTGATGGTGCAGATCTGTACGTGATGAAGGGGGAGGCAGATGGCAATGTAGCACTCCACCGCCATGCAGGCCAGATTCAGAGGTGTGTTTTCAGTGGTGAAAAGAGCAAGCAGGATGAAGAT
>JAPZDV010000012.1:1339471-1351568 GCA_029814665.1 Acanthurus lineatus | reverse complement strand
TAATTCCATATGTGTTCATTCATAGTTTTGATGCCTTCAGTGAGAATCTACAATGTAAATAGTCATGAAAATAAAGGGAAAACATTGAATGAAAAGGTGTGTCCAAACTTTTGACTGGTAATGAATATATGTTCAAATGCACAAATAAGGGATAAAACCCACAGTTTGTTCTATGCTGAGTATCTTCTTCAATATTTGGTCAGAGTTAGATAACTGAAGAAGCCTGCAGGTGCCGACTGAAATACATAAACAACTAATGGCAGCCATGACATTTTGTACTTTCATGGTACCACGAGGATGAATCCTTCTGAACTTTGGTGTTTCTTTGTTTTTTTCCTCTCTTCACTCGAGAACCACAGTGAGCTGACTTATTGCAGTATTGTATGAATTTGTTGTGAAATTAGACAGGCTCACCTTTGGAGGAATTTTGTCACTGATCCTCCAACTTTGGTACCATCTTTAGGTCAAAAGTGTGAGTGGTGCAGCATTTTGGTTTACAAGGAAATACCCCTGAGATTTATGATATTTCCATCACTTACCACTGAGCCCTAGTCAGTGTGTAAATATGATATTAACACGCTAACATGCTAATATTATTATGCTCATGTGAACGTGTGAGCTCCATGTGGCTGTGCAGAAAGGTTAGTGAAAGCTGGCAATGTAAGTTAACACAGTGTGAAACATTAAAACCGACAGCGTCTATTAGTTATTCTATCAGACTGATTCAGTTTAAGACTTTCAAAGAAAAGTTAAAAAAAAAAGTTTAACTCCTGATGACTGTGACTGAGTCACTTCTGTTTCTGCCTGCCTATAGACAAACTTTACATGGAATTATGGGTATAAATAAATAAATAAATAAATAAATAAGTGGCCTAGTGTGATCAATCCAAAAAACAAACCTTAAATGCCCCCTTTGTAAGATCGTGTTTAATATTAATATTTTTGTGCCTTTTTAGAAAACGTGAGGTTTTTGTGTCAGAGAGGGTTTGGCCTTCCAAAGTCACACATCACCTGTTTATGAGACAATATAATAATGTAGCATAATGCTCATGAGATGACCATTTGACTTTATTTGTTGTGTAATTTTATGTATTTAAGAAAAAATTCCTTCATTAATGTCCAGAAAAAAAGCTATTGCCAATAAAAGGTCCAGGCAGACAGGCCTAATATTAGCTTTCTACAGCTTCAATGTTTGAGCATAAACTTTTTGTTCAGCTATTGGCAACATGGTATTGGAGTACACAAGGAATCAAAGATCATTTATTTAAACTTAAGTGTTACATTGTCTGTCAGTCAAAAAGCAATAACGGTCTCATATTTTTAGTTATAATCTCTGTCACCACATTTAAGGTCTCTTCTTAAAACACAACAGCATTTTATGTTTTTTTGTTTTTGTTGTTTGTTTTATTTGTCGAAAAATACAGATGTTTTCTTTTTTCTAGTTGGTCAAATATTTGACAGCTAACGTTTTGTAATTCAACAGTACTTCAGATTATGACCTAAACGTTGTACAAGCATGATGTTGGTAAAGTAAATTATACTGTATGTCTGTTAAAATATTTTGTTTTTAAAAAAAACTTTGTGCCTTCTTCTGTCCTGCAGTCCATCCTCACACTTCCTCCAGTGTTGCACTTACTTGGTTTAACTTACTGTTAGCAACACTTTGTTGATCTTTCCAGAGGAGGGACTTTTGGGACCTCCTGACATTTACAGCCCCCTCAGTGTATTCAGGAAGTGAGTTATGCTGCAGGACACAGAGTGAGCTGCCGTCTCATCCACCCTCATTAGGTCCCATCAGTAAAGGTCACACACACAGGGGTAGCTTGTTAATGTAGCATCAGCATGCACGGCATCACAGGGATTTATTAGTTTGTCTTCTGAGAGAAGTTCTCATCATTGTCATTAAAACAATCTGCAATTAGAGGCTCAAGTCTATTATCTCTGATATTTATGGTTGTTCATTTCAAATGACCTTTTAGTAAATGAAAAACAAGTTGCAGTATAATTAGTGGAAAACAGGTAATGAAGTTTTTACTGACATCAACAAGGTTGTTTAATAAACAGAGAAAATCCTCTGGGGATATTTAAGCTGGTAATCCACAGGAGGACGATGCTGTTTGTTTGCTCATCTGACTTCACTTTGAAAACAATTAACAAAAGGTTTCCCTCAAAGTATTTTCGAGAAACTCTAAGTTGGTTTGTGATAATCAAAACTTCACTGTGATGTTCAGCATTTCACAGTAGTGATGTCATAACAAAAGCTTTGTCTATGAACCATTTGTCTTTAGTTCTCTGCTTTTTTATCCAACTAATGAATTAATATCTGTATCACTTATTTATTCTGATAAGTGAAAAGTGATAAGTGGCTGATTCACGTAGATTATTGAAATTTGTTGGATTAAGTAATTTGCTCAAATGCCTGACAAAGAATATTTTCAGGTTTTCTTAATTTTATGATCGTAATTTGGGGTCTCATGTTGCTGATACAAAACAAGGTGTGTAAAAGGATGAACTTGAGCTTTGGGAAGTTCACTTCACATTCATATATTATATATAGATCACATGATTAATCATTTAATTTAGGAGCTAATTAAGAATGAGCCAATCAGATTTTGTCTTTGAAGATAACAACTCCAATACCTTAACTCAGGTACTACAGCACTGGAGTATTGGAGTAGTATCACTGAGGTACTAATCCAATACTGGCAGTACCACAATGATTGAATGGACATAACTCAGTAATGAATTTTAAGAGGTATTTTTTTAGACAGTGACAAAGAAATGTATTTGTGGTTTAATGGTCAAAACCAAATCTGCCTAATAAGGTCAGTATTAGTGCCGATATGGATCATGGATCGGGTGTATCTGATCAGTACATCTTTAAAATAATCTGTAGATTAATCACAAAGAAAATAATTGATAACAGCAGCCCAAGTAACAGTTCATATATATTTTTTTAACCTTTTATTCAACTTTCCAAATGCATACACAAAATCAAATTACAAAATTACAATTTTCTCAAGTTAACAAGTTTACAATGGGGCAGATAGTAGACCATTTGTTAAAACTGAAGCTGAAGGTGCTTTTTACAACAGTTTAATCCACTTCAGAAAATTTGACCCAAATCCAAATTTTTCCATGATGTCAAACATGTATTCCCATTCAATTCTATCAAATGCCTTTTCGGCGTCCATAGAAATAACAGCACTTGGTATTTGGTAAGAGTTAAAGTGCTGAATACTATTGAAAAGGCGTCTTGTGTTACAGAAAGAGTTTCTCCCCTTAATAAAACCAGTCTGGTCTGCATCCACAATAGAGGTCAGACATGCTCAAGCCTAAGGGCGAGTATCTTAGATAGTATCATATTGTCTACTCCAAGAAGATTGATTGGCCTATATGAGGAGCATAGCTCTGGGTTTCTGTTTTTCTTGGCTATTAATATTATATTGGCTCTATACATTGATTCTGGAAGTCTAGATTCTTCAAATGACTTATTTAGGACCATCAACAGCAAATTGCAAAGTTTTCCTTTAAAAAATTCAACTGGGAAGGTCAATATGTCCATCCTCTCCTGGACATTTACCTGATTTATCTTTGGCAATTCTCATCCTGTATAGCTGAGATAAAAGATTTAATAGGAGCATTCCTTGCCAATCATGCCAAAAGGCGGTTTGGTTTGTTGGCCAATTCAAAGAATCTTTGTTTAGTAAATAGAATATCCTTTTCTGCCTTCCTAGTTATCAAGTTATACAATTCTATTCTGGTTGCTTTAAGTTCAATCGAGTTCACCTCTAATTTTGTTGCATAAAAGTCTTCTTCTAACCTTTTTATTTCCCTTTCAATTTCAAGTTGCTTTGCTATCTGCTCTTTTTTCTTTCGACTTACATATGAAATAACCATGCCTCTCATATAGGCCTTATAGGCATCCCACATAACTCTTGGGTCAGCTGAATCCTTATCATTGAATTCTAAAAATAAATCTGTTTCATTGTTCAAGTATTTAATAAATTTGTCATCCATAAGCAGTGTTGTATTCATTCTCCAGGAAAATGAATGTTCAGTGGGTTTAAGAGGTTGAATTGACATGATTACAGGAGCATGGTCTGGTCTGGTGCAATATGGCTTATATCTACCTGTTCAACTAAATGAGTCAAACACCTAGACACAAAAATATAGTCCATGCGAGATGCTGATGAATGAGGCTGAGAGTGAAATGTACATTGCTTTGAAAGTGGGTTGAGGTGTCTCCATAAATCCAATAGGTCAAACTCCTTATTTATATTCAAGACATCCTTGCCATTTTTGGATACAATTGTCTGAGGAGGAGATCTGTCCAGCACTCCTTCCTCCTCCTCACAACCTCCATGGAGAAATCTTGATAGAAAGACACATTTCCACCTTCGACTTGTATCGTACCTTTGTTCCTGCGTACAGGATTCTCTACCTGTCGATATAGTTATGCAGCCTCACCAGGACGGCTCTTGGACCCTCTTTGCCGGCGAGTCTTATCCGCGGTCCCGTACGGTGGGCTTTCTCAATTTGAATGCGGCCATTCTGCATATTCAAGATGTCTGGTATCCACTTTTCAAAAAAGTCGACTGGTGTTTTGCCCTCCGTGCCTTCTTTCAACCCTGCAATCCTCACGTTCTGCCGTCGGCTTTGGCTTTCAAAGTTTTCCAGGCATTCCAGTGCCTTCTTTAGCTGGATCTCCAGAGCTCCCACCCGGGGCGTAGTGGTAGCTGACTCATCTTCCAGGTCAGAGACCTGCTGCTCTACCGTCACCATCCTCTCGATTAAGCCATCCAGTTTCTCAGCCACTTCGGTGACGGGCTTTATTACGTTAGCTAGTTTACTGTCCAGCATCTCCTCTATATTAGCAGTGACACTCTCCACCATCAGTTTGTCTTGATGTGCGCTTGACTCTTCGTTTTCGACCTCACGTGTGTCCTTCTCTGGGTCCATCCCGCCATGGCTACGGTTATCCGAGATAGCATTAGCATTACTTATACCTCCATTCCTATGTCCGTCTCTCTTCTTGTGTGACCCAGCTTGCGCGAGAAAGTTGTCTAGCAACATCGTAGACATAGTGTGCTCTCGAGGCACACTATGGTTAAAGAGTTGTTAAAATGTAATATTCGCCACAATGTAGCAGGGAGCCAAACTTTCTACCGCTGCTCAGCTCGGCGCATCACCGCTCATATTAATTTTAATAAAAATAATGTCTACTAAGTCATTATTGGCCAGTCAGGAGGAAAGAAGGAAGGAAGGAAAGGAAGAGGGAATAAAGAAAAGATGAAAGGAATCATGGAAGGAAGGAAGAAAACCTTCTGAACAAACATGTCTTGCGTCACCGTCACGAAGGAAACATGCAAAAGGTTAATTGTCGGTAAAGTGGCTCTTAGTTGAAGGTACTAACTGATCTCCACGGAGCTGCTCTTTAAACTCAGCTAATTGCAGACCAGCAGGAATTCCCCTTGTTCCTTATACTCACATATCTGCTCACCTTTCAAAAACAAAACTTACTACCAACAAACTTTTGTCTTTGTGGTTCTCCACTGATGAAGAGATTCTCAATATTCTAACCTTTATGAAGAAAAGTTTGTTCATCAAGTATCTATTTTTTTTTAGAAACTCTCTCAATAAAAATATAAAAGCTTGTCCTTTAATGGACAAAAAGCTTTACATCTTCGCAGGGTCTGAAGTGCTTTGACTCTTTTACTGCTTTTATCTCTTTTAATTATATTGTAGCCATGTCTTCATACTTGGCATCGGGGTAAGGACCCCTTGATGTCACTGTTTAAAGAAGGTGTAACCCCTTCAGAGTCTTTAAGCAGTGAGCTTTTAGGCAACTACAGTGTTGACCCATTAGTGTCAACATTTGATGCTCACAGTAACAGTTCAACAACAAAGGCCTGAGAGGAGTGGATGGTGGTTCACACACAGGACTCCCAACCAAGAGTCGCGCCTTTGAGTCCCCGTTAAAGCAGGAGTTCATGAACTTTCCCTAAACATGACAAAGTAGTTCTGTAGCCTAAATCAAATCAGGATTGCTTCACAATGTGGAAGATTTAAGATGTTAAAGAAGCAAATAGATGTTTTCAGCGTACTTAGTGCTTTGAAAATTGATGCCAAGGGGTCCTGACTAAGCTTCAGTGTGTGACGGGTTGAGGTTGAGAGTGTGTTTGACATGAACTGTTCCATGTCAAACACAATCTCACTCAGGGCCATGTGAGGATCAGGAGAACACGAGACCAGAGCTTGTATTTCTTTCTTTCTGTCTGTCTTTTTCTGTTCCGTGATCAGAGCCCTAAAAACGTTGCATCTTCCAACCAAATCTAGTTCAGTTTTTGTTTTTGGTGACATTTTATAATATGACCATATTTTACACACAAATTACAAATAATGTCAATAATGTAGTTCCTGAGCTGAACTACTGTATGTAAACTGGTTCTCATTCTAAGGAATTAAGAGACTGTGCTGTTACTTTTTCATAATTGTAGTTTGTTTGTTGTTTGTTTCTGTAGTTTAGTTTGTGCACAGCAACTCTTATTAAAGAATTTATTATATAAAACTAAAGTGACTCTAGGTAACAGAACAGTTTACAAAATGGCAAGTCGGCAACTGACCAGCCTCCTTCAGTGGAAATGTGTCTTGCTCACATGACGCATGATGGTCTGTTAAGATTTTTTTTTCACATCTTGTTTGGACTTTGTGAATCCATTTTCCTGTTTGCATGAGTTGTGCACATACATATTAAGATTCAGTCAATAACACAGAAGAATCCTGAGGTTAAAAATAAAACTGAAATGTAAAATAACACTCAGAGGTGAAAAGTTCATTCTTTTATTGGCCTCTGTGCTGTAGTACAGGGATTCATCAGAAAAATACAAAAAGGTAAAGCTATTAGAAAATATACAAAAAAATACAGGCAGTCAAATATAAAGGGGCATACATTTCTGTTGGTCAATTCTTTTTATACATTTCAACAAGAATGAGACAATTTACCAGAGTTAGGGTGGTAA
Source organism: Acanthurus lineatus (assembly GCA_029814665.1). Taxonomy (NCBI): domain Eukaryota; kingdom Metazoa; phylum Chordata; class Actinopteri; order Acanthuriformes; family Acanthuridae; genus Acanthurus; species Acanthurus lineatus. Next base: position 1,344,546 of record JAPZDV010000012.1, on the reverse strand, counting down.
TTAATTTACATACCACATCCTCTGAGGCCTCATTCTCTCTTAGTCTAATATGACGACATTAAGACAAACTGGCTGATGATATGTACCTAATCACTTCAGGGTAAAGAGGATTTTTCTGTGACGTGAATTACTTGAGAGTTTTTGATGTGTATGTAAACAATAATGACACTGAACTTAGAGAGTGCAGCACAAAGAACAAATCTGATTTGCGAAGGCCAATTTATTGCATTTTCTCTAATAACAACAGACCACAGTTTTAATGAACAGTGACTTTAAACTTCCCTTTTTTTTTAAATCAAAACCACTTCCTCTTCAGCAGCCCTCAAACTGCAAATCCAGACAGTTGTGTGATCAAGATGAGTTTCTTTTTAATATCAGGAGTGGTAATGGTACTTCATTTTTTAAGTTGGATACTCTGTTGGGTACTTTAAAAACAAAAACATTCTGCTATAAATAAATCATATTTAACAAACCGTACAAAGCAGGTCAAGTATAAACAGCACTTAGAGAAACAGACGAACTATGTGTGACTGAATGAACTTAGTGTGATGAAAACTGCGGTTCATGTTTTCACTGAGTAACATTTTGTGCTTATGTCTGATATCAACGTTACATTGATATTCACTGAGAATTCCAGAGGTTCACAGATGTTCTGAGGGATCATGGGAATATATTTCCCTTCTGTTCGATAAAAACATTTGTTGTTCGCCTTGAAATCTGTGGCTGCTTTTACTCAGCATCGGGGAGGTAAATCTTGTCTTTTTTTTCTTTTAAGTGTACAAGTTATGTCTTTTACATACCAGAAACATGATTCCATATCACAAGCTTTCAGACTAATGTCATCCTCATAAACATGAAGAGCAGCAGACCTAGTGAAGGCTGCAAAGGCTTCGTGAGAAGACACTTTGCATTTGTCCTTTAATATTAAGGGTTTCCGATTCCCCTTTTAATGATGTTGCCAGGATGTGCCTTCCTCCTCCTCCTCTACCTCCTCCTCTGCGGTCCGTTATTCTTCGTTTGTGGCGACGTGTTCGCTCCTGGTGATGATCACATCACTTCCTGGAGAGAAGCTGGTTCTCCAGCTGCTCCAGACGAACAGTCATTCCAGCCAGTAAACAGTCAGTTAAGGAATAACAATGACATGCAGATGTTGACTGTAAGTCTACTCATAAATTAATGCATAGACATTCGTCAGATTTCTCAGAGGCTTCTCTGGATGATAAAGATGAAGATGTTTTCTTGAAAACAAAGGATATGTTTCTGTGTGAGCTGCTCCAGGCTGCTCATGGTGGCCTGCTGAAACTCCACCAGACTCTCACAGGCACACGGGTCCTTCACCTCAATCTCCCCCTGACTCTCCTCTGCAAAGACACGAAGAGGGAAGGGAAGCAAGGTGACAGCAGGCCATCAATATTCAGACTCCTCCACTCCATCTTTTTTTATTTTGTTACACTTTATACCTTCATTTCACCATGTTTGTCTCTAATAGGAAGATATTTGAAAGTTATGGTAGAAACCTGTGAGGCTTATAAAACCTTGTGCTTTACTGCAGTTGGAAGACCAAATAAATACTTAAAGAATGTCCACACATGAAAAACAGGTTAAAACTCTTAATAACACCTTGTTTTAATTGTTTATGTTTGACTGTTGTCAGTCTGATAAATTATTGTTCGACATGTGAGTATTTTTCTACAGCTACCACTAGATGGAGCCAAAGTACAAGACTTAATTTTAGTGACAAACTTTGTCTGGTATCACATTAGTTTTATCCTTTGAATTCTACTTAATGTTGAACTTTTTATTTTATTTTATCATAACAAATAAATAATAATTTGACATATTTCAATTTTACTCATAATATTAAAATTAATGCAACAAAATTAATGTTTTTTTGAGTAAAAATTTCAAAAATGAAGCAAAACTGTAGCAGGTAAACGCCCATCATATGATGTGAGAGCATGTTACCTGGGCAGACGTTGAGTTTGAGGTTCTCGGCGATGGTGCTGATGGCGGTGAAGTCGGTGGTGTAATAGAAGTGTTTCTCCACAGGCTCAGATGCAATTTCACGAAGTTCATCTTCCACAGCTTTTCCGACCCCAACTGCATACATGGTGATGCCTGCGCGCGCACACACACACATCAACATTTGCTGTCAGCGTCACCGCACAGGGCCTGGGGTTCGATGACGTCTCCTTCATTTGTGTGATCCAGAACACAAACTGTAGTTGTGGTTTGACCCTCACATGAGTTGAGTCTTACCAGCTTCTTTGGCCTTCTTGGCGTACTCTGTGATGTCATCCTGGGATCGTCCGTCTGTGAACACCAGTCCGATCCGAGGGATGTTGCGACCGGCAGGACGAGCGCCCTCTGCCTCTGAGAAGCTGTTCTCCAGCATGTGTTTGAGGGCCAAACCCGTCATGGTACCTTTCTCCATGTAGTCAACCTGGACAAGCACAGTGAGAGCAGCTGATGGAGTCCAGCGCGACATTATGGACCCTCATCAACTGTGTTTGATAGCTAAGAATGTTTTCTTGCTGGAAACACAATAGTAAAGTCTAGATTGCACTGTGTTAGTTTATTTATCAGTGCCAGTGAATAGAGGGGAAGGCCCATCTGTAATTGTTTCTTGTGTAAACACTTTTGGACTTACTGTATATAATATGGAAGTAATTAATTTGCCTTATTTCTGGGATATTCTTCATGTGCACAGGAACGTGGCGATGCGTCTTGTGCAAAGACATCACCCTGAGGTTAATTTGTTGGTGAAAACAGACGGAAAACCAGCAGCTTTACCTTCATGACTGCAGCTTTGATCTCGTCAGCAGTGTGATACATGTTGAGAGGGAACTCTGTCCTGACGCGACTCGAATACTGAACCAGACCGACCCTGGTGCCATGAGCAGACACGTCCAGAGAGTCCACGACCTGGAGCACAGGTGAGGGTATGGTTTTGGACTTGAGTTAGCAAAATTATGCTGCTGATGTTGAGAAAATAAATGTGCCCAGTTTCTTAAAACTGGCTCTGATTGGTCACCCTTTGTAATTACAATAAAAGACAAAGCCATAATACATGAACACATATCACACCTGGTTAACAAACTTCTTGACGAGCTCAAAGTTTTGAGGTCGGACGCTCTTGGAGCCGTCGATCAGAAGCACCAGGTCGATGTTGGCAGACTTGCAGGCTGAAAAAAAAGAGACTGAGGATGAAAACTGACAGCAAAAAACAGTCTGAATGTTTGCGTATTTGGATCAGTAACAAGAACTCTGAGTGCAGACAAAGATATGTTTGGCTTTTCATCTGATGTTTGTACTTTTTTGTTCTCAGTGTTTTAAATTTCAGGATTCTCATAGAAACTGTTTGTTTTTGAACATGTGTTGTTCTTAAAAGCATCAAAAAGGTGCAAATATTTATATCAAACTGACAAATACTGATGTGAGTCAGGCTCTGATTTCTACATTTGAGCAAATTCGTCCTTCAGTCTCAAACTGGTGACTGAATAAATTTGCCAAAAAAATAAGAACTTTCTGAAAACGTTTTCTTTCTCAATTGTTAAGGATTTATTGAGGCTTTTCACACCTGCTGTTATCTGTAATTATGAAAACTACCTGATGTAGCATCAATATCAAGTATTACTAGGCTTTTATACATTGGACTTACTTAAGTATGCACTTAGATATACTTAGTACTTATGTCTGTACTGCCTTTAATCTCCACACGGAGGTGCCGTTTGAGGGTTTTACTGGCAGGCACTTTGTGTTTCTCTGGTCTCCAGAGGAAAGAAAAACTCAAAAGACCATCCTGTCTTTATCCAGCCAGACAAAACTGGGCTGCTTTGAACATCAGCAAGAGAAATAATTCCATTCTTTTCCCACTCTAATCCTAATCCCAGCTCTGGATGGTTTTTCACTCTGGTGAGGCTCCTCTGATCTCTGAGTCATGACATCAGACCATGTCATCCTGATTTTACAGATTTGTATGTTTTTTGGATGAAGGAAGTTGGAGCTAAATCTGTGTTTCCAAACACATGGGCCACACTTCCCCCTAGTGGGCTGCAGAGGTATTGCTGGGGGGCTGCAGTTTGGGCTTTAAAAAAAATATTCCATGAAACAAACTTGTCATAAGCTTCTCTTTGTTCTGGAACAAAACATCTGTATGTTTTATCTGGCTGAGGGAATAAATGGTCTGAGGAGGAGCTTCGTGCCTTCAAAAACTGGGCAGCTCTGCTGGAGTCTGATCTCAGACAAACATGGAGATGATGGCGGCCTCATGGTGCATCACTTCCACCTACATCCTGCAACATCTGCTGGTCCCACAGGACCCACAGGGTCTCAGTCCTGTAGCCTGTTTTAGTTCCTTTAGACTAAAACATGTTGATGTGGATGTGTTTGACTCTGAGTGATCAGAGTGTATGAGGTGAACTGTGACCCGTCCTGTAAAACCCTCACTGATGAACTGTGTTGGGTTTGTATCTCAGCGACTGTTGGTTTGATTTTACGTTTAAATGATGTTTTATCAGAGTCGTCTTACTGCCGCAGCTCTTCCCATCCTCCTGCAGCAGCTGTCCCTCCGGACAGATGCAGTAGTACGATCCTGGAGTGCTCACACACTGGTGTTCACAGCCGTGCTCCACTGTGTTACACAGGTCCATGTCTGCACACACACACACACACACACAGACACATACACACACACACAGAGTTAGAGAACACTTCCTGCACAAACATTACACCTGCACTGACACAGAAACACAAGCCAGTGTTGGAAACTAACAACATACAAACAGGTGAAGTCCTACTGAAAATTATTAGACCATCATTGTTGTTTATCACAGTGACTCTTCAGAGTTTGACAGAGTTTGACTGACTTGTGCAGGTCTTCTTGTCTTTGTTGAGCTGGAATCCTCCGTTGCAGTCGCAGGTGAAGACACCAGGAGCACTGATACAGATTTGTTCACAGTCATGCTTTCCCTCAGCACACAGGTCAATGGCTACATAACACACACACACACACACATACAAGCCTTTATGGCCAACAGTGCACTGTCGGTTGTGGCTATCTAAAAGGGGGCTTG
>JAPZDV010000012.1:1326507-1339371 GCA_029814665.1 Acanthurus lineatus | reverse complement strand
TGCACTGACACAGAAACACAAGCCAGTGGTGGAAACTAACAACATACAAACAGGTGAAGTACTACTGAAAATTATTGTTGTTTATCACAGTGACTCTTCAGAGTTTGACAGAGTTTCACTGACTTGTGCAGGTCTTCTTGTCTTTGTTGAGCTGGAATCCTTCGTTGCAGTCGCAGGTGAAGACACCAGGAGCACTGATACAGATTTGTTCACAGTCGTGCTTTCCCTCAGCACACAGGTCAATGGCTACATAACACACACACACACACACACACACACACACAAACAAAAGCTCAAGATGAACAAATGTGGCTCTCAGTTATGGGCTGCAGCTACAGTAACAATATATTTTTAAAATAAAAATAAATCAATGTATTCATCGGTTTTTTTGACATTTCCAAACTTCTCTCTTTACCCAGACCAACAGCACAAAGCCCTAAAAATTATTTCTTTAATTCTTTTAATCGTCTTCACACCAGAGAACCTAGAAGCTGCAACGATTTCATGTTTTTACCAAAGACACTGGCAAAGATGTTGAATGACCAAGATGTATAATGTTTTTTTTTTACCAGTGACAAATGTGTGTGTGTGTGTATGTGTGTGTGTGTGTGTGTGATTGTATTTGTGTGAGGGCCTGACTAACGTGTGCAGGTCTTGTTGTCCTCGTTGAGTGTGTATCCTTCGTTGCAGTCGCAGGTGAAGACGCCGGGCGAACTGATGCAGATTTGTTCACAGTCATGTTTCCCTTCAGCGCACAGGTCAATGGCTAGATAACACACACACACAAACACACACAGTTAAAGAGTGTGTGCGTGTGTGTGTGTGTGTGTGTGTGTGTGTGTATGTGTGCTGAAAACATCTTCAAGCTAATGCTTTGATAATGAGTTTGCAGGGACACTCTCTCCCTTTTTTTCGTGTGTTTTCAACAACAACAACAACATTCATAAATGTCTCCTTCAGTGTTCAGATCTTTGTCAGATTTTGCTGTGACGGCGTTTTTCCACACGGGAGCCGTTTCAGCAGGTTTTTTTTTTCAGACATATCTGATGTGACAAACACTACACTTAATACACACTTAAACTCAGCGTTTTTCTCATTTTAGGTTTGTGTTCTTGTTCTTCACCTGCGTTCCTACAGTGACACTGTGCTGTTTCCTGAGTGCTGACAAAGCACAAATCACCTACATTCAATACTGTGCTTGAACGCATCTTTTGTAGACTCAGATGGAGGACTGAAGCTGCTGTTGCTGCTCTGCTGTCGTGTTCAGACTAACTTTGAACAAGAAATGACAAAATGAAAAATGCAAATCTCAGGAATTTGAGGCAACATCTGCTGACTGAACAATATCTGAGATTATATTTAAGATCTGTGATTTTCCATTTACATTTTTTTTATGATGATAAGTTTAAATCTAAATGATCAGTGTGACTCACACAGACATCCTCTTGTTTGTGACCTCTGAATGACCTTGTGTATCTTTAAAAAGCATGAACAGTTGAACCAGCAGGCTTGTGAGCAAAGTCTCACTGACACGACGCTGCTGTGATATTTATGTGTTGTTGTGGTATTTTGTTCTCCACAGGTTGTAAATCATCTTGTTTTCACAGTTTTCTGTCCACCAGATCTCGTCCCACAGCTGTTGGTGCGTTAACTGCCTGTAAGACATCTGTATGAGTGTGTGTGTGTGTGTGTGTGTGTGTGTGTGTGTGTGTGTACATGAATATGCGCAAACATGTTGGAAGCATATCGTGTGCAACATGTTTGTGAATGCAGTATGAAGTCCGTGTGTGTGTGTGTGTGTGTGTGTGTGCGTGAATGCAGTCTTCCTCTTTTGTGCAGGGTTTGGAATTCACCGTTGATAAGTTTTCCACAGAACTGAGCTCTGCAGAGGGTCAATATTATTGATTTACAGACACAAATTATCATTATTAAGACCAAAAATCATAACTATGCCTGTGAGGCAGAGAAGTGTCTGTTAATTAAACAATACTTTTATTAAAATAAACTGTAGCTGCAGCTTATTGAAAGAACCTTTGAGGCTGAGATAACAGACAACAGCAGGAAGGCCTCTGTCCTTTCACAGAGCTTACCTGCATTTTTCAGTTGACAGAAACAGAAAAAACAAAAGTTATCAACTTGAAACTTTCTGCAAAATCACTTGGACAGTTGAACTGCACATATATGTAATGAGAGCTGCATCACTTTAGTTCATGAACCTTTCAGCAAACCCTTTTACTGGCATTTGTAATCTCAACAGGAGTCCATTAATCGGCATTCTGTGATGATAACAACTCAGATTGTGAAAGACGTGTGCAGATGATTTAACTTCATTATGGGGAGCCGACAAATCTAAACAAAGCTTTGTTTCAGATTCACATCCAGAAAGCTGCAGCCAGAGATGGAAATAACTGGAATTTATTCCCATTTCAGATTAAGTTACCTGCTAACCAGTAAACTGAAATAGGAAATGTGCCATTTTTGCTGTTGTTTAAGAGGTTGTTTTGAAAATTTAAAAGTTAAATCAGAGTTTTAAATGACTTATGATGCAATTGTGAAAGGATTCAGTAATGTGCAGCTGCCACCTTGTGGCCGGAGATGGCATAGATCAGCAGTGACCCCAAAACTCTCCCTGCCAGGCTGACTCTCTTTCCAGTGTCCTTATGATACCTTAAAATCAACCAGTCACTCCATATTCAAGTTTGGGGTACAAAAATCAATGAAGCAGGTTTCACTGTAAATACTGCGAACCCCCCCTCAGTTAAACCAGCAACAGACAGCCTGCTTTGGTTTCATCTGTGTCAGTAACTGAGGGTGGGTTTCTGTCTCATGTACTCGACTCACCCTGGCAGGTCTTGCCGTTGTCCAGCAGCCTGTATCCTTCGTTACAGCGGCAGTGATAGCCATTGAGCACACTCACACACTCATGATCACAACTGTGGTTCCCAAACGAACAGTAGTCGATCACTGAGGGGAGGAAAGCAGCGAAGCCATAAGCAGCAGAGCAAACAGCAGCAAAATGTGCAGGACTGCATTTATGTTCCCTCCGTTTCACAGTAAATCTTACCGAAAGCAAGCAGAGATCCTGCTGACGTGCTGTAGTAGGACGAGTTTTTGAGATTTATGAATGAAATAAATGGTTTTTTTTTCTAGATAAACATCCATCTTAGTGTTTTAAAAGGAAGCTCTGCTTTTAAAACAGACATGCACGTGTCCTGCTTGTGTTCGGTTGAAGCCAAGATGTACAAAAAAAGGACAAACAGCTTTATAGAGACAAACTGCAGTGAGAGGAACATAATGCAAACCTGCACTCAGCTTCATGAAGCAGCACAGAAACCAGCAGCTTAAATAAAAATATGTAAACATTCAAGCCAAACAAGCTCCGTAATGCAAAGCCAGGAGTGTTCACACGTTATCATGGGATGTGAGGCTTTGTGTTGTGTGTAATGATACATGTGTGTGCGTGTTTTACTACACTTTCTACATGTTTGTGTGCATCTGTTTTTGCCATGAGTGTGTGTGTGTGCGACTAACTTGAGCAGCTCCTCTTGTCGTCATTCAGTTTGTATCCTTTGTTGCAGTCGCAGGTGAACGAACCAGGAGAGCTGACGCAGATTTGTTCACAGTCGTGTTTCCCCTCAGCGCACAGATCTATGGCTGCAACACACACACACACACACACACACACACACACACACACACACACACACACACACGGTAACTCCACCTTTTGCATGTGTGCCTCTTTAGTCCTTTTTTCTTCACTGCAAGAATAGTTTTCACCTTCATCGTCCCTGTTTCTAGTGACATTAATGTGTTGGTGTCTAATTTACATCTTTAACTGGTTCAGTGTTCTTTTCTGCAATTTTCTTCAAGTTTTCTTCAGTATCAAAGTAATCCAGTCATTGTTGTCTCGACATTAATAGGGACATTGAAACAAAATTTGGGAAAATGTGGGCTAAAAAAGTCTGTCTAATGTTTTTGCATGGCACAAAGTCCTTTGGAACAAATTCTGCCACTAACTTCTAAAAGCACCTTGTTGCCTGTGAATGAGCCCACTTGTCTGTTTTGTTCTTTATTTCCTGTCTCTGTCCTCTACGTACCTGTGCATGTCTTCCCGTCCTCGTTCAGAGTGTATCCGGGCAGGCAGAGGCAGACGTACGAGCCAGGTGAGCTCTCACAGATGTGCTCGCAGCCGTGATCCGACTCCAGACACAAATCCACGCCTGCGGCACAGAAGACGACCACGTCAGCGTTCGCAGCCTGAACCAGCTCCTGTCTGAGAGGCTGCAGGGCTTTTAAACTGAAAACTTGTTCACTCGAGCAGCTTCTCACAAACACACACGTTTCTGTCAGAGTTTGAACCACTGTGGGGATTTTTGTGGATGATGTTTGGTTTGTTTGTGTTGTCATGCTGCTGTCAATCAAATCTGATGAAAACACACCCACACAGTCCTGATGAAGCCGTGAGAGGTGACGGGGGTTTATCTTCGCACCGCCACCTCTTCAGCAGTTATAGTCCTTTAGGTGAGTAATAATTTGTATATTATTTTCCTCAACACTCATTCAGTGTGAGTCTTTTTCTGCCTTCATTCTCCTTTTCCATCTTTCACTGAGGAAACCAGGGAGTTTTTACAGCAGCCGTCTCTTGAGTTACAGCAGCGTGGGGAAATATCTTGCACTTAAAGGATTTGAAGAGGCTGTATGAGAGGTATTATGTTCTGTGGGGTCAGATGGGCATGGTGATTTTTTTCTGTTCAGACGAGACATTCATGGTGTTTTTAATTAAAGGAAGAATCCGCTGATGAAGCCAAAAGAAGGACATTTAAACTGCAGAGACTTTGCAGAAGGTTTTTACTTGTATTATGTTAAGATGACTTCAAATGAAAGTTCTTTATTAGTGGCATGAATGTGAAGCTCTTTTTTAGTTTCAGGCAGCCATTTTCCATAAATATGATGTCAATTCTATAAAGAATTAGTCCAGTCAAAGTACTTTATGAGGTTTTTTTTTACCTGCATGTAATGTGGGAAATTGAGGATTTCATTTTTTTATGTTCCTGTGAAATGATTCAATCTATATAATTTTTTTTTTGCTCATTTTGCTCTCTGCTCTCTTAAAACTGCAGCTTTAGCAAGAAATAACACAATTAAACCTGAAAATTATAGAACTCATCCGAACCTGGTCGGAAAAAACTACAAGCCAAAGTAATCTGATCCTGGTTGAGAATGAGAAGTTTGTCTTAACAGCCACTTTTAAAGGCCACTGAAGGAACCTGTTGTGATTGAAGATGGTTTTGGCCAATATGATGATGAAAATAGCAAATGTGTCTGTTGTATTTTTACAGACAGTGAGGTCATTTCCTGCCCAGCAGTCTCACCACAGAGCTTGTCCTGGAACTGGAGTCCAAACTGGTGGATGAGATCGAAGGACTCCACCAGGAAGACGTGGTCTTCAAAGGGCGGGGAGGCCATGGCCCTCAGTGATGTCATATCAGCTCTGGCCACGCCCACAGCGTAGATCTCAATGCCTTTCTCTCTGGCCTCAGCCGCCACCTCGGCCACGCGGTCCTGAGGACGTCCATCCGTCACGATCACGGCCACGTTGGGAACCTGAAGGCGAGAAAACCTCGAGATCAAACTCAGGTAACATGGAGAGGATGAAGGTATGAAGTTCAACACGTGGCTGAAAGAGGATTTCATTCATGTCTGAGTAAACTTTTAACAAGACAATGTATGTGTCATTTCTGCCGCTAGAGGGCTCTGTTAACTACTTTGTTACTTTGTTATCTACTTTGTTTTTCTTCAGATGTGTGCAGATGTTGCTGCAGGATGTCAGATCGGCTCAGTTTGCTGGAAAGTAATTTAACCAAATCAATGAAACTCATTTCATGAAGTGAGTGAAGTGACGATGTGGTGAAATGCCGACTGTGAATTAAATAAGTTTAATAGAAGAGAAGTACTGAAGCTGTGGACGGTCTGGTCTCGTTACCTTCGGCCGGTCTCCCTCTTCAGCTGTGAAGGCTGAGTTCATCACGTATCTGATGGCGAGGCCCGTCATGGTGCCCTGAGCGAGGGGGATGATCTGATTGATGCCTTTCACCATCGAGTCCAGCTTGGCGTGAGTCTTCAGAGAAAACTCGCTGCGGACCTGAAGACCAGAGCAGTGAAGGAACATGAGGAACGGCAGAAAATATCACATTTACCACTGACGAGACAAACATCTTCACCTTCATCATCAAACTTCAGCGAATTAACAGAAGAAAAAAGCTTCGAACAAAGTGAATTAACCACAAAGAAGAAAAATGACCAGATGTGAAAAACTGAGAACTAAAATATCTGCAAAATATTCACATTTTGAGTGATTATTGTTGGTTTAAAACGTTTCGGTGTAGAGTCTAATAATACTGTGGATGATGAAGAGGAGGAGGGACAGAGTGATGAAAGTGACACCAGTAAGAAGAATTTAAACATGAAAAAGTCTACAGCCATGTTAGCAGCTCTGAGGCTAAAGTGCAGGGATGCTGTGAGCAAAGTTACCTGGCTGGAGTACTGAACGACTCCCACTCTGGTGGCGTTGAGTCTGATGTCCAGAGTATCGAGGATGTCGATCATGAACTTCCTCATCGTCTCAAACTCATGTGGCCTGACGCTGCGCGAGCTCTCACAATATTTCTGCAGTACATTTTAATATCACTGTTGGGAAACATTATTCAGTCCAGCTGTCAAATGTCCATTTTAATATCTCTGATCAACATGAAGACTCATGGAAGGAAGCTTAAGTCTGTACTCGATTAAAAGTTTTGGCCGAATTTAAGTGGCCTCCTGGTTCTAAAGGGAGTTTTCTATTTCCCATTTCATCTCTGTAATATTCCTGCAATCTCACTACCAGGATTATAAGAGTATGTGTGTATGCAAGTATGTGTGGTCCTTAATGAAACTTTGTGAAATCTCAGGTGTCATTTAATAAGCCCACAAATTTTTTTCAATTGCTGTATTATTCCTTAAATATCCAATAGAGACAAAATATATTGCAAACAATTTTCCCACCAACTTGTTTTGCTGACTTTTCACTTTTAGAAGATGTCTTGAATGATTTGTTATTTGTTCAACAAACAACAAAATGAGTTTAAATAAACAAAAACTTGAAGAAGAAAACGCAACAGTTCTGACCAGCAGATACTTGAGATTTGATTTGTTCAATAAAAATTTAAAATTTATACATTTCCACACACAAAATGCATACATTATATTTGGTACTTAAGTAAAAAGTAATCATCCTGAAAGCTTCAAAATACCACTGTCATTGTGTATTTTTCTTAATGCTTTGGTCTCTTTTGTGGAAATAAGATGATATTATTTCTACACATTTATTCTAAACCTATACCAACAGTGTCACTCTCATATTAGCAAAGTGGTGAATTAAAAACATCAGTGAACTGTTTTTCAATTTTAGAAGCAGAATTTTTATCACACAAATTGGTTGCAAGTTTCAACCCTTAAACCAAATTAGAATGTCACATCCTTTTTTAAGAGGAATCAAAATGTAGTGAAGAAGCAGCTCATCTGTAATCAATCAAAATATGTATCATCTTCAGTAATGTGGAGGATTTTTTAATATATTGAACTACAACCCCCCAACTCCTTTGTCACAAGCAGTTCAGGAATGTGTATTAGTGCACATGTGTTTTTAATAACTTAGATAGTTGAAATGACAAATTTATCTTAAACTCGAATATCAAATTTTGAATATATTTGAAATAATTTTCGAGCAAAAAAATTCAAAGTGCTTTACAACAAATGTTAACGCACACACACACACATTCATAACAGTGATGGCAGGCACACACACACTTTTTTTGAGGTTCAGTATATGGCCCACTTTGACGTACAGACTGGAGGAGTCAGGGCTTGAACCTCCTCTGGATGACGACCAGCTCCTCCTTCTGAACCAACGCTGCTACTGAATTTTTTATGTTTTTGCCCTTAAGCTTGGTTACACTGTACAACCACTGTTCTTAAAAATATACAACTGCTGTTGTTATTTTAACTTTTATCCAATTATTCCATTCAGTCCCTAAAAGGCTTATTTGGGCAAAGAGGCATTAAAGCAGCATACTAAAAAAATTTCATACTTTACGTGATTGCTGATCATTCTGTGACAAACATTCGCTTCACTTCCTACCAAAAGCAGCTAACCTGGTCTTTGGTGTTTGCGGATTATAGACTGAAACATGCACATCACAGGTAAACATGTCTTTTCAGTGTAACACCTTTCTGGACCCTCTCTGAGGTCCCACCAGGTTCACCTTTGCACTGGGTTGCAGCATTTAGAGCAGAAGTGCAGCCTGATGTGGCTGCTGAACTTCTTGTCTCTGACGCCATAGATGAGCGGGCTGAGCAGACGTTGCAGCACATTGTTAAGCAGGAAACTGGTGAAGAGGATCTTGGTTCTGTCGCGGGGCCAAGTGGTGATTAAAATATGAGTGATTAAGGGAGCGATGAAAGATGACATGCAGATGAGGAGCTGGACTCCGTGCAGCAGAATGGTGTTGCGGGCGTTTCTGGCCGAGGCCTGGCTAGAACCAGAAACTTTCCGGGCAGCGCAGAGCACCTTCAGGTAGGTGATGATCACAGTCAGGAAGACGAAGGAAAACAGAAGCACCTGAGAGGAAGACAGGAAGACATGACGTGAAAAAGCTCAGTCACTTACAGTATGTTAAATCGATTAAATTAAAATTGCGGATATCAGAGAACAAAATCAATGAAACAACATTCAATATCCCACCTGAACAACAACATTTTGTGCCTTGTGGTGTGGCGTGTTGTACACAAAGGAAGTGTAACAGAGGACACGCCTTGAGAAGATGGACACTGGCTGTGTGGCGAGGATGATGATGACATCTGTGACGGCAGGGATGAAGGAGACGCACCAGATCAGTGCAATAAGAGCGTAGGCTCGCTTCACTGTGCAGATCTGCATGTGATGAAGAGGTCGGCAAACAGCAATGTAACGCTCGACAGCCATGCAAGCCAGGCTCAGAGGGCTGTTCCTGGATAAACACAAAAACATACAAGAAAGGTGCAAGAATAACTGCCATTATGTTCAAGAATATAGATTCACGGTACAAATACAAAGGGATTGTGTACATAACATTTATGATCAGATATACTGACTTTAACTGTCAACCACAACACTAAGGTGCACATTAAACTTGCAGGGTGAACCTGCGTGCTGGTGACGTCAGGTGAAATTAAACAGAATTTTTTGCTTTCTGGATTACTTACTGCATGCAAAGTGAGCAACTGCCACAGAGTTCAGAGGCCTGTGTGGACCCAAAAACTCAAAGTCATCCTGCCTTTACATGTCAAAATTAATGCAAATCAATTTCTCAATAAGGCACAGTTTTAAAAACATAACAAAATATAACTTAATCTCAAGGCTCTTATTTTAGAGGGATCAAGGGTTTATTTGTAACAAAACTAAAACTCTACCAAACATAAGGACTAGTTTTTTTTTCTTTAAAAAAATTTAAAAATATATCAAAATCTGTTGAGCTAAAAACTAATGAGTAAATTTGCAGCTCTATGGATGTCGTATGTTAGATTTGTATCCTCCTCTTCTCTAAAGTGTGGCAGTTTGCTCACGTGAATTTTAAATCAAACGCACCTTCTGCAATAAAGGCTCCGCCCACCGGAGCGACCGTTGGTGAAGTTCTCTGCCGGGTTCATAAACTTGATGCTAAAGCTAATGCTACTGATGTTTTATTTTACGAATAAGTTAGTCTTATTCTTATAGACCTTATCGTTTCACATCAGCCAGAAAACTTTATGAAAGAAAGAATCAAGTTTTCCTGCTGTTGCTGCCTCTCTTCGATGTCCGTTAGCTGTTACTCATGTAGCCGACCGTTAAGGTTAGCAATCTGTCCTGTGGGGACCGCTGTGTTCGCGGCCGCTGATCATGTGGGAGAACCTGTTAGTGAAATACTGACACCTTTTGGCATTTAATGTTACAGATATTGAACGGTGTTTTCTCGTCATCATGCAGATAAATGTAACCAGTGAAGAATTCAGAAGTTTGATTCTAAACATCAAGGATCAGTGCTTCAGTTTATCAGTAACTGTAAGTATTTTCTTTAGTTGCTAACATTAGCTAACATGGTGACAGCCTTCATTCTGTATTTCTGATCATCAGAAGGAGGAATTTGTTGGTCTGCTGCCAGTTTTCTTCATAACTGTTTGCTGGTTTCTTCTCTCATTTTGCTCCTGTACTGTCATTTAACATGTAGCGGTAATTTTTAAAATTATTTTTAATATTTATATATGAGCTGAGCACATTATCATCTGGTTGCTGGGCTGATACACCATGATGTCATGCTGCTAAATTAGCACAGCACGGTTATGTTTTGTTTTGTTTTTTCGTGTTCTGCTTTGTTTGTCCATAATCTGAAAAGATTAATATGAAACTCCTGGCCTTATTATCATTAGATCTTATGGAAAGTTGTAGCGTAAAACCATTACATTTTAGACAGTATTTGTATGTGAGGCTGATAAAGTAGTTAATTTCACCTTGGTGGGATAAATGTCAGCCATCATTACGTCAGGCAGACGGAAACAAAGTAAAATAGTACCAGAATATTAAAAGTTGTAGAAAAACAATGACTTCATATCACAGTACACATTTATAGATACCAGTAATCCTCTGGAGTAGCCTCCATATGTAGGTAGTTACTTAAACTTCATACAGAGAGTAGTTGTAATGGCACTAGGGGACAGTGAGTTTAATGAAAGAACTGGTAACTGGTTGTACCATGACCTTAATTACAAAAAAAAATCCCTTTTTAATTTTAAATTTTTTAAATGAAGTGGTTATAGAAGCAGGAATACACAAATATCATGTGAATATTTATTCTCTCACTCACATTAAAATTTGCATTGTCTTCTTAAATTAACTTTTTAATGAGCACGGGTATTAACATAAAAAAAAAATAGTGACCTCTCTCATTCATCTCTTGAAGTGTGTAGTGGTGTCTGTAGAGAATCATCTCTCTGTTTGTGTTTTCTTATATTCTTTTTATTTGCTGTGTTCAGGACGTTTCTGGGCAAAGGCCGTGTGGCTTTTGGCCAATAATGGGGTTAGAACTCTGTAGAAACACAGAAACCCTTTTACAGCACTTCATTAAGAATTGAGTATTTAGGTTTTTATTGAATTTTCATTTCAGAACGTTTCAGTTTTTTACTTTCAATTGATTACCATTTTATTTATTTATTTTATTATATCTTTTTACTATTATATTTTATATAGATTACAATAGCATTAATGTAGACTCTTAATGATATATATTCACCTTCAACTGATACAAATGGGTGCATATGTGGATTCAACGTTGTTTAGTTTTGTTTCGGTTGGGTTTGCATTCATCATTAATTCATTAGTTTTTTCAATGTTAAAAAACAGTGATGCTGAGGTTGATGTTTGTGGGATGATGTACACTGAGACACATATTCTGTATACAGTGGTAAAGCTAGAGTCAGGAAAACCTCCAAAACACGTATGCAGAGTGTAAATATATAAACACTTTCTGTTGAACACAAGCACACACCTACTTGTTGGTAGTGACCAAGATGAACAGAATGATGCAACAGGGAGCCAAGCTCAGGGGAATGGTGTAGGTCATGATCTGCAGCCCCACAGAAAGTGTCAGCATAATCATGTCATTAATCACCAAGTGGATGTAAAGCACATACCTGCAGCAGAAAGTCAGACAGGGGAGACAAGTAGGCAAGAAAGGACAGGAGGAGAAAAATAAGCAGAATGAGAACACAGTTTATGACAGAAAAAAGAGAAAAAATGAAGAGATTAAATCATGTTGAACTCATACTTTGCTCCCTGCTAAGTCCCAAATCAGTCACATTCATTAAAGAAAACACCCATGGTCAGTGCATTACCTTGGTTCTTGCTGTAACACCTGGTTCTTGAAGTAGGTGTAGACAAAAAGTCCATTGATGCAGTTAATGATCAGGCCAAGAGCAAGGGTTATGAAGTTCTTTGTGAAAGCATCACTTAAGCTGTCCTGACGTCTGGTTAGGTTCATACTGTACATCAGCCTGCTTGGTGGGAAGCCAAAGCTTGGTTCAGTTGGTCAAACACACAATCCGTAAAATTAAAATTAACTTGTAGTGTCCAATATTGTTTAGTCCATCAAACCCATCCCCAGCTTGGTTCCACATATGATATATATAGCTGCATGTCACACTATTCCACAAAAACAAAACAAGAGGCCAACCATCATAATCAAATTTGTGAACAGAAAACATAAAATTGAGGTGCTAAAGCTTGCAAAGAAACTGAAGGGAACAGGAGTATATGTAAATGAGCATCTGACAAAGAGAAATGCTGAAATCGCACGGCAGGCAAGACTCCTGAAGAAGGAAAAGCGCATTCAAGACACCTGGACAAGGAACTGTAAGGTATACATAAGACTCAATGGTACACCAGAACAGGCCAAAGTCATTGCTGTCAGAGATATCAAGGATCTTGAGAGATATAAATGAAAAATGATGAATTTGTGGAGAAATGTCATCCTTTTTTTTCTCTCTTTTTTTGTTGTTTATTTGTGTGATGTGATTAGTGCGATACATGTGGGAAATAATATTTGGATATGACAATGTGTGAACACAAAAAGTTAAAATCTTTTGATTTTCAAGATCATAGGTTTTATGAGCTAGAAAATAGCATTGATCCTGACATCCACTTCTATCAGAATGTTAATATGACCTGTGAATATTATTCTGAGGAAGAGTTAAATACTAAAAAGAAGGGTTTTTCACTGATCCACTTTAACAGTAGGAGTCTTTACAGTAATTTTG
>JAPZDV010000012.1:1303746-1326407 GCA_029814665.1 Acanthurus lineatus | reverse complement strand
TTTATTTTTTAAGATCGGTCTCCTCAACTTATTTATTATGTGTGTTATTTTTCTCCCTGCTGTCTGATAGAGAACACAGGCCTCATGTTGAGTCCTGCTGTTTGTTTTCTTCAGGTCATAATGTTTCTAGCAGCACCGACTTTATGAAACAGAAACTTTACAGCATGACGACCTGCAGGAGGAAGCCAGTGCAAGATAACATGAATTTTTTTTTATCTCTGAAGGGACAAACTCAACAAAACCAACCTTGTTACCTTGTTGAAATAAGAAGTTATATTTTATACATTTAAATCCTACTGATGGTATTAATTTTTAAGGTTAAAGTAAAATCAACATTATAAGGATTTTGCTTTTTCTGTCTTTGCAGAGTTAAATTATTAGATTGATTTACTCTCATCCGTCTGCTCAGTATGAAGCTACCACCAGCTACCACCAGCAACAAGTTACTGTTCCTATCAAGAAAAACCTCCATTAAAGATAAAAGGCTTGTTTTGTTGCCACAGACTCACCTGGTCTGACCAGAGCTCATGGTGGCTAATGCTAATGCTAATGCTAGCAAACTTTAGCTGATGAGTCTTCTGCATCTCTGCCGTTTTCGTGTTATGTTTTACTGTCATCCCGTCATCATGACATGTTTACATGTCAGTCTTGACTCTGTGAAGTCATTTCCAGCAACTGGAATCCGTTACAGCCGACAGGTTCGTGTTTATTACAGTTTGTCTTTGAAACAATAAAAGTCTTTATCTGTGTTATGAGCTTTATACAGCTCACATTCATGTTTGTTTCTTTGTTTTGCCATTTTTTTGGGGTTATAAAAAGCAGAATAGACTGATTGCAAATCACAAGAAAAACAATACAGTTTTCATTTTGGACCAACTGGAAAACTCAATTAAAACAAAATGTAACAGAAATTTTAAAAAAGAAAAACACAGATCAGCTAGCTCGTATCTGCAGTGTTTGCCAAAGAGAAAGGTGTGTGTGAGAAACCTGCAGTCTGGCAACAGGTGATTATCTCTGTATACACACAAACTGGGAGATACTGTAATGCACACACACACACACACACACACACACACACACACACAGCGTTCAGATAACAGATCCAGGATGGAGTGCAAACATGAACACAGACTTTTTATCATCGTTTCCAGCAAAGCTTCTCTCAGTGTCGACTGTAAGCTGAGGTGGAAACGTTTTTCCTGGTTTCGTCCGTCGACAAACTGCCTGATGGACGTTTGACACGTTTCAAACAGACGAACCTTCGGGGCTGAACTCAGTGAAGATGATGAAACATCTGGATTCAAACTGAACCTGCAGCTGTGACCAGAATGAGAAGAACAGAAGCTTCTTAACAAAAAGCTTCAGGAGAAAAACTGATTTCAGGTCAGCAGAACTAAACTTATTATTTATTGAATTACTGTTTTCAGTCTGACAGAGAGTGTGAACATCAATGACCACTGATGTGTTTTTAAATGTCTTTTTTCTAACTTTGTGGTCTGTTTTTTGGTTGTGATTGAAGTCTGAAGCCTCAGTGTCTCGTATTGAGTTCGATAGATTTGTTGGTTGATTTAATTTAGGTTAAGTTTACAGAGATAATGTTTCTACCGGCAGGGCAACATCTGATTTCAGCAGACCATCAAGCTGCAAAGCCAATCTGCCCACTGAAGCTTTGCTTTATCCCTCCTTTACAATACCTGCCAGTTATAGATTGTCTTTGCTGTGCAGCTCCATCAAACACAAACAGATCTTTGTTAACACAGTTTCTGTGTTCAAACAGTTGTGAACGCAGAGTCACCATGAACCTGAAGGCCGTCTCCTCCTAATGCCAGCAGAAGCCATCATGGATGACCCAGATGTTGGAAATGATGGAAGGAAAGGTGAGTAAAAATGGTTTTGCCAGCTTGTCGATATCTGTACATTTATTTGCGCAAAAATGTGTCATCAAGCTGCAACCAGCAGTTCCAGATGATAAAGATAATGTTTCTTAAAAGATAATATCTTAACAAGACCGACTCGTTAGCAGCTCTGTGAGGCTGCAGGGTGCTGTAAGCTAAATGCTAATATCCACATGCTAACATGCTGTCATTGATGAAGCTGCCAATGAGGGCAAAATAAAGGTTGTACAGCTGTTAGCTCATAAACTCTAATATTCAAAATAACAATGAAATTTTTTATGTGATGACATAAATAGATAAAAATTACTGGATCCTTAAAGTTGTTGCTTTTCATCTTTGGGGGATCATGAATGTTTAAACCAAACCTATTAATCAAATAGTTGTTATGGTGCTTCAGTGTGGAGGAAGCAACATTAGCAACCACAGAGCGAAGCTCACGGAGTGATGGGAGGAGTTTTCATCTGGTCATTGGGCTTCTCTCTGGTTTCACAACCTGATCTGTGAACCAGAACTTAAAACCAGAGATTAAACGATGCTTATTGTAATCAAACCTGATTGAGGTTTTTCACATTCTGTCAGTCATCCGACTCCTGACCTCTGAGAACCATCCCGTGACCTCCTGCCAGGGTCCTGACCCTCAGGTTGAGAAACGCTGACAGGTGACAGACATTTGACCCCCTTGGAAAGTTTCAGCGCCGCCTCAGTTTGTCAGAGACGTGACGACTTAACTCAGCCTGCTTGACAACGTGTTCAAAGTTACACATTTAAAGTCATTGGTGCAAATGTTTGAGGGAAACTCAAAGAGCCCAGAGCTTCTGAATCCATCGTGTTTTTCTCTAATTAATGTGTTTTTATGACGTTATGGAGGTTTGCAGCTCAACACTTTCTCCCATAGAAGACATTTGTCGTATTTACTGTTGTTTGTGATGTTTCACTGCTTCTCCCACTGATGAACTCTGTTTTTGTACATTATGTTCCTGTTAAATTGGCCTCTTCTGTCGTTGTAATGCATGCCGTATGATGGAAAGTTAAACTGTTTGAGGCCATTAGTGCAGTGACTCCTAAAAACAACACAGAGCCTGATGCTAACGCTGTTTCGTTCACAGTCCAGGTCTTCAATCATTGTTTTTCTCAACTCTTCTGCCTTCAGCTGCCTTCAGATGTTCAGAGTCTGAGTGAAAACGATCTTCTCAGGTTGAGAGGAGATTAAAGCAACAGGTGAAGAAGTGACATGTGGAGAAGAACGGGGGGGGGGGGGGCAGATATGTAGGTCAGTCCATTTGAGCTTCATGTATGAAGGAGCGTCTCTGTGAGTTTGATTGACAGGCTGAATTCTCACTAAGATGATAACATGGCGGACGTTCAGAGATGGAGGCCACATGTTCAAAGAAACTGTGGCAACATAAATAGCAAAAAGGTGAAAAGTGAATGGAACAGACAGGATGCAGAGGAGGGGTGGTGTGCAGTGAGACAGGCAGGGAGCTGTCTGTGGTTCGTTCTGTAGGTGGTTTGGGTCGTGAGTGACAGCTGGAGACCAAACTGAGATGAAGACACAGCACTTCTTGTTAGAAGCCTCAGATTGAAACCAGATGTTGACTCTGCTACTGTTAGCAGTTCCTCTGACTGCCCGACTGTTTTACTGACTGTCTACCTGCCCGCCGGTCTCACTGACTGACTGACTCTCTGTGTGACTTATCTGTCCACATGGGCCCCTGTGCGACGACCCGGAGCCTCTCACAAAGACAGACTGTGGTTTTGATCAAACTGATAGTCAGACATCTGAGTCTATCTGTGGAAAAGCTGTCTGGGTCTTCAGCAGGGCGACAGTTTCAGGATGTTTTACTTTAAATCGACAGTTTCAGGGTGTTTTACTTTAAATCGACAGTTTCAGGGTGTTTTACTGTTAAAGTTCAGCTCAGAGTGACAAAACAATAAAACCTGGATGGCGTGCAGAGCTGCAGCAGAGCTCAGCTGTGGCTCAGTGTTTCAGCTAACTCTTCACCCAGACTCCCTGTTACCAGCAGATTACTCAGCTCCTGAAATCATTTCACTTTTCGTTGCTCCGCCTGCAACATCGATAACAAACCTGGGTTTGTTACCAGAAACAGATCTGAGTGGAGATGCTGGAAATGAAGTTTTTCACTTGGCTGAGATGGAAAAGTTGGTGAATCGATGAAAACAAAGTGTGACAAAGTGACTTTAAACCTCCGAACACACCCGTTATCCTTTGAAGACGATTTAACATCTGGGGGCAAATGCAGATGTTTTAAGGGCTTCCAGTGTGAAAATCCTGATAACTGACATCCAAGCTAAGAGAAAGAAACACAACACTTTGGCTAATCTGCACAAACATCCACATACAGATGCATAGGAGTAAAAAAGGCTGATAAAAAGGTAAATTGTTGTAAAAATGACAACCAGCAGGTTTTCACGACTCAGTGCTCCAAACGTGCTCGAACCTGATTGGTGAAAACAACTCAGACTAAAAAACTAAATCTAAACTTCTTTCGATACCAAAATCAGTCGTTTGCCTTCGTGTGCAGAAATCTGTTCATAGACTCAAAGAAACATGAGGAGAACCGGAAACATCAGATCTGAGTTCAGCAGACTGTAACCTTCCTCACAGCCATGAAACAGGAATCTTAGACTCACATTATGATTTAGTCGTTTGTCTTAGTGACTTCATCTCGCCGTGCTCTCTTCTTCGACGGTAAAATGGTCCTCTATGTGGAAAATGAGCGCCACCTACTGTTCATCTCCATGAACAAACTCCTAATATATTCACATTACTATAGCTGATTGTAAGGCACATGTTTTAAAACGGTTTTAATTTGTGGAATTCTGTGTAAAATTTTTGACTTTATTTAAAAAACTCAGCTTCAGTTCTGAGTTCGAGGGGAGTTTGACTCATTTTCAGGCTTCAGATCAGTGAGTCTTTATTTTTGTGAAACTGCATTAAATGTTAAACGCTGCACACCAGTTTATTACATTCATGTAATTTATTACATCATGTAAAAGTAGCTGCCTTGGTGTCCAACTGTCCTCTCGTTGTCCATCTCCCTGTATATCTGCCTGTCTAACAGCTTACTGACCTGTCTCTCTGCCTGAATGCCTGCTTTTGTGCTCCTGCAGAGCATCACCTCCAGCCAACCAGTGTGAACCCAGAGCTTTAACTGCACTCACTCCTGTTTTGAACAGCCAGCAGAACTTCTGATTCATAACCATTTGATTTCTGACGTTTGCAGGGAACAGTTTTATCATGTCTTAATTATTTTAATTCACTTCCAAGAACCATAAATGTGCCAAAATGTCACATAATCAGTTAAAACTATTTGCTTTGTAACTCCCAAAAAAAAACCACTGAGAAGAACTAATAGAAACGCCTTCACAGAAACCGATCAGAGATCTTTATCAAATACTTTTCATCGACACAGCAAACAAACTCTGAGCCAAAAGTTTGCACATTTTTCAGAAGAAACTCCTGATCAGAACCATTCAAAACCTTCATCCTTCCCACAAATCAGTCTGTGATTTATGTCTCTGAACAGTGAGTTCATTGTTCCGTCTTTAAAATGTCAGAGGAAAGAGAAACAAAACCTGATCACAGTTTCTAAACAAATCTAAGGTGATGGATGTAATGTTTTGTTTTGTCCAACCAACATTTCACAAACCAAAGACTTTCAGTTTTCTGTCATCTGAGACAAAGAAAAGCAGCAAATCATCGAAAGTTTCACTTTTTCCTTAAAAAAATACTCAAATGATTAAAGAACAAGTAAAAAGCTGCTGATAAACTTTCTGTTGATCGACTAAAGATGTAATCTTTCTTTGCATCTTTTTACTCTGAGCATCTCTGATAACCTTTGAAACCTGCGGAGCACCGACGGCAGCCTGCAGGTTTCCGTCAGTTTCCGTTAAAGTCACGGTTTGTTTCGGAGGTTCATCATGAGTTTGTTCTGTTCTCATTCTTGTCCTGACAGAAACATCTACGAACCAGGCCGGATACCCGCCGGCAGACACCGCTCTGATGTACCCCCCCGACCCGGTCAGCCCGCTGACTCACCTGGGGACGCTGCTGGCCGGTCACGACGCACCGAGGAGCGGCGGATGGGACAGGTGAGGCGGGCAGAGCAGCGGCAAGTCCCGTTACACGCACACACACGCAGTGTCCCGGGCGAAGAGAGGGGGGGTCACCGTTTGCTGAAGTTTATCCCAAACTTTTTTTTTTGTTTTTCTCGAAGAAGCTCGCGCTGTGCCGCGTGGATCAAAGTGACGGTGCGTTCAGCGCGTTGGGTTCGCCGCGTGAGCTCCGCCGCGTGAGCTGAACTCGGTTTAAGTCGGTGGTGGAATGAGGTGGAGGAGGGATGGCGTGAAGGTATTAAAACGGCAGGAGACCCCACCCCTCCGTCTCCTGAAACCCGAACAGCGGGGAGCGAGGAACCGGTCTGGAGAGGTGAGGCGGAGCCGTGGCGCGCGACGCGCATCACCGACCGACCGAACCGTTTCCAGTTTAAGAGTCTGAACCGTCAAATATCTGTCAGTGATTATTGTTATAACACGTTTTAATGTAAAACCGACTCATTTTTGCAGATCTCCACTGCTGGATTCATGACGTTTTAACTCTTTAACGTTCAGTTTAAATAAAAAAAAAAGATATTTAATGTCAGAAAATCGCGTTCAAACACTGTGAGGACTTCTTGTCCTCCAGATGCAAGTTGGCTGTTTTAACTCCTTGTATTCACTGACCTGTTGCACTTTATGGTGGATGATTGAAAACGTGTCTGTGACCTTTTTCAACATCAAAACTCATCACTTCAGAATTTTTCATCACAAAACTTTCAACTGTAGCGTAAAAATTAAAATATAGCTTTGAATACTGAATTTTAAATAAACCCACCTGATCTCTCCTCAGCCAAATGTCGACGCGTCATATTTAACATCAAATTTCTTGTTTTACTGACTTAACTTGAGCAGATGAGCAAATCTGCCTCGTTCATCTGAGACGGATCAGAATGAAAGTTCCATCAGTTTGTGTTTTCGAGTTTGGCATTTTGGTCGCCACCATCCTGGTTTTTAGAGCCAGAAGTGACCATATTTGGATGAAAAGGTGAGGCCAAGTCATCACTGCGAGCTAGTGTAGCTAACAAGGTGCATCTGATAATCCACATTAGCTTTTAAACTAACAGGAAAAGTTGTTTTGGCTTGCAGAAAACAGATTTAAAACAGAATGTTCTCACTGTTAAAAATGAGCGTCTGACTCTTGAGAATCAGTTTTCCAACAAACAAAACACTGAACAAGACATTTTTAGACCATCAAGTTGTCACAGATAATTTTCATGACCTGAAAACACAATGAAAGAGTCAAAGTTTTGAAATGAAAACAAGAACAACATCCAAAAGTTTGTTTTTATCTGAGGTCATGATTGATTTCCTGAGTTTTTTAAGGCTTGGAATCATTTAGTTTAAACAGACAAGTGTGTGATTTAGTGTCTTAAATGATTTTCTGGTGTGAGTTTGTCAGATTTGATTATCAGAACAGGTCAAATCCGTCGTTTTGGTCAAAAATCCATGAGGATTTTGAACCACAGTGTGAATCGAGCGTCTCTTTAAAGACTCTTTTCATTTTTATGTAGTCGTCGTTGAGTCGCTCTCACTGACAAACTCAGTGAAATCACTGAAACTATCGGCCTCTTCTGTCATGAACAACCTGTGGACTGGAGGACTCTGCACATAGTGGAGGTGAAAGTGAATTCCTCTGCCCCCCCCCCTCACACACACACACACACACACACACACACACACACACACTTTCTCTCCTCTGTCCATTCTGTGTTCCTGGTGTGAAATGCCAGAAAGTCTGAGCTCCCGACACACTGACCTCTGACCTTTGAAGAGGGGAAGATCTAATTTAGACTACTGCTGGCACCCTGGTGACTGCACACACACACGCACACACACATACCACACACACACACACACACACCCACACACACACAGTCAGCCAGAGTGTGAACCCTGAGCGGTGGTCAGAGGTGTCCTGGGTCAGTGGGATCCCCCTCAAACAGGAACAAAACATGCAGTATGAAGCTGAACACATGCACCGTAAGAGCACCGGAGTTCCTTTAAAAAAGGTTTTCGCTCAACATCTTTAACATAAACTCAATTAAAAACAGCACAAAGAGAATTAAACTAAATGGAATTTTGTAACTACATCCTTATTCTGAATTTGATGCAGCAAAATGTTACAAACAAAATGATTTTAAACCAAAGGATCATCATCAAAAGACTCTCAGCTCGTGTTACTTTGCAGAACACAGGAACAAAATGTGCTGCAGGTAAATGAGGACGATGATTGTTTGGTTTGGACTCAAACGCCCCAAAACTGAAGAAGAATGTTTCCTAAAAATCAACACAGACAGTAAGATGATTGTTTGTGTTTGTAGAATTTAGTTTGCAGTTGAAGTGAACTTTGAGTTTTAAGTCACACAGAATGAGTGAAAGTATCGTTCATTTCTGCAAATCACAAATACTTTGAAACAGGAGTTTCTGGACAGTCAGAAACACTTTGTTTGGGTTTAAAAAGATCATTTTTTGCTTTAAAAAACTTGGTCTTGCTGCAACAAACAAGGTGGAAAATGTCTGTTGTATCATCGGTTCACTGTAGATTTTAACACACATGTAGGTGTCAGTTTTACTGTTTTACTAATTGTTAATCAGTCACTGGCTTCCTTACCACCTTTTTAAACAATAGATAAAACACGAGAGCATCTTTTTCTTCATGAAAAAGCATTTTTAGTTTGTTTTATATTGAAAAAGATCAGCAGTCACTGAATTTTAAGACAAACCATTCAGTAGAACATTATTAAAATATGATGTATCAGATTAATGGAATGATAATCTGGTCAGAACTTTTGTCAAAGTCAAAGTTTTTTTCTGCACAAAATTTAAGAAAAACTAAAGTTTCAGAAATATTTTATGATTTTTTTTTCTAAAACTGGCTGCAGCCATGACTGACACAGATATCGTGTCAGGTCAACGTAAATACTGTATCAGGTTTATTGGATTAAAACTCTGAAACAGGAGGATTCGTGTAAAATGAGACATCAGTAAACTTCTGTGCAGTTTGTTCAGTTTAACCTGAAGGTTTTTTGTTTGGGTTTTTTCTGAGCAGAGAAGAAAGTGGCGCCTGGTTTCAGAGTTTTGACCCACTTCTTCCTGTGCACGAGTGTCGGATCAGTGGTGTGTTCTCTGTATGTGGTGACTGTGTGACTGTGGCGTTATTGGGTTATCCTTGTTAAAGCGAGCACCCTGCTGCTTCACACTGCAGCTCTGCTCGTCTCTCTCCGACACTCAGACTCACATGACAACAAAGTTCAACCAGCCTCGATGAGCACGAAGCTTAAAGGAGGTTTTCTCTGTTCAGATCTTATAGACGAGCACTGGAAATCTCAGAAATACTGATGATGTGCTGCCAGCGAGTTTCACTTCTGATACTCGATACACTGAAGTTATGATGTCTGTGTGACTGAAAAGAAAAAATATTCCTAAACAGATTGAAAGCAAAAACTGTGTGTTTATTCAGTTCAAAAGACTTTTAAAACTCACATTAAGCAGTAATTAAAAAAACTTGTACTGAAATGATGGAATATATTTCTGCATTGATATTTGTTTTTCCTTCAGTCACACAGTGGAGTCACATCTTTGTCTCCATCGACTTTATCAGTTTGAAAATCAGTAAAACAGGATTTGTTTTTACTTTGAAAGAACTTTATCAGCCACAGGATCAAGATTTTGAGGAAAATCCACATTTTTAGTTTCTTATAATTAAAAATAGCATGCAGGAGAAGTTATGGGGTTCCTTCCAGTTGGTCAGATGCTCAAAATGAATGCAGCTCTCGTGTCTGTACAGTAACAATAAAGCCACAGGCAGCAGCCAGTTAGCTTAGCTTAGCATGAAGTCTGGAAACAGCTGTAAACCTTTCAGTCAGGTGTTTTCCAGAGGTAAAAAGAATGTGCGGCCCGACCAACCTCACAAATTAACACCTTATTCGTCTGTTTGATCTGCACAAGTGGGAAAAGCTGTGGTTCAAACTTACATTATGTGACTGTTTCTATTAAAAACAAATTAGCATTTTTTCCTGAACGGTAAACTGGTCTCTTATGGGACAACTGACATTTTCAAGTATTTACACAGTTATATTTAATCACTAATGTTTGCCCACTTTCACAAATACAAAGACTTTATGATGCTGAGTTAACTTTGTTCAGTTTTTTCATATGAGAACGACATGTTTGTTTTGTTTCCTGCGCTCTCACTCTGTTTTTTCCTCGTTTGTGCAGCACTTTGTCTCAAACAGCCACAAAACTCTGCTCCATCCCTTCATCCCTTCTTCCTCTCCTCCTCCTCCTCTCGTGTCAACAGTGTTCATTATGAGGAGCATTCCAGACTGCAGGCCCCGGGGCGGTAACTCCTCATTACACCGTTACTGCGGAGAGAAAACACAGCTAATGTGACAGCTGCTATTGTTAGCAGAGCTACACGGGGCCACTCGGTCCATTCATGCCTCTGTTCCCTCAGTCACTTACCTGCTGTTCAGCCGAACATTCGAAATCCAATCACACAGATGAGTTTCCAGAACAAGTTTCTGTTTGAGTCCAGTCACCAACAAAAATATGACAAAGTCAAGTTAAACTGAAGAAACAATGAAGGATTTTTGTAAGAGAATAAAGTTTAGAAGCCCAGAGACTTATGTTATATTTCCTACAAGTTAGTTGCATCTTAAGTTATTATTGTTAAAGGTTTCGCTTTTAAGTTACAGGAAGCTTCTTTCTTTTCTGATGGACACATAAAAAAAAACTGAATCTGAATATATCATGAAAAAACAAGAAACTAGATGTTTGTGACTTCTCTTTTGTGTAGATTTGAATTACTAATATAAAACTATGTAAAAATTTTCCTTCACAAAGACACAAATGAGTAAAAGCATCGTCTTGACATTTTGAGCATCAAAGTAAAGTGAATAAACATCTACATCCAGTCAGAATCAGAAACCAGCAACTCGTAAAAAAAATTAAAAAATTAAAAAATTATCCTTGTTTACTTTTGTTGGAAACTGTTTCATCAGCATCACGAGAAACGAAGTAACAAAAGTGTCAGCGTCAGTTTTACTGTGACTTTGAATCTTTGCTGTCTGTTGGAGCAAAAGCGACAGAGCTCCTTAAAATAACTCTAAAAATAACTCTTCCATTGTTTAATGAGTCTGTAATGCAGTGTTACCGTATCAGAGACCATCACTCGCATGTCTTTATTTATGTCTCACTGCGACCGAGTCCATTATGCAGAAGGATGGCATGCTGGAGACGAAGTGTTTAGTCTGAGGGACTTAATGTCTCCACGAAGGAGGCGGCAGGCTGGTAAGGCCAGTTTTCTCCCATCTGCCAGTCAGTCAACTTTTTTTTCTTTAAAGGTAATTTCCCGTCCGTGACAACTGTTACGAGGTTAATTTATATGCCACTCACCTGTTTAAACGTTCAGTATGTAACATTTCCACATTAAAATGCCCAAAAAGTCTCCTGTCTATAATTTCTGGGGCAACGCCAGTCAGAGAGAGTGACAGGAAGTTTGAAAACGTGACTAAACGCAACGTGAATCAAACTTTAATACAAAACCTGTGAACATTTCTGTCAGACACAGATAATATCATCATGGAGACAGTTTGACGAGGATGTAAACAAATCCCATGATCCCACACTGCTTCATGACATCATCAAACTACGTCTGTTGGTGTTGTAGTTTTGAAAGAGAGACCTCTAGTGGCAGTAATTAGGTATTGTGTATATAAATTATAAAAAAGCTTAAGTTTTGCATTTGAGTGAAAGCAGTTTTTTTGCTTGGCGTCACATGGTCGTTTGTAGTGATGTGTGTCTCTCAAGCTCCGCCCTCTCATCCAAATATGGTCACTTCTGGACCCAATAAACCAAGACGGCGTACCTGGAGTTTTTACAACAGTGTTCCACAAACCAATGAGAGACGTCGCTGTGATTCAGGCTGCAGTCTGAGATCAGACGCACAAACACAATATGCTTCCTTATTTGTGACTGACTGACTGAACTCTCATCCAATCAGGAGACTGGAACTGGGCTTTCAAGGCTGCCAGTTGTTGGGATCAACGAGGGAACCAGAAAGGGAAGCTCATGCAGATCAGAGTGTCACCATCCTGCATGCCAAGGTCGCCCAGAAGTCCTACGGCAACGAGAAAAGGTTCGTGATCTGAGGAGCTTTCAGTCGACAACACACATCGAAGTCCAAACACACTCAGAGCTCAGCGTTTCACCTCTGACCTCTGACCCCGTCGGTCTCTACAGGAGTGAAACCGTCGGCTCATTTAAAACTTTTTATGTGTTTTATGACGGCGATACTGTGGAGAGTCTCTCTAGTTTTCCTGACTGTGCTGTTAAGAAAAAGCTTTTATTTGAATCCAACATCACGACACAGTTCAGCTCACGTTCACGGGAAGGAAATGTTTGCTGTTTTTCTGTTAAACTACGCACAGGTTCTTCTGCCCTCCTCCTTGTGTTTACATCAGTGGCCATGGATGGAGAATCATGCAGGATCACCTGAAAGGTGAGGGAACAAAAATATGGTCGATTTTAGAGGAAACACTGAATCTAACTCTTTGAATCTGAGTCTAAGATGTTTTACCTTCCTCTTTCTTCTCCTCGTTGTTCCAAACTGCTCCTCACTGGTGTTTCTCCCTCTCCCTCCTCCCCTCCTGTTGTCTCCCCCCAGAGGCCGGCTACGGAGACGCCGTGTATCGAGTGTGTGGTTACATGTGTCTGGACAGCTGCAGTCAGTCTCAGGCCGACACCTTCAAACTGGTGTTCGATCAGCAGCCGAACTCCAGGGTGAGAGCGCTGTGTGTGTGTGTGTGTGTGTGTGTGTGTGTGTGTGATTCTTCTTGATTCATCTTTTGATACAGTGCTGTCAGTCAAGTTTTCTGCCTTCATGCCTGATAGATTGTCCTGATCCTTCATGTTGTATGAAGCCTAAAATATATTTATATGGTTGTGAATTTATACATATTATTTTTATTTTTACGTATCATCAGAAAAAAATGTATTATGAAATCCTATACTGTGAATACAAAATTAGATTTATTATCCACTTTGCTTCCAGCTTCTGGTTGAAAACCTTCACCAAAATGGACGACTGTCAGCGTGAGTTTGCTGCGAACAAAGTTCTCCAGCTCACGTCTCCGACAGAACAAAGTAACAAGAAAACTGAATCTGAACGTTTTTCCCTCCGTCACCTTTTATGTAGAAACGAGGGCGAAACCATAAATGTCTCCGAGGATACACGTCTGATTCTGTCTCGTCCGTCTCTGTAACCTCGGATTTCTCACCTCGACTTTGAGTTTTTCCATTTGGATCAACTATAAACGCTCGCACTCGGCCTTCATGGTCTTCATCAGTCCAACGATGCGTGACGACGTGCACATGGCAGAAAGCACTAAATCATAAAACTATGGAGCGATATTTCAGACTCGCTGCAACAAAGAGTTGGAGAAAGTTTGAGTTTCCACGTCTCCTGTTTCTGAGCCAGTTAATCTTCAGGTGTGGACACCTGCGGAGCTGAATATGAATATGAACATGAGAGACTGACGGTCCCGATCTGGACCCGGTCTGTTCGAGTCTCAGTCCGTCAGAGACGTTTAGTGTTTGATTTGTAAAGTATGTTAAGTCTTCAGATCAAGTCGTTCAACAGTCAGTTAGTGTTTGAGACTGAAATCTGATGATGTCACTTCTGTGTTATGTGGTAATGTGATTAAACCCAAACAGACTTTAACCGTAAAAATGTAAAGTTTGCTGTAAAAAACACAAAAATCTTAAAGTTTTAACATCTGTAGAAACATTAATACAAACACGATCCGGTCGATGAGGTTTCTCTGCAGAGTTTCTTCTCCTCCTCTTCTGTCTGTGGACTTTGCAGTGTTTCACTCCTCCATTCAGGATTTAACACAAACTGAGCTTCTCTCCTCCTTTTCTCAGCCTTTTCTGGAGGCTGGAGTCATCTGCTGTCAGATCTTCAGTGTTTCCTGTCCAGTTCTTCACTTCTCTTGTGTTTCCTCAGTCTGCAGCTTTATGCTCCTCGTTGATGGTTTCAGACTCTGTGTGGTTTGTCTTCATGTTTGTCCTGAGCTTCTGTTAAAGATGGAACAGTTTTCTTGTTCAGATCAGTGATGATTTAGCTTGAACTTGAGTTGATGAAGCGGCTGTGAATGAGTGATGGGATCCTGAACGTCTGCTGATCTCAGACCTGCAGCCTGTCTGAGCGTCGACAGCTCGGTGTGTGTTTACCCAGACGAGACGATCGCTTCTTTTATTACAGACGACTGTTGACTCGGCAAACAGTCACTGCTGTAAACACTGTGTGTGTGTGTGTGCGTGTGTGTGTGCATATGTGTGTGTGTGTATGTGTGTGTGTGTGTGTGTGTGTGTGTTTTCTGCTCCACTGTAACATGCATCCATCGCAACATCTTTCAAATGCTGAAAGAAGTGAAAATCATCTGGACACTTGTTAAAAAAAGTTTGTCTTCCAGCCTTTTTCTGATTATTTATTAGAACCACAAACCTTCATCTGCTCAGATTTTCCACCCAGGTCTCCATCGTCCGACACTTCAGTATCTGAACGTGGATTAAATGTTATAAACAAGCTTCATCTCCACTCATTAACTGTAAAACAGTTTCCAGACGCTTCCTGCTCTTCGTCTCTCCTCAGATGTTCGCTTGTGCCAAATCCCTGTTCATCTCCGACCAGGACAAGAGGAAACACTTCTGCCTGCTGCTGCGGCTGCTTCTGGGTAACGGACAGGAAGTGGGTTCGTTTCAGAGCAGGATGATCAAAGTCATCTCCAAGCCGTCCCAGAAGAGGCAGTCCATGAAGAACGCCGACCGTGAGACACGTTTTTAACTGTCCTTGTCTTGTCAGTGAAACAAGTTTTTCATAGACGTTTGTTTTTAACTTTTTAAGGAGAAACTTTGAAACAAGGCACAAAATAATCACACTCATAAAGAACCACAATTGTCGTCCAAAAAACAAACAGTAATACAGAATTTAAAGAGATATTAGAGAACATGTTGACATCTTATGTTGATTTAAGACTTAAAGGCCTGATGTTTTCTGGATTTATATTCATTTCTTCACCTTTTTCTAAGAATGTAGAGCAGCGCTGTCTTTAAATTATAGACATTTAGCTTCTAACAGAACGTACAAATCCAAATGTCAGAAGAGTTTAATTCATGTTCTTTAAATCAAATTCTGGTTCAGTTGAACAAACTGCGTTCAGCTGTGATCTCTGAAAAACCACAGAAACTCGTCTGAACTCCGTCTGACCGACTGACAGCTGGAAGTGATGTGTCATGACTTCCTGTTTGTTGGGTCACTGCAGGTCACAGGGTCGATGTTATTAATCAGACGTCTGGGACACACACACACACTCACACACACACACACACACACTCACACACGTCACTCTGAGCTGACAGATCTGAGCTCAAGGGGGGGCTGAAGACCAGTTAATTGTTGATAAAAACTGTGTCAGAGTCTCTGTGGGATTCAGTTCAAAGTGAGTCTATTTAATCTCCTCAAAAATGACTTCAGTAGGTTTTTGTGTGTGTGTGTGTGTGTGTGTGTGCGCATGATGAATTCACAGCATCGCTCTCCTCTGTTTGTGTATGTGTGTGTGTTTTCAGTGTGTATCTCTTCGTGCTCCAGAGTTGCTTTGTTCAACCGTTTGCGCTCGCAGACGGTCAGCACTCGTTACCTCTCGGTGGACAGAGGAGCCTTCGTGGCCAGCGCCAGACAGTGGACGGCCTTCAGCATCACCATGGGTAAGTCTGTGTGTGTGTGAGTGTGTGTGTGTGAGTGTGTGTGTGAGTGTGTGTGTGTGTCTGTGTGTGTGAGTGTGTGTTACCTGTAAACTCAAAGCTTCTTAGTCACACACATGCTGTAACGCTCATGTTGTGGTCAGTTTGTCCTCGAATGAGACCGACTTTGTGTGAAAAACAACATGATTTAAAGTGTTTTTACACGCCAGATGTGATTATTTCCTTATAAAAAAAAAAAGTTCCCATCATCACATGAACACACACTGTCAGACATTAAAACAGGTGAAGTTTAAACAATACAAGTGTTATTCTGTCTGTTTAAAATGAGCTTGTTTGTGTCTGCTTGGATTTAAAAGATCTGATTAGGTTGTCTTTGAAGGGCTGCTTTGCCTCTGATGGCTGCTTTGCCTCTGATTGGCTGCTTTGTCTCTGATTGGCTGCTCTGCCTCTGATTGGCTATCTGGCCTCTGATTGGCTGCCCAGATACTTACCGTAACCCAAACCCAGTGCCTTAAACCTAACTAACCCAACCAATGAAGGCAACCAGTCAGAGGCAGATTAGAGCTGATCTTTCCAGTAAAAGCAGTGGGATCCATAATAATGCATCCATGATGTAATGGGAAGACTCTCAAGTCTGTTATTTAATAGACCCCTGATGCATGCTGGGATAGACTTCTGCACCCTGCAGCTCTGAAGCCAAAGACGCCACCAGGTTGATAACAGTTAATTTCAGACATTTAGGGGTGTTTTTTTCCTGCATTGTTCAAATTCTTGTCACTCATGGCTCGAAATCATGGGTTTAGTGAACATCAGAGTTCAGAGTCGCTCGCCGGACGGCGTCTCTCGCCGCGTGGCCACCCTGCATTAATCCAGCCGCTGTGTGAGTTTTTATTCAGCGGCGTCCAAGGATCTGTGAGGTTATTTATCTAACACAGTGCCCGCTGTGCTCGGACCTCCCACCACCAAAACCTCAACCACACTCATTCATCTGTCTGCACTCTCTTCTCTCTGCCGCCACCTCACACACACACACACACACACACACACACACACACACACGCCCTTGGACACCTATCTTTGTGGGGACTCGTCATTGAAAACACAACCTTTCAGCTGTAACCTTCGTTCTGACCTTAAGCCTGAAACCAAGTCCGAACCCTCAAGCAGCCATTTAGACTTGGCTCAGAACCCACGAGGAGAGTAGGATCCCAGGGTTTGGACCTGAGAAAATAACAAAACCACACACACACACACACACACACAC
This sequence comes from Acanthurus lineatus, assembly GCA_029814665.1. Taxonomy (NCBI): domain Eukaryota; kingdom Metazoa; phylum Chordata; class Actinopteri; order Acanthuriformes; family Acanthuridae; genus Acanthurus; species Acanthurus lineatus. The sequence continues at coordinate 1,309,364 of JAPZDV010000012.1, read as the reverse complement.
ACACACTCACACACACACACACACACACACACACAGAAAACGCTGCTGACTCTGTGTTAGTTTGAAAGCTTCAGGGTCACATCAAAAAGGCTGTAATGACCTCCTGCAGAAAGAAGTGTGTATTTGTGTGTCAGTGTGAGTGTTGTCACAAATGTGAATTAATATTTGTGTGCGTGTGTGTGTGTGTGTGTGTGTGTGTGTGTGTGTAGTAGAGGACCAGCGTGCCAACCAAGGGGACTTCGTGTTGAGTGAAGGCTTCATCTGTTATGGTTGTGTAGTTCAGTTAGTGTGCACGGAGACCGGAGTCGCTATGCCACCCATGGTAACGCACACACACACACACATTTTTATCATAAAGATGGTGCACATGCGTAGTAGAGGTGTACTTATGGAAAAATAAATTTTATTTTTGAGACAAAGACACAAAACATTTTTAGTGATTCATGTAAGATTTCACTGGTGAATCCACACACACAGTTTTATATCCTGGTTGCTACTGAGAGTGCAGTTACACTTATCTCCCCATTCATTTAGAGAGAGGTCTTCTTAACCCAAATCAACTTCCTGGAGGCGTTGCCAAGATGGCCGCCGAGTGTTGAGACTTGTCCATAGGGACTTTGATAACACACACACACACACAGCAGTGCCATTGAAAACATCTTATCAAAAAGAGCTTCATGCATTCAGACCTTTAACCACAGGAGAGAGAAAAGGCAGCTTGTGTTGTCTGATTTTCTGGTCCTGTGTGTCCATGCAGGTGTGTGTCTGTGCAGGTGTGTGTCATACAGGTGTGTGTCATACAGGTGTGTGTCTGTGCAGGTGTCACATGACCTGCTGTTGTTATTAAGCTCATCCTCCTGAAGTTTCACTGAGACAAACCTCTTAGCAGCATCCATCACAATCTGCTGAGCAGACGCTTTCTGCCTCCTTAACTGCTGTCATAACAGCCTCTGCTGCTGTGGTACGAGGCTGAGGTTTATCACACACACACACACACACACACACCCACACACACACACACACACAGGTTTGTTTGGAGACGGAGACGTTTTCCTGCTGAGTCGTGTGTGTGATGAGGAGCTGTTGTGGTTCAGACACTGAAGAGGAGAAGGTGGATGAACAGACTGAAGCTCAGCCGGATCAGCAGCTGTGCAAAGACTCAAACATGAGAAAAAGGTGTTTTTATATTCTGTGTGTGGTGAGTTTAAGGGTGTGTTTGAGTGTGTTAATGCTCAGGATTGAGGCTCAAGGCCTGAAGATACCAGAAGTGATTCATTGTGGAGCCTCCAGCGACGAACAGACCACCTGGTTTTATACGGAGTTTGCACCTTTTTAAGATCCCGTCGCTTCACTGACTGCAGACAGATGTGGTGCCTCAGACAGATGTGTTTCATTAAAGCTTTTTCTCTCCGTGTGATATAAAATAAACTACCTTTGTTGTGTTTGGGATTCTTTGATATATCATCCAGCCAGCTCTTGTGTCTTTCAGCCTGATTTCTGATCTGAAGCAGCTTCTCTTCTCTGTTACGTAACATATGAAGCTTTGTGAACTCAGACAGTCGGAAAAAAAGCCTCAACAAGCTGAATCTGTGTAGAAATCTCTCTAATCTCTATCAAAGACCTTCAGACATTAACAGGCAGCCATGCAAGTTTATGAAAAATGTTGTTTTTTTGACTTGCAGGCATGATATGAAGCAGTAATTTCACATATTGAAGACCTGCCTTGGAGAAGGTCTTTGACTCAAAGCTGACATTAAAGGGATTTTTGCACAGACTGAGTGTGAGGACGCTTTATGCGTCATAGCTTCAGTGCCTCAGCTAAGTTTTTACCACAAGAATTAACCCACAAGAATAAAACAAATTTGCAATAAAGTGCATTCTTATCATTTCTTCTATGAAAGAATCCTTTGTTACTTGTATTTTCCTCTAAGAGCCTTAAAAATAAGGTCGTCAATCAATGCAATCGTGATCATTCAAAGAAAATTTTGTTTTTAAAACCTGGAAATATTTGAGGTTTTTATCGAAGTTTCTTTTCCTCGTCTTGTCTTGTTGGCGTCTTCAGGTGATCCGTAAGGTGAACAAGCAGCACGCCATCTTAGACGTGGACGAGCCCGTTTCTCAGCTGCATAAATGTGCCTTTCAGTTCAGAGACGATCCACACGCCTACCTGTGTTTGTCCAACGACGCCATCATTCAGTACCAGGTGAGATTCTCTCCTCGCTGATCCTCCGTCTCCTCCTGCACACTGATCCGACCTCGTCCTCCTTCTCTCACTCTGTTCCTCCTCCGTCTCCTCCATCTCCTCCTGCCCTCCAGGCCTCCTCCAGTGTCAGAGACCTCAGCAGAGTCGTGCTGAACGACGGCTCCTGTTGGACCATCATCGGCGTGGAGGCGGTGGAGTTCACCTTCAATCAGGGCGCCGCCTGCATCAAGACACCCGTCACTCCGTTTCCTGTCATCACCGGGCTGGAGGTGAGTTAGAGGAGCTGACGTGAACAGAAGAACCGAACTGTGACTGTCACATGAAAATGATACCAACACCGGAAAAGTTAGAAAAAACAACACAGATCAACAAAACAAAAATCTTCAGAACAAAACGACTTCAACAGTTCGATAAACTATAATCAGCTGTTCTCAGATCTTTTGTGCTGTAGAGTGAATGTCTCAAAACAAGCATGAATGAAACTGAAGCATGTGACTGTTTGTAGAAAAAGGAAGGATTAACAACAAAAATTCATTCTGAAAACTCTCCTAAAATCCGAACAAAACGTTTTTTATATTTAATTCTTCTCTCCCATTTGGGTTTTTTAGATTTTTAATTCAATTACAATACTTTATTTTTCTCCTCACATGCTGTTCTCTGTTACTTCTGTGTGTCTTCCTGTTTTGAAGGCATCATCATCCGTGGTTGCCTTTATATTAGTTAGTATATGTGTGTATCATCAATATGTGTTTGCACTAACAGGTGAAAACTCATAAAATTATTTTTTAGAAAACAGTTCATGTGCAGCAGCTCCTCAAATGATGTTCAAGGGTTGTGTGTGTTCAAATCAAACATTTCCAAAAACTTTCAATGTTTCCGATTTGATTTTTCATTGATTTCAGTACAAAAAATAATTGAGAAACCATCAAAATTGTTATTTTTTTCACCTGTATATGTTTTATCAAAGATAATTGATTATTTTGTGCCAATTAGATGTGTTCATGTGAACAAACTCGTGTGTGTGGGTGTGTGTGTGTGTGTGTGTGTGTTTATGTGTGTGTGTGTGTGTGTTGCTGCAGGTGAATGGTGGAGGACACGTTGCCATGCTGGAGATTCACGGAGAAAACTTCAGTCCTCACCTCAAAGTTTGGTTTGGAAACAGCGAAGCCGAGACGATGTTCAAGTGAGTGAAGAGGAAACAAAACACTGAACCTTTTCAGAACAAACAGCAGAAACTCATCAGACCTCAAAAACAAGCTGATGTGAAAAACTCAGAAACTGATTCTCTGTGTCTGTTTCTCTTTTTTTTTTTTTAAATTTGCCCAGAAACCAAAAAGGAGGGTAGAAATCCCAACAGGTGTATAAACTGTCATTCAGTCCAGTTTTACCTGCAGACAAACAGTTGTTATTACGCTTTTATTGGCTGCTGCTCGTCTGTTGCCTTTAAAAGCTTTTGACTTTGTGTCTGATAATTTATGACCTTCGTGTTGCTCCAAATCTGACAGAAAGACGTGTTTTCAAATGTTTCCTTCTTCAATGAACAAACAAAGCTGATGAAACATGGCAGAGGTGCATCAGATTTGATCTTAGTTTGCAGTTCAAAGTTCCATCAGAGTTAAACTCCGTCAGTAAACTGAACTCTCAGTTTTTTCGGTTGCGTCTGTCTTCTGTTTTTCGCTGGATTTTTGCTTTAACGATCGGTTTGCGATGCCCTATTTTTTTTTATTTATGACGGTTTCGTGCCTTCGCTCTCATGCTGCTTCACCACAGATGCACCGGCTGTAAAACTGAGCAGCACAAAGAGCAAATTAAAGTTTAGTCTTTTTTTAGTGCAGCCAGCAGCTCAGAAAAGTTTGTTTTATGGTGTTTATGGAGAGACACTTCCACTCTGAACGTTGTGCAACCAGGCAGGTTTGACCCAAATTCACTTTTATGTGTCTCAAAATTCAAAAGTTGTTATTTTGTGTTTTTAAAAGAATTTAAATAAAGCACGGCAGAGTCGCAGCAAAGTCAGAAGCTGGCTGATTATTAGCTTTTAGGTAGTTCATCAGGTAACTCTGAGTAAAACTCACCTGCACAAACCACAGAATAAAAAAACACCTGAACAAAACTTAAAAAAAGGCCAAATATGTCACAATAACAGATTAGTGATGTTCCTGTTCCTGTGGAGCAAAAATGTCAAACTGCTCCTTTAAACGTGCTGCAGCATCAGTTTATCTGCAAATTATTTTCTTCATCAATCAATAAATCACTCGGTCTCTTAAGTTTGAGGTGACGACTTCAAATAAATCACAATGAAGAAAGTTAATGAATCCTCAGAGCAGAGAAGCTGCAAAGAGCAAGTGTTTGTATTTTTTAACCTTAAAATTGTAAATAATTATTTTAGCTGATTGATAAACTGATTTATCAACTAATTGCTTTAATTTCTTTATTTATTTTGAGGGTTTTCCTTTGTAAAATAAACATCATCAGGGAAAAATCTGCAGTTTTATTTGACAAGTTGGACTAAAAATATTCTCGGACATTGAATTTACGGAGCTCTTCTTTCTAACCTTATTTATCTGTTTTTGAGAGTCGACCCCAGACTGCAGACCTGAGAGGCATGAAGGGCCTCATGTCACTTAGCATGTGTTTCACAGGAGCTCAGTTTGGTTTAAAGAACAATCCTCCTCCTCTGGCTCTTGTGTGGAGGTCTGTGAGTCTCAGAAGGGCGTAGCAGAAACATTCGGGCGTCTCCTCTCAGAATCTCGTGTGACGCGTCCCGAAGTAAAAACAGCCTCTCTGACGTCAGAGTCCACCTCAGACCCCACACCTAAAGTGCTGAGGCATCGTAAGTCAGGGTTTCTGGCTGAACGCGGCTCGCCACCGGCTTCTGCAAATATCCCTCCCATCAGCAGCAGCTCGGCAGCACAGAGGAAAGCCGTATTTATATAACACAGTCATCCACAATGTGCTGTTTGTGCGAGAAGCTGCAGCCAATTAGGAACATGATCCCTGGCTGCCATGCGAGCCAGAAGTGTAGTTCAGGTTTGAATGAAACACCTCATAGAGGAGCATTCAGTCCCTGCAGCTCGCCGGTGTTTCGTATCGACCACAGGATTCTGTTCAGTCTTTGACTTAATCATGAAATTATCTGCTTCCACCGTTTGTTTTTACTGTTTTCAACGTTTTCTCCTCAGATGTTTTGTTGCTTCTTAACTTTCTCAGAAAAGTCCACAGAAGTGCAGATTATTAAAAATAAAATATTAGGGCTGTTGAAGTTAACGTGTCAATAACGTGTTAACTCAAACTCCTTTTAACGGCACTAAATTTTTTAACGCGCGATTAACGCACGCACAGTCTGTGCCTCGCCAGCTCCCGTAGTTTCAGGAAGTGGCACTAAAATAACATTGCAAACGGTTACAAAGCAGAAATG
>JAPZDV010000012.1:1234103-1245323 GCA_029814665.1 Acanthurus lineatus | reverse complement strand
TCTCTCTCTACCTGTCTGTCTCTCTCTCTCTCTACCTGTCTGTCTCTCTCTCCACCTGTCTGTCTCTCTCTCTACCTGTCTGTCTCTCTCTCCACCTGTCTGTCTCTCTCTCTACCTGTCTGTCTCTCAAACATGGCGTCAGAGATGAGCACGGCCAAACTTCACATGTGACGTTAATCAAAGGACGCAGTGGTCACCTGATCACAGCGACGCTGATGTGAGCTGACTTTAACAACACTGCACATGCACACGTGTACACACACGTTTACACACATGTAGACACGCATTTACACACGTTTACACACATGTTTACACACACGTACACATATGTTAACACACACGTACACATGCGTTTACACACGTTTACACACATGTACACACATGTACACACACGTTTACACACTGAGCTCCTCATTAGTTCCTCGGTCGCAGCTCTCACACCATCATCACCTCTTAAAGAAAACATCGTGTGTTTGGTTCGTCTCTGAGTTTCTTACTGAGCAAGAAAAACGTGAACAAATGTTTTCACCGTTTTAGCGACAAATAAAGTTTCTGCTGCAGCGAAACACTGATGAGATTTTAATGAAGATCATTAACTGATTCCAGTGATTCTGAAACATCAACATTTCTAACAGATTCTCTCACAGAGAAACACGGTTTTGAAACGGATGCGTTGAGCATTTTGTTCCCGTCAGTTTGATTAAAAACACAGCAGGAGCTCGTTTTTCAGAGGAAGAAGCCAAGAAACTTTTATCAAGAAATGTCTCAGAAAAGATTTGATTCTAACACAGAGACAGAAACACAGACTTTAATAATGATGATGAAACCAACCATGAAATGAAGAATTTTATGGAAAAACTGTCAAAATTTGAGCAAAAATTATGAAAATCTTTGTTTTTCCTTTTACTGTAAGCATTTTTTCACAGCATCGAGGTCAGAAGAACAGAAAAAGAGATAGATGGAGACAAAGAGCCGAACAAAAGCTCATCACTTTCACAAACTATCAAACAAACTGATCTCGTGTGTTCGAGCTGCATGTTGAAGTCGACTGCTGATGCAATTCTGCTTTACATCAAATTTACTGATTTTTACTTTATTTTTCTGATTAAATTGTTAAGATACATCAGCGATCTTTTTTCATTTACTTCTTTAAAATCACTTCACTGTAAATAAACTTGTGTTATTTCGCTCCTGATGTTTCCTGCATGAACTGAGCTGACAGATAAACTCAAACTGATGCTGCTAAAGAAGCTCCTCCCCCCCCATTGAAAAGAAGACTGACAGGAAAGAGTTTGTTCAGCTGCCTGAAGTGTTTGACTGTTTATCTGAGTTTCCTTTCCTTCTTACACGTGTTTGTGTTGCAGAAAAGTCGTATATGTATTCATGTGTTTGTACGATACGTATCTGCATCTGTGTGTGTGTGTGTGTGTGTGTGTGTGTGTGTGTGTGTGTGTGTCTGCGGGTGTGATGCTGAGTTGCGGGGGTGCTGTTTTCTGATATTTATAAATGTCAGCTGGCAGAGTTATTCATCCTGCAGAGAAGCAGACAGCAGGAGGAACTTCCTCACAGCATCCTGACGACCTGATGAGGAGCTGAAGCTGAAGATGCTGCAGGTCTGAAGGTCTGAGGAGACTCAGTGAGGAGACTTACAACCCAAAACCAAGCAGAAATATTCTACTACCTTTAACTTAAATACAGAAATCCACATCTCACTAAATAAATGAGGCTGTGAAGATGCCTGGAAGCTTTGATCTGGTCCATGATATCGTGACTGTGAGTGTTTGTTGAACATTTAAGGACCAAAGAGCTGAAAGAAAAAGTTCTTTTAGTAAAAATTTTATTTGTGAAGAATCTTTCAAATGATGAACCTTCATTATGACTGGAAATGTTTTGGATTAAGAAGAAGCTCTGTCACATGGTCCACCTTCCATGATGATCATTACGTTCACAAACATGTTCATGATGATGTTTTCACCGCAGAAGAAGAGAAGGTGTCTTCTCATTGGCTGATGCCTCTGTTGTTTTGACTGTCTGCCTGTGAGGAGCAGAGCAGGGCAAAATGTCTCTTCTGCATGTCGTTTCTTCTGAAAACACAGATCGAAGTAATTCAGGAGAGTTACGTTTGCAGAAAAAGAGAGATGACCGGCGAGGCCTTTCAACAGAGAAACTCATCTAGTGAACGGACGAGACGTTCAAAAATCAAACAATCATATTAAAATATATTTTGTTTTTGGACGTCTCCGTCTTGGCAGCGATTCCTCAGTTTCTGCTGCTCTTCTTCTGCTGCTCTCGACACAAAAACCCTGAAAGCCGGACTTGTGTTTCCTGCTGAAGAGGCGACTGCTCTTCATCTTCTCTCTGATGGTGTCATGAAAACTGGAGTCCAGTCTGTGAAAATTTGTGCCAAACGGCATAAAAAGCAGCAAAGTTCTGGGAAGCAGCTGTTCAGTCGGCTGTCGTCGGACACACTGAACCACACGATCGCATATTTTCTGTCAGTTTGTGCGTCTGTGATGTTTTTACTCGTGAGATTTTAAAGTAAAATGCAGAAAATCATTTTCTCATGTTGTCTAAATTCATCTTCAGTTAAACTGAAGCTTAAACATGAATGTAAATCCTTTATTTTTAACATGAGGACCAAAGTTTAGCAACAAAGGTAAATATATTCCTCTCTAACACACAAAAACACACACTTACACACACACACGCAGCACACTGACTTATATAGAAAGTGTATTGCAGATCCATCCGTCATCATGTGACCGGCCGGCTGGTTTCTCCTCTCTGAACTCTGTCTTTGCTCTCGCTGCCTTTAATTAAAACACTCTTATGCGAATCGAGACGCTCCGTAACTCTGATTGATCTGAAGGTTTTTTTAAGAATAAAAAAAGCTTTTCCAATCATTATGCAAATATATTCAAATATGTCCTCTTGAACTTGGACGGGAATCACAAACGAAGTTATTTAGAGCCAAGGAGTCTCCAAACAGCTGATCCCGACAGGAAACCAGGTTTCATGAAGTTTCCTCTGAAGGGTTTTCAGAAGATAAAAAGCCTCGGAGCGGCTGCGAGACGGGAGCGACTGAACTCTGCATTGTTTCCCACTCGGAGCGACATGAAGATGATGACACACACACTCCGTCGCTGTAAAACGTCAGACTTACATCCTGTGTGTGATGTCGACACCGAGCGCCCTGCTGCTTTTACAACCAGAGCCACTCAGAGCTGCTTTCCTCCGCCTGCCAACAGCACCATCCACTGAGGAAAAGGACTAAAGGACGGTGTGTTCAGAGGCTGCAGAGGCCTGAGAGCTGCAGGCTGATCGAGTCTTTTAACTTCTACAAAGAGGCAGAAAACTGAGTGATGATCTGATGAAAGGTGAAGGGACTCGTCCATCTTTGAATTCTGGATCAGCAGCGGAATAATAAGTGTGTGTGGAGGAAACTGTCACAGTAAACAAAGAAGACACCGGTTCACCCCCCAGCAGCTGCAGCCATGACCGTCTGTAGCCTCTTTACCAGCGTCCACTCGAGTACAGGAAGCATGGAGGACTATGAAACCGGAGCTGTTTGCATCAGCAGTGTGAAGAAGCTCCAGCTGTTCTGCATCTGACGGGAAACAGTTTGTGTCCAGAACTCTGTAACTCACTTACACCCATGTTTCAGTCTGCTGGGTTTGATGTTGACTCCCTCCCTCACCCACTTCTGTCATATTTGAATCATTAAAACACACTATAAAACCTTCTCCTCTCCTCCTCTAAACAGTCCGTCTGTCTTAGTTTAAACACACAGGTGAGATGTGACTGATGTCTGTGTGACGGAGAGGTCGGAAAGGAGGAGAAGGGAGGAGCAGGTGGAGGAGAAGTGAACAGGTGTAATGGCTGCAGAGCTCCTGTAGGGGGAGCAGCCGAGGTTGGAGGCTTTGGTTGGTACTCACCCTCGATTTGTGACGATGGCTTTCTTCAGGTGAACGTAGCTGGCTGGGAAAACTCCCTGAGGACAGAAACAGAAGAAAACTGTTAATAAACCTGACAGAAAAACTCCCAGCTCATCATCTCTGCAGCGATTCAAGGAGGAAAACAACAAGCTACAAGAAAAAACTTGGACTTTTAATTAACACAAAGAGGCATTTTAACATCATGTTTGTCCACAAGGCTTCTATAACTGAAACCTGTGGAAAAATTCTGCCGTAAGGCCACTAAAATTAAATTATTGTGGCCACTTGATAAAAATAAATCTAATTTAGTTGATATTCAGAGACACACAGCATCTCATTCAGGCACAGAGAACACAAACTCAGGCACAAGGAAGTTTATTCATCCTTGTGAGACACAGATTTGCACAGCAAAACAGAAGTTTGTGGTCCTTCATATGAAACACTCGAGCAGCATAATAAGACATAAATAAATATGCATACACTCACAGAGCTGCACACCCAGACTCCTCTCGTCTCAAACATTTCCCACAATGCACATCAACTCACAACGGTGTGACTAATCAAATCTTTCGTTATTTTCTCCTGATGCTTTGACAACACAGACACGCCCATGTGTGACAGAAAACAGATGATGATGCAAAGCTCCCTCAGAAACCTGTAACTCTGGCAGGAGAAGCTGCATCCACGCAGAGAGAAGATCACCTGAGCTGCTGCAGAACACGAGCTGAGCCTCCGAGCTGCTCTCTTCAATAATTCATGTGCTCTGAAGGTTATAATGGAAGCAGCTCGCATGCAATGCAGAGCGCTTCATTTCTCTGAATATGACTGCAGCGCGTCATACAACACACACACACACACACACACACACACATGCTGCAGACACACAGAAACAGTTCTGCTTCTTCTGTTGCTCAGTTTCTTAAAAAATGTTCTTTCAAAGCAGAGATGCAAACGTGTCGATATAAACTGTGCAGACTTTTCATTTTCTTTCACATTTTTCACTCCAAACAAACTGTTCTGTAAAGCAAAAACACTCTCATATTGATTTATTGGCTCATTGGACTTAAAAGCAAGAAAAGCAGGAAAACACTCTGTCATGAAGCGAGAGAGCGACGTTAGCGATCAGCTCTGAGAGCTGCAGATTCAGTCTGCAGAGAGAAAATGTGTTGATTATGATCCTGTGTTTGTGTGTGTGTTGTATCACTCAGCTCATGATGTTCTGTTCATTTAAAGCTGCAGACAAACGTCACTGTGCAGAGCTCCGACTGTCCTCTGCGACGTTTGTCCTTCGCATGCGGATCATTTCTCTGTTAATCATGAAGAGTTGGACGTGTTTGTAGTTTTTCTCACAGATTCAGGAAACTCATCAGCTCGCTCAGCTGTGCTCGTCTCAAATTAGTTGCAAAACAGCAGATGTGAGCTGCTGTTTTTCACCCCGGGTCTCTGACAAGCCAATCAGAGGCTCTGCAGTGTGTGTGGCCCCCCCGGCATGTGAACCCACTCACACCCCGTCTGTGGCTGCTTCTGCTGTTTCTGTGTGAAAATAAGCATCACTTCTTGCAGAGCTGGATGTTTCAATCTGAAATCAAACTATTTGCTCAAAGTGCGACTGAAATTCTGCTCTTCTCTCTTTCAGTTTTACAAATTCTTTCTATCCAAAGTGACCCGGAAATATTTTATGGACATTCTGAGGCGAAGAAACAGAAAAAATGATGTTGAATTGATGAAGCAGAGTGAAGAAGTGCTGCAGAGAGAAACTTTCACACTGGAGGGATTTCATTCATATTCTACTACATGTTTCAGATGAGAAGAAGAGGCAGAGGAGGAGATCTATTTTAGGACTGGATGTGTGTGTGTGAGTCAGTCTGTGTGTGTGTGTGTGTGTGTGTCAGTGTGTTAAACCATTAGTGCTTGGTTGTTTATTCATGCATGAAAACATCCTTGTGTGCAATAATGTACATGGCTTTGTGTGTGTGTGTGTGTGTGAGCATCCTAAGGTTTCCCTCGGTTAAACACAATGTATACACAAGGTGCCAGCCAGTCTGTGTGTGTGTGTGTGTCAGTGTGTGTGCGTGTGACTGAAGATGGACGTCCTCTCTGAGCTCTGAAAGTGCAGCCTGCAGCGGTCTGGAGGCTCCGTCCCCGCGGGTCGTCCTGCATAATAACCTGCTGTCTTTCAGGAAGCGTTTCAGCTGTTCGTCCTGCCGGCTGAGACGTTTTCTGCTGCGTCCATCAAAGGGCTTTTAGGGTCAAACATCCCATAATAAAACACAGGGGAGCACCTTCCTCTGTTAGTCAGGTGTGACTGTAGTTTGTGTGAGACAGAGAGGATGATGGGATGAGACGAGAACACCGGTGCTTCAGAGAAACAGAGTGACTGCGGTCGCTGATGCGTTTGACAGGAGCGACTCAGAGGGTTCAGAGGTGGCGAGCTCGATCAGTTACCTGTCTGCATGGAGCCATAAACACACACACACACACACACACACACACACACAGAGAGTTTGGAAATGTCGTCATTACTGGACGTCAAACTGCTGAAAACCTGAAACTCTTCAGCACGTTTCAGAGGCAAATGATGCAGTTTTCATTCTGCATTTAATGTCGCAGCTGCTCTGCAGATGAGGATGTGAATGTACTTAAGAGTCTGTTAGTGGCTTTATTTGGGCTCAGAGGTGCGTTAAGCTTAATGCAGCCGTCTCCGTGGTAACAGGCTCACAGTCGTAGTGCCGCCATGTTGATGCTGTGCAGGTATAACGCTCACTGTCGTGGTTTGGGGGCTTCAGGGGCGACGTACAACGATCAGATACAGTAATATAAGAAACTCACAACCAACAGAGTCACTAACCACATGTGGAGCACCTGTAAGAGACTCCGCCCCCTCGTCTCTGTGATTATTATATTTATATGACTCCTCTACTGAGAGTCACAGTCTGATGTGTTTAATTAAAAACTGATCCCAGTTTGAAACCTGAAGCTTAAAAACAAACCAAACTGGAGCATTAACCAACAGAGCTGAAGTGTGTCTTTCCCACTGTGACGTCAATACAGACATCAGATGGAGAGCACGGAGTGTGAAACACACACACACACGCACACGCACCCACACACACACGCACACACACACACACACCCACACAAATACACACCCACACACACACACAGGTAGCATCAGAGAGCAGCCTGAGGTGTTCTGGATGCACTGACCTGTTAACAACCATCCGTTGTCACAGTTAACCAGGCAGAGACGGGAACAAGATGTGCTGTGTGTGTGTGTGTGTGTATGCGTGTGTGTGTGTGTGTGTGTGTGTGTGTGTGTGTGTGCGTGTGTGTGTGTGTGAGATGGGCGGGAGGTCATCAGAGTGTTGTTCTAACGTTCCTATTTTAGCTGATGGTGTTGAAGCAGTGGCTGATGTAAAAAGGTTTTCTCTTGTCACAGGAAAAAAAGGAGAGAAAAGACTCAGACGGATTCAAGAGGAGATAAAAATATCGTAACGTAAAGATGCACAAAGAGAGCAAGAGACAAAAGAATTATAAAGAAGATGGAGGCGCAAGAACGAGTGAACATGAGAAGAACAAAAGAGGAACAAGGGTGCAATAAAAACATCATCCGCCCACAAATAACAGTTTTTCTTTGGACCAGTTTTCTCAAAGTGCTGCACGCTGCTTTGATTTGACCTGCAAACTTTAAAAGCCTTCCAGGTGCCAATCACTGTTACACACCTGAGATATGACCCGCCTTAACACGCCGTCAAAGAAAAGAAGGTCACAAACACTGACTGTCAGAGACCGACGCACTGAGACGGATGACAACACATCCTTCCTCCTTCCACCTCGCAGCTGCTGACAGATGTTTAATGATCATCAGGCTCATCACAGCCAGTTGTTTGTCCCCCATAATTTTCCAGGAGACAAATTCCAGCAAATATAATGGTTTATTAAGCAGATAAACACCCCCACTGTGACTCAGCTCTTGTCCACATGTGCAGGTGTGACTGTGTCTAAATGTGTGTCTGTTAATGCAGATAATGTTGGCTCATTTTACCGTTTATGCTCTAACAGACCGTATCATGTGATGTCCAACTGTGCAAACAGGTGAACTGGCCTTTCATTTTCCAGGATTTCCAGGATTCAGACGTCCTCAGTGAAATCTGTCAGATTTTAATGTCACAGATTCTGATGAACTAATCAGTCCTGGTTCTTGTATGTATCTTAAAACATGTTGTTTGAGGCTAAAAAATGAAACACATGCTGCTAGCAGCAGTGTGTAGCATTGTGAGTGTGCGTTCTCTTGCAGATGAAGCAGGACACACAGATGCAAACAGCTGGAGGTTTTGAAGTTTGCGAGCACAGAGCTCATCAGAGGACTGACGCTCACACTCATCCGTTTCTCCTCTGAACTCACATGAACTCCAGACAAGGTTGATGACGGCGGGGAGATCAGACGAGTCGTTCGTGTTGAACCGAAGTTTCAGGGACGAGAAGCAGACGACGGCTCTGTCTCTGAAGTTTAATGTGGGTGTTGCTTTTCACTGCGGCTGTAAATTATTCAACGTCTCACCAACTCCAACATTCAGTCCATCTGTCTTAATGGACAGTCTGACTCGTCTAACCTTCACAGCAAAACAGTTCGGACCTCTCCTCCTCCTCCTCCTCCTCCTCCTCCTCCTCCTCCTTGTCTGTCTCTATCTGCTCTGATCACAACAACGTTCAACAAAGACAACTCACTTCAGGTCAGTTTGCTCCCTCTGAAGCAGGGTTTAATATTAAAAATATCCAGAAGAAGAAGAAACCATCTGTGTCACATTTTGACTGGTTGTCTTTGTCAAAACGCTTCATGAGGAGTTTCAGCACCGTCACCTTTATTCTCATCAGAGCGAAAAATGTCTGTAAATCCCACAAATTAGCCACAAATTCCAGAATAATGAAACAAAAATGAAATAATTAAACAAAATTAAACGCACTCTGGGATGCCACAGACTTTTAAATAGACTGGAACAAAACAAAAATATTGGTTTTAGGAGGAAAATGTGGCAAAAAGTAAATTGTCACTTCAGGAGTTTTACTGTGGTCAAAGTTCATTGTATCAGCAGTGATTTGTTGATGTTTGCTCTCAGTTTAAGAGTCAGATATCAGCCTGAAAGCAGCCTCACACTCTCACAGTCCCACGTCTGTGGAAACTGGTAATTAATTGATGGTCTTTGTAAAGTTCCTGCTGAGTGACGGTGAAAACCCTGCAGGTCATAAATGATTTAAACTCTGAGTTTGTGGACGAAGAAAAGAAGCTGACATAAAGTCTGTCTGAGAAAAAGCTGTTTGAACCCACAAATGAAGGAAATGTGAGCAACTTTACATAATCTGATTAACTACATTTGCAGTGAGATGAACTGAACGGTGACAGTTTGCAAACACTTCTTCGTTTCATTATAACTTGAAAAAGAGAATTTGCCTTTTTTGCCAAAAAGCTGCCGGAGATAAAAGTTGTTTGGGTTCAGATCATTCAAACAGGCAGACGTGTGAGTTAAAACACTTCACCTATGAACACTGAAAAATGCGAAAAAGAGCTCGAATCCAGAGAGAAGTTAGAGGAAAAACAGCACAAGCAGCCACTTAAAGAAAACCTTTCAGGAAGTCACCAACTCACACTGATCTGAAGGAGCTTCACTGAGGTTCTGATGGGCTGAAGCTCCATAAGACGACACGAAAAGCTTCTTTTCACGCTCAGTAACTCCGTCTGCATGATGAAGATACTCAGTCAGATGGACACTGCAGTGTGAGTGGGAGTATTAGTACATTTACATGTAAAACAGCCCAAATCTGAAGGGCAGGGGGGTCACTTCACTGATCTGAGCAAGCAGCCAAACCATATCAAATCTGCTCAAGATTATCAGACGGAAAAAAGATGGTTTCACTTTCAGAAGAGGACAGATTTGACGTAAATGCCTCCTTAATATGACAAGATGGATTCAGCAGAGCAGCAGAAACACAGTGGACATCTTCCTCATCAGTCGCACCATGTTTACTTACTGTCCAGTCTTACATCAGACAGGGGGAACAAGGACACCCGGTGCTCGAAATGAACTCAAACACTCGAGTTTCTGCATTCAAGATGCACTGAAAAGGTTCGTGTATGATCTTAAAAGTGAGAGTGAGAGCTGAATTAACACAAACAGGAGCTGTGAGAGGAACAAAAGGTTGGAGTGCAGCTGGCGGAGAGATGGTGGGTGGTGACCACTGAGTCACAGCCGAGGCCACGTCGCATTAAAAACACTTTGAATATCAGCGGATTGAGTTCAAAGCTCTCATGAGCTCATATGGAAGAGAGCAGAGTTTAGAGGTCAGGCTTGAAAGCAGCATGTTGTGTCGGCATCACTACTTTTAGCTCGTTTCGCTCCCTCGTCTCCACACGACCTCCAGCATCTCATGGCTCCTCACTCATTCACACACATGGAGGATGTGCTGAGGTATCACTCAACTATCTCTCCTCTTTTGCATCATCAGTTTGTTTTTTCTCACATGTTGTAAAGGTCAGAGGTCATCGTCTGCCTCATATGTAAGCCCATTTTCCTTCTTCCTCCCCCTGAATCAGTTTTGTTCTGATCTTTTACTTCTGCACAGTAACGACACCCTCTTTTCATGAAATCTCGTCACACCTGCTTATGTGCTCGTGATAAACTGTCATTCACTGATTCATTCTCCTGCAGTCCTCCAGCCCAAACCCTCCCATCTCTCTCTCCTCCATTCTTCTCTGTTCACAGCTCTTTTGTTGTGTTCTGATCTGTTCATTGTCCTCATTGTAAAAGAGTTGTTCCCACACACAGGCTCCATGAACAACACACACACCAGCATCACACGCACCAGCAACACACTGCAGCACACACACAGCAGCTTCATACAAAGCAGCATCACACACACCAGCATCACACACAGCAACATCACACAGCAGCAACACACACAGCAACATCACACACGGCAGCATCACACACAGCAGCTTCACACACACCAGCATCACACACAGCAGCATCACACACACCAGCATCACACACAGCAGCATCACACAGCAGCAACACACACAGCAGCATCACAAACAGCAGCATCACACACAGCAACACACACAGCAGCATCACACACAGCAACATCACACAGCAGCAACACACACAGCAGCATCACACATGGCAGCATCACACACAGCAGCTTCACACACACCAGCATCACACACACCAGCATCACACACAGCAGCAACACACAGCAGCAACACACACAGAAGCAACACACAGCAGCAACA
>JAPZDV010000012.1:1221023-1231356 GCA_029814665.1 Acanthurus lineatus | reverse complement strand
CACAGCAGCATCACACAGCAGCAACACACACAGAAGCAACACACAGCAGCAACACACACAGCAGCATCACACACAGCAACATCACACACAGCACACACACAGCAACAGCACACACACAGCAACATCACACACAGCAGCATCACACACAGCAGCATCACACACAGCAGCAACACACACAGCAGCTTCACACACAGCAGCATCACACACACTAGCATCACACACAGCAACATCACACACACCAGCATCACACACACCAGCATCACACACACCAGCAACGCACACAGCAGCTTCACACACAGCAGCATCACACACAGCAGCAACACACAGCAGCATCACACACACCAGCATCACACTCAGCAGCATCACACACAGCAGCATCACACACACTAGCATCACACACCAGCATCAAACACACCAGCAACACACACAGCAGCAACACACACAGCACACACACACCAGCATCACACACAGAAGCAACACACAGCAGCATCACACACATTAGCATCACACACCAGCATCAAACACACCAGCAACACACACTAGCATCACACACAGCAACATCACACAGCAGCATCACACACACCAGCATCACACACAGCAGCATCACAGGCCTTATATGTGCTTTTATTTGAGTTCTCTCTGAGTGAGACATCAGAGTTTTCTCCAACTTGTTCAGTTATAAAGGAGCCTGATGACCAGAGATACACTGTCAGCCTTATCCACACACACCCACACACAGACACGCACACACGCACACACACATGCACACACAGAGCCAGTGAACTTATTACTGAGGAGTGGAGGGACGATCATTACACACTGTGGCAGCCTTGAAAACTCTTATAAATTAGAAGAGAGCCTGAGCACATGGCAGCTTACAGTGAGTGAGCTCTCTAGAGTAATTTGTGTGTGTGCGTGTGTGTGTGTGTGTGAGCTGTATCTACCCACTCATGTTTTGGGTCTTTTACAGTCAGTAATTACGCCCCCCGCTCCCTCACAGCAGCAGGTAGTTACGTTACTTTAGTGTGATGCTTTCACTGTCAGATGGGTTTCGGTGTAGCTTTTTCCCTCACGTTTCTTTCCCTCATTATAAATATTTTACTGAAGTTTGGTTCATGCTGCCTTCACTGTCAAAGGTAACATCACGGCTGCAGAATGCACTTCTTCCCTCTTTGTTGTGTGACTGTTTAACTGTAAGCATCTTCCTGCAGAAACAGTCTGAGAGGAGACGTTTCCTCTGCAATGAGACCCAGCTGTTAAACAAGAAGAGTTACTAGTTTATGCATATTTTTGTTGTCTCTGTCTCCTTTTTCACTTTGCAGAACAACCTGCTAAGTTTTAAATTGCTGCTCCTGGCTGATATTTTAGGAAAACTTCACATGTAGTTACACAAACTGACAGTGTTGTGATGCAGACACAATGAGCACAAACATCAGTTGATACTCTGCATTTTTCCTGCTGGTTTTGTTAACAGTTTTGTTAACAGGTTGAGTCTTTGAGCCTCTCAAACTTCCTGTTGTTACTTCCTGTCCTTCGTTACAACATGATTTTGTTTTCATCTGTTTATTAATATTTAACAGTTGTTGTCTTTCCCACTTTGTTCTGCATCTGCGGCAATAATTTTCCTGTTATTGACTCAAAACTGAGATCATAAGTTTTTCTGGAGATCTGATTTGAAACTGTGTTTGTTGGTGTATATTTGAAAATTAGAAATTCATGTGTTCTTAACATCATATATCCTGTTTAAACAGTGCAGAGAGTTTCACTTTGTCATTTCAGGGCTGATTCTTTTGCTGCAACAACAGTGATTAACTCATGATAAATAAAATGTCTGAAGCTGCAGAAACAAACTCAGAATCTCTGTCAAAACCATGTGGAGCTTAAAAAGCAAGAAAATGTTAAATGTCAGAAAAAAAGTGATCTGACTGCTTTTAAGAGGCTGACAGGAGTGAATGAGAAGATGAGCGAGAGAGAAGCTGCACAAAGAACAGATTTATGTTCTGCTTTAATGGTGTTATGTAATCTTGCACTTTTCTCAAGAGAAAAAGCTTCAAGGACAAACAAACACTTCTTCTTAGATTTACAGTTTCTGATGGAAACTTTCCCCTTTTCAGGCATGAAAAGCAGCTGATGGAGGGGGGTGATGTTGGATGGTGATGTTGGGGGGTGATGTTGGATGTTGATGTTGGGTGGTGATGTTGGGCGATGATGTTGGATGTTGATGTTCTGGGATGATGTTGGGGGGTGATGTTTGGTGGTGATGTTGGGTGATGTTGGGAGGCATGGTGATGTTGGATGGTGAAGTTGGATTGTGATGTTGGGGTAACGTTCGGGGATGACGCAGTGATGCAGACTGTGTTTCACCCTCACATCCTGTCGTTTTGTTCACTTGTGTGACACAAACTGACTCTGACTGGTGAATCTGGCATTTTTAATTTTCTGTACAAACAAACGAACATGTTTCGTGTTGATGTTCTCCGGTCAGATCGGGTTTTTTCTCTCCCAGAACAAAAAGTTCAGCTCTTTAAAACGATCCTGCAGGAGACTCGGCACTCAGTTCAGCATCAGGTCTGATTAGATTTCCATACAGAGGATGTCAACAGTCTGACTCTGAATGAATCCTTTGTCCCTGTTTAAATCACATAGAGCTCAAACACACATGCACGCACACACACACATATACACACACACACACGCACTCACACACTCTGGCAGCTCGTGGGCTCAGACTGTGTTCGAGCCTGAAGCCTTTTTGTATTGTGCCAGGTGTAATCTGTGCACATTGTTCCCCAGAGACAGGAGCCTTTCATGCCTGCTGTTCGAGGCGGCGGAGAGAAGCTCGACATCTCAAAAACGATAAAACCCACCGAGAAGCAAACACACTGACAACAGTACGCACACGATCACACACACACACACACACACACACACACACACACACTAGAATCCACTTCCTCTCCATCCCTTCATCTTTTTTCCTTTCAATAATCTGTTCTCAGGTGTCTGAGGAGGATCTCAGGGTTCAATAACTTTGACCCTCCTTTGTGTCGAGTGATTGTGATGCTTGTGATGATGAAGGTGGAGAGGACGACACACACACACACACACACACACACACACACACACGCAGTGATGGAGTGTACGGAGAAACATGAGAGACTTCAGCTTCACAAACAGTCTGTCTGTCCACTTCACTTCAGCTGTGTTTGTCATATTTAACAAGCTGCGTATGAAAAACATCATCCAAAGCCAAACTGTTTCTAACCCCCGAACCTGAATGATTTCACATCATAGATCATCAGCTCAGTTTAACAGAGTTTATCAGACAGAGAAGTAAAAAGGTTCCATAAGAAACGTGTTTTAGACTTTAAAGCTCAGACTTAACGTCTTAGTAAGAAAATGTCCGAACAGGAACCTGAATCTTTTTAATAAGCAACAATTTAGCAACTATGTGCTAATGCAAACACTATGATAATGATGCAGCATGCAGAGTCCCAGAGGCCACACATACTGTGTGTGTGTGCACATGCATGCATGTGTGTGTGTGCTATTTGATCCAGCACTCAACTCTAATTGGTCCAAACTCTGCTTGAAGGTGAGCGGACAGGAAGTCTCTTCTGCTGAAATGAGCCAAACACACACACTTATATAGAAAGAGATGGTCACTTCTTGCTCTGTGCATGAGTGTGTGTGTGTGCGTGTGCGTGTGTGTGTATGTGTGTGTATTTACACCTGGATCAGAGAAGCTGGCAGGCAGGTGTGTGTTGACTTTGGCAGAGTAGATCAGCAGTCACCTTAAAAACAAACATGTCGTCCTTCACAGACCTGCTGAGGGAGACGCATCAAGTGTCACGAGAGCGCCAGTTACACACACACACACACACAAACACACACACACACACACACACAAACACAGCAGTGCACAGACAGTATCAAATTTTTTAATTTTTCAAAAAGAAATTCTTAGACTAACTTTCGTTCGCTACTTCTGCCAAAAAAACTCACAACCAAAACTTCTTAAATGCCAAAAGTGTGAAGCACACACATTAAGTCACACACAAACACACACAGACACACAAACACACACAGACACACACAAACACACACAGGCACACACAGTCACACACAAACACACAAACACACAGTCTTCAGGGACTCGTCAGTATCTGTGCAGCCCTGCTGCTTTATTCTAATTCTCTTTAGATTCTCTTCCACTTAAAGGTCAGCAAACATCTCTGAGACCTTTTTCTGCTCGACTTCAGCAGTTCAGAGTGAAACTGAAGGGAAAAGTCAGTCAGAGGTTTTCTTTACATCAGCACATAAATCCATATGACAGCACAGACTGTGCAGTGTGTGTACCTCAGAGTTTGACATTGTGTGTGAACCTTATGAGTGTGACGGTGTGTGAACCTCAGAGTGTGACGGTGTGTGTGTACCTCGGTGTGACGGTGTGTGTGTGTGAGACGAGTGGGAGCATGAAGGCAGCTCCTCAGGGAGACACAGCGATTCGCTTCGACCAGCGAGCCCATTGTAGAGAAACCAGGTGATTAGGGTGGAACTAACAGGATTGAGCTGATGCCTCGCTGCCGGGAGAGGGAGACAGCACACACACTCACACAGACACACACACACACTCACACACATACTGACACACACACACACTCACACAGACACACACTCTGCAAGGACACGGATGCATCCTAACATGCAAGAGGGCATAATTATACTTCGGCCGTTTGCACACATGACACAATGACACAGATCTGCACCTGCCTCACTTCATACTCCACTTAACACACACACACACACACACACACACACATCGCACACACACACACACACACACAAACACACACACACACATCACTGCTGGCATTTGACTCACTGTAGCTGCTTGTCTTTTAATGTTGGTCATTTACATATAAACATGTTTTTTGGAGGAAAACCTGACATTTTCCGTCTTTGCTCAGCTGCTGTAAGACTCTGAGTTTGCTGAGGCCGGAGTGTGTGTTGTGTGTGTTACTGCGTTACTGTGTTTTCACACTCTGCTGTCTCTCATCAGAAAACGCGGAAATGCTCACAGACGAGGTCATGTGTTAAAGTCTGATTTATGTAACTTAACTTCCCTTCTCACTTTCTGACGTGAGAGAAACGTCACCGTGAAGAAAACAACAGATTTCTCTGCAGCATCAGCAACATTTAGAACAAAGATTTCATCATTTTCGGACATTTTAATGTGGAAATGTTGCACATTGTCAGTTAAAGCTTGTGGTTTTGAATCTTTTTTGGTTTCCTCTGCGTCTGTATGTTGATGCTGTTTGGACGCTGCTGAGATGAACCCCAGAAACCAGCATATCTGAGCTCTGCCGTCGAACCCTGCTCTCCACTGCAGCGCTCTGAGCTCCCTGATATTTGATTTGCATGAGGAAACCTGAGCATCAACTTTTTCTCTCTTATTATCCCTGCTGTGCTGCATCCCATTGCCCTCGCTGTAACCTACAGAAATGAATGGCAGCGCGCCGCCCACAGCCAAGCTGTTATGTTCGTCCACTATAAGTCGGGGTTTTTCTCTGGAGGTGCAGCCTTGGAAGCTCTCAGCAAGATCTGATTTTCACATTCGAGTGAGCGTTTTTTCGCTCGGCCAACCTTAAACCCTCGCTGTGCAGCTCAGATTAAACAGCTGGTTTAAAGACTTTTTCTGTCTCCGACATTTTAAAGTTTACCAACTTATCTGTCTGCTGCACAAACTGCTTCCATCCATGTTCAAAATGTCATACAGGTATAATACAGACGTTACATTTTACACATAACATAAGTCGACTGTAAGGAGATAATTGATGGCATCAGTCTGATCTCTGATAAGTGAATTATAAAAGCTATGATACAGATCCTGGATCAGAACGATTCAAACTCTGCTTCTTCATGACTTTCTGCGAGTTACAGTCAAAGGACTTGATGAGAAACACTGATGAGTTCCTGCTTTGTTACTTGTGTTTGTTTTTTTTAAACAGATTGATTTAATTTGCTCTTCAAACCAAACGAGACGTGTTTCTGTTTCACCTCCTCTGTCTGAATGTTTCCGAGGAGAAGCAGCAAACAAAGCGAGCAGATGATCAGTCTTGTGTTAAAACGTCTCTGCAGCAGCTCAGCAGGGAGCAGCTGAAGCTAAAGACAGCAAAGCCTCTTACAGACACGCGGAGCAGGAAGCAGCAAAGTCAAATAAACCAGGCGGCCGGCGAGCAGAGAACAATGATGCAGAGAGACGAGACACAGCAGAGGTTTCTGTTTTTAAAGACTGAAACCCCAGAAACCCTGTCGGTTCGTGATCCAGACGTGATGCTTGAACAAAGAGAGAAGAGGATCATCAGCAGCAGCTTTGATGTGTTGTGCTTTGTGTTTTCTGTGCTGGAGTTCCTGTTACCTGTCTGCCCACCTGTCTGCCCACCTGTCTGCCCACCTGTCTGCCTGTGAACACTCATCCCTTAATAAAGTGCTGAAATCATTCCGCTGCCTCCGTCTCCTGTTTCCAGCCTCTCACATCCCTGCAACATAATCAGACTCAGTGTCTCCAGGTGAGAGGAGGATTTTTTATGACTTCATTAGTTCCATGAAACTCGCGTCCTCCTGTGTTTTTTCCACTTTCTGCTCATGAAGCTGGTTCACGAGATGAACTGCCACTCTGTTCTATAGGACACATAATATAGATTCTACTGTGTGTATGATAATAATCTACAACCTGCAGGCATTACAATGCATGAAGCCACGAGCGGCTGCAGGTTCATTTCCCAGTGAGATTACCTGTGAAATAACCTGCACACACACAGAACCGAGAGGCAATTTGGGTAAAAGCACCGACCTGGAAATACGTGAGCTCAGCTGTGAATATGAGGCTTCTGGGGGGGAAAGGGACGGCTGATTGACTGAGGATTTAAATGAGGGACAGTTTGTAAAACCTACATGTTACTGAAGGTGTGAATATTCAGAAAGATCATTTTTTCTGACCAGAGACGTTTCTGTAGTTTCCACAGGGTCAAACTATGTGTGCAAGAGCTTTTCTAATCCTGCAAAAAGGACATGAATTGAGAATTTTTCACCATCAATATGCCATAAAACTTCCAGTTTAGTTTTAATGATGTTAATCAGGGTTTTATAAATGAGCATCCCCTCTTTCGTTCCTGAAAGACTTGTGAAGGTTTGCGTGTTTCATCTGCAGCGGCCTGATATCATCATCTGGAGCTGCAGGGCACGTTTGCAACAAAGACAGCTTTCTGTCTGCAGTTATCATCATGTCAGATCGTCGCTGTGATGTTCTGAGCGTCCGAACATGACGGTAAATCCTGCGGGCTCAAACATCAGATCATGTGCCGCTGCTGAGCGTTAAAACATCAGACCTTCTGCTTCTTCTGCTGCTGCTGCTGCTGTGAATCAGAGGCCGAACGCTGTCGACGCTCACACGAGCTCAAAAACACGCTTACAATCAGAAGGATGCGATCAGCGCGATTAGTCATCAGTTATTTAAGTCTTTACAGTAAACGGAGTCCTGACTCACGTCCCTTTAACAACATCCATCTCCTCTTATTTCCTGACATCAACCTCATGTTTCGCATCAATGAAAGCATGAAATGTTCCAAAAACTAAAAGGACATGAGAAGTAAAACGAGTGAACAGTTTGTTCTGTGAGAAGATGCACAGCAGCAAACATCTCATGTCTCGTGCTTCAGTGCATCGATGCAGAAACATGAGCTCACGTTTAAACACGGCACGGCGGGAATCTGGATTACTTCAGTATTTAAGTACAGTTACTTTGCAGGCTGCTGCTCTGATGAACCTGAGTCTCTGTGTTGTTTCTGTGCTGAAGGCAGGAGGTCATGACCCCAACATGCTGCCTTCAGGGACAAAAATACATTTCTGCTCTGTTTTTTGATCATCGTAAAATAATCTCTGTTTTATTTAACGCTTTTACCTTTTGACTCCATGTTCGTTTGTTTGATGGGAATCATTTATTGATCTGTTTTCCACCATCACAAGCTAACACTAATTTGTTTCTACAGTGTAAATTAAACCTAAAAATCCTTATTTAAACACTTTTCCTCCTCATCTTTCCCCTGTGCAAAGCTAAAATTCTGCCAAAAAGGGAAAGAAAACCAAGAAAATACATGAAGAAAACAGAAAAAGAGGAAAGACAGAGGGAGTTTGAGTGTTTTTACAGAAGATTCCTTTATATTGAAAAAAGAGGAGTCGGCCATGTTGGCTGTATTAAATAACCTATTTGTCAACGTTTCAACAGCAGAGGAAGACAGGAAGAGAGAGAATCAGAGATGTGGAAGAGGAAGAGAGAGAGATGGAGAGAAGAAGAGCAAAAGTTATGAGAAAGCAAATGTTGTGAGTGAAACAGGTAGAAGAAGAAGTGAAGAGCGAAGCTGTCGGTCTGTCTCACCTTCACGTTTGGCTTCCTCGTGGAAAATCCTCTGAACCATCCTGAAAGAGAAGACACAGACATGAGCGAGTGAGACAGGAGAGTGAGACAGGAGAGTGAGACAGGAGAGTGAGACAGGAGAGCAAACAGAGTTTAACTGAAAGGAGAAAAAAGGTTGTGAGTCAGCAGTTTGAATAAGCGAGGCGACTTCAGCCTGAACAGGTTCAACATCATTCAGTGACTGTAAAGCAAAGGCTCCTTTATAAAGTCAGAAAAAAATATTCAATATCTGAAATTCACCACTGACTGGAAAATCATCTGCGATCCTACAGTACAAAGTCTTTTTTAGTTATTTCCTCATGATTTGCTGCTAAAACTTGCAGAAACATCGGTGCTGTTGTGATTCAACAAAGCATGAAATGTTTCAATGTCTCATTAAAATGAAATGAAAAACAACAAAAATCAAATTCAATCAGAAATCTGCTGCAGTTTGAACAACTTTATCTTAAAACTGCATGATTTGCATGATTTTATTGGATAATATTCACTGTTTATATGTCTACATTTTAGAATATTTGATGATAAATTAGAGAGTGAAACAGCCTCTGATTCAGATCATCACTTGTTAAAAGGCTGAAAACTGAGAGCTGGTCTTATGTTTCAGGTTATCTGACCACTGAGCCCCAAAATCAAGACAACTGCACCTTCACAGCTGCTTTAGGCTCCAACCTGAGCCCCATTTTTAATCTGTGAACATTTATAATCATTTAGAAACTGAACTCTCATCACTGACGTACAGACGGAGTCCTCACTTTGTAACTCTGACAGGAAACTCAGGGAGGCTCTGCAGTTTCCAGGTGGATCTTTTTCATGAACTTTAAGCAGATTTCTTGATGTTTATCTGCTCAAACTGTAGAAACCTGCTGAACCTTCACTGTGAAGATCAGAGTCCAGATCAGAGACAAACAGGTGGATGAGCTGCGATCTGGAGCCATGTTTCACCCCTGACCCCTGACCTGCTGTACATGACTACTTTGTGTGTGTGTGTGTGAGTGTGTGTGAGTGTGTGTGAGTGTGTGTAGGCCTCCTGCGAGTCTCACGGAGCTCCTCAGCTCTTTCCACATGGGCGAACACTGATCGGATGCTGCTGCAGTGAAGGAATCTGTCAGGAAAGTTGACTCAACGTGAAGTAAAAACCTTGACAGCTGAAAAAATGACGTGTATCAGGGGAGTGAAAACATCGACGGGAGCCCTGAGACATCCTCACACACTGCGGGGACGACATTTGTCTCCATCCGAGTGGAAATAAAAATGATTGTGTCCCTGGCTCTGGGGACTGCGAGGCTCTGAGGCCTCCGTCTGTCAGCTGAATGAAGCTAAAGAGACATTTATTTTGATCAAAACGATGCAAATTATGACTTTGTCCTCTGCAGGAAACCTCAAGGTACGAAGCCAGGGAGCTCATTTATTAAACTTTAATCAGAGTCGACTTCGTTGTGACATCATATCGGGCTCAATAACACACAGTTCAGTACAGAGACAAATGACAACATGATGAAACAGTGTGAACCTGGAAACCAAACATTTTCTGTTTCTGACTGAATGTTTAAAAATGTGCATCAAAGTAAGTTTAAAGAGCATCACCAAGAAGCAAAAACATGAACTTTAATCAAACCCTTTAGCTCAAAATGAAACCAACAGAGTCCAGATTTGACCTTCAGCGGGGTCACTTCAGGCTGAGAACACATTCATTCATTCATTCATTCGTTCATCATCCTGCAGGTTTTTTTCAGGTGGTTCTTGTTTAACATTTCATTAACTTTTTGCTCCTCTGAGCTGCACCAAGGGGCAAACTCCCCACTTCCGCATCGAAGCCAACCAGGAAGTACAAAAACTTGCAATTCCTCGACTGACCAC
>JAPZDV010000012.1:1201123-1216246 GCA_029814665.1 Acanthurus lineatus | reverse complement strand
ATCCTCCAAAATAAAACTTCTGCTCTGAGACGAAAGCATTAAAACACTCAGCTCCGTAAACATCGAACCTGTGTGCAGGTAAAGTCTCACCTGATCGTCGTCGTCTCCCTCCTCTGCCAGTTTCTGTCGTCCCACCTCGTAGAGACGACACACGGTGTCCAAACTCACCGTGTCCTGGTTCTGCAGAGGAAACAACAAAAACAGAAACAGTGTGTTTGAGGTTTCAAAGGAGCTTTAAGGCTGATTTTTACTACATGATCATCAGAAGACAACAACTTTTGAACAACATTCAAAGAAAATTACATAAAAGGGATCAAATTAGTCTTTTTTATATTTATAAATCAAGTGTAGTGAATCAGTATGCAGGCATGAAATTAAAATCCCTGTTTAATGGAATACTTAATGTGTTTACCATTGAAGAGGTGCATTTGTGTTAAAATTGTGCAAAGGCTCCAAAATTCTCCAAATTCAAGACTTTAACTTCTTTGGAAGTTTTCTTGAAAGAACCAACTCTTTACAACCCTTTTCTCGATTAATAATCTGTCAATGTGTTTCATTTAGAAATTTAGAGTCTTGAAATTAAACCTGGAGCCAAAGCCTGTTTAGTGCACTTTAAATGATTCAAAACAAATCATGAGTCTTTTTCACACGCTGAAGCTCCACTAAACGTCCACGCTGACATCAGATCACAAACACATCACGAACACGGAGGCTAAACTCAAAGCCACGCACCTCGATGACGGCCAGGTAACAGTCTTTGGAGTCGGTGCACAAGTCAAAAATGTTCCTCTTCACGTCCACCGTGGCTGAAAACAGGAAAGCAAAGGTCCGTGTTAAAAACAGCATGCACTGTAACTGACCAATGAGCTTTCATTCTGCAGTAAACAGGAAGTGCAGCCTACTGATGGGCTTGTAGTCTGTGGCATCGAAGGTTCTGAACGACGAGCCGAAGGGACTCTTCATCTGCTGGTCCATGGCGTCGTCCTCGTCGTCCGCTTGCAGCATCGCTGTGTGTGAAGGTGTGTTAATCTTAACATGTACGTCACTGTGAGATGAGCACGCGCACACACACACACACACACACACACACGGCCCGTACCTCCGTACATGATGGTGGCGTTGCTGTTGAAGACCAGCCTGCACTGGTCCAAAGCAGGGACGGTGTGCAGGAGGTGGAAGGTCCTCAGGTCCCACTGACGCCTGCTGTCAAGGCTGAACAACAGGAGAACGACGCAGAGGAACATCACAAGGAGAAGAAGAAGAAGAAGAAGAAGAAGGAGAAGGAGAAGGAGGAGAAGAAGAAGAAGAAGAAGAAGAAGAAGAAGAAGAAGAAAAACTCTGCAGGCTGATCGACCGCTCATGCACCCCCTCTAACTTTTAAACTTCCTGTTCCTGATGACTAACTATCGCTGTGAAGATTCATCAGTGAAACTCGTCTGTAAGTTAGAAATAACAACCCAAACAGATCAGCCAGCCTTCATGAGCTGATGAATGAGAGGATACAATCTCCGTGTTGATGATGACCTCCAGGCTGTTGGGATGGAAGACGCCGCTGATGTTCATGTTGAACTTGTCGAACTTGTGAATGGCTCGTGACGCCCGGACGTCCCACAGCACGCCGTCGTTCAGCACCAGGTCGTCCGTGGGGTTGAAGGTGGCACAGTTCCTCTTGTAGTTGTTGGCCAGGGCGGGGTCGTTCAGGGTCAGGATCATCTGACCCGTCTGGATGTCGTAGATCTGCAGCACAAATGATATTTAAATCATAAATGTTGAAGAGAAGTTCAGTCATTTAAAATCAGACTGGATGGAAAACATAAAAATTAAGGAAGGAAAGAGGAAATCAGTAAAACAGAACAGAGAGAAAAGGGAAATGGAGGCACGGATGAGTTACAGAGGAAGTGAACTGGTGGTTAAACGTGGGAGGATGTGATGTAATAGAACGGCTCAGGCGACCCACGTGAGCGACTTGGTCCTCGGTGCCGATGACTCGGTCCTGAGAGAGTTTACTGAACTCCACGTAGTGATCGTCTGCAAACGAGTTCCTGACAGAGAAGAGAAACGCTTAACACAGGATGGTTCACACACTGCCAGGAAGTACACACTGTAAACTGTGAGTGTGTGTGTGTGTGTGTGTGTGTGTGAGAGCTTTACTTCTTGCTGAAGACTCCGTCCATACTCCAGAGGGAAGACAAGGGGAAACTCCAGGAAGCACAAGTGAGAAGCATCTTTCCATCCTGAGAAACAACGACATGTTATTAAACTTTGTCTTTATGTTTAAATTCACAAGCTGCCACT
Source organism: Acanthurus lineatus (assembly GCA_029814665.1). Taxonomy (NCBI): domain Eukaryota; kingdom Metazoa; phylum Chordata; class Actinopteri; order Acanthuriformes; family Acanthuridae; genus Acanthurus; species Acanthurus lineatus. Next base: position 1,213,951 of record JAPZDV010000012.1, on the reverse strand, counting down.
AGAGGTCTCTCTTGGAAACATCTGCAATAAAGTCAGAACTTCATAAAATTCATAACAGCAACTTGTTAGCAAAGAAAACAAAACCAAATTGTTTTATTCCCTCTCAACCTGTGAATAAAGTTTTTTTTAGATGTGTGTGAACGCACCCTGGAGGGTTCGAGGTGTGTGATGGCGGATGTGTGGCAGGTGTAGTTGGCCACCTCCTCTCCGGAGAAGACGTTGTAGAACTTAAGGTGGCCCTAGCAGGTTCCCAGCATCAGGAAACGCTCGCGGGCTGAGAAGGCACAACAGGTGAAGCCGCTCTCGTCCCCGTCGCCTTCGTGAAAGACCGACATCGGACGAAACCTGAAGGAGACGAAGAGGGAGGAAAGAAAAACAGAAACATGATGAACTGGATTAAATAAAGTTCATGTTTTCTCAAAATCATCTGATAATGATGCTGCGTCCATCTTAAAACAACCTGCATCAAAGACTAAACGGGTCAGGAGAACCAACAAAAACACTCTGAGTGTCGCTTCATCACCTGCTGAATATCAGGTGTCTGTCCAGGCAGCCTCTGTCCACCCCCCCATACTTCGGGTACAGCACCCTGCTCCCCAGCCGGGCGGTGAAGTTGGGGGAGGCCTGTCGTCTCTGCTTTGGCTCGGGGCAGCGGTGGGGGGTGAACAGGGAAAAGGGGGGGCAGGTGGTGACAGGGTTGGGGCAGTGGGCGTGTTGCTCCCTCAGGTACTCGGTGATGATGCTGTCGAGGGTCGGGGGGGGAGGGTGGTGGCGCTCCAGCGGCTTCTTCATGGCTGGAGTCTGAACGAAGGAGAAAAACGGTCGTGAGTTACAGAGATCTTTAGGTTTTTTAGCTGCACGATGCAGCTCGCATCACGCAGAGATCACTGATTGGTCAGCGACACAGGAAGTCCTATAAAACCTCAGCACGGTGGTAAGTGTGTGGCTGAGAGGGGGGGTGAATACGAGCCGAGCTGAGGAGACGTGAAGCTGTGACTCTCTCAGTACAGCAGACACTGTCGCTGAATAAAGGCTAAAGCTTCTTCAGGTCAAACTAAAGCTCCTGTGTGGGTCACAAACTGGGAAGAATGAAAAACGAGCAGCATCACTCTGATGATCAGCTGAAATCCAGCAATGATGAGAGAAGCTCTCTGCAGCGGAAAGTGAGGAGAACAAAGCGGAGTATGGCAGAAGAGTCCAGATGAGTTTTAACATGCAGCTTCTGTTTTCTCATCTTTTGATTGTTGTGCTGCAGGTTTGCAAACTGTCAGTGCCTCGTTTTCTGTTACGAATACGTACTAACATGCAGCTTTTAGAGGAAATGAAACACACAACATGAAACAGTTCAGGCTGAAATAATCCTGAGTGAAAGAAAGAAAAAACGTCTCTTTTTGCAGGTGAACTCTGCATCAGAAGAGCATAAAACTGCAGTATATTTTTAGCATGTTGTAACACTGAGGATGGGAAGTGACGGCTCAGATGCAGCTGATCAACACTGACCTTTCAAATTAAAACACAAAAACAAAAACAGAACAAAGTTATGGACTGACCTGGATAAAAGCTCCGTGGTCAGACTTCTGCTTCAGCGCCCGCAGTTTTTTTCCTGAGCTGCAATGGGCCACGGGGCGCTCGCGTGAGAACAAAATCCGACCAACCAGGTGTGAGCCCTGCCCCTGAGGTCCAGGATGAGGAGAGGGCGTGGGAGGGGGGAGGGCGGAGGAGGAGGAGGAGCATGAAGGGTGAGGACTGACGAGGGAGCGAGAGGAGGAGGGAGTGGAGGGGGAGACTAAAGCTAACGAGGACACAGGAGAGGATCCAACATGGCCGGCGTTGCGAGCTGCGATCCCGCCAGTCAACCGGCAAGTCCTGGGATTTAATGAGGAGGAGGAGGGGGGAGGAGGGGTGACACAGGAGGAGGAGGAGGAGGTCGGACACAGAGGCGTTACGGGTAAGTTTGCCTCTTTGACGAGTGTGTTGGCCGTGTCGTGGAGGCCTTTGGCCGCCAGGTGATTTCTGATCAGCATGAGGAGTTCCTTCTCAGAGAAGGTGATCCGTGATTGGGCGACCACGTTCGCCCTCTGCAGACGGGCCAATGAGACGTCGGTGCCCATGAGCAGGGGCTTCCCGGACACTCGCTCGGTCAGCTCGGCAGCGTATCGGCAGAAACGGACGTGTTCGCTTCGTTTGTCCTGCAGCACCGGCTCCTTCATCAGCTACGCAGGTCAGAGGGATAAAAAATACATCAATACTGGAGAAAGGAGTTTGTTTTTGTGAATAATATGAGAACAACCAGGAAAAAGTTCTCACAAATCATGTCTGCATATTCCTTTAAAAAATGAGATTTGGTACAAACTTTCTCACTCTCGTGCTCACCTGCTGAATGTGGCTGCTGGTGAAAAGCGGCAGTTTGCTGATGATTTGTCGGACGGCTGAGCTGCGTGAGAGTCCGACCAGAGCTTTGCAGGCCAGAGCTCGGATCAGGTCGGCGTCAGTGATGGGCATCTTCACCGACAGCAGCGACAGGAGCACCTGGAGGAGACGGATGTGTGAGTTTGGGAGGATCTGTGTCACACTGAGCTTCAGAACTTTAATCCCACTTTAAATATTTCATTTAAACCTGAGAAATCTAAATTCAGAGAGTTAAAGATAACGAGAGTTCTGACCTTGATCCCGTTGTTGTTCTGCACCACCTGCCACATGTGGGCCAGCACTCTGTTGTGAGGGGTGGAGGGCTGCTGAGGGTGGGGGGGCAGCCTGAGGGGGGCAACTGCAAAGGCACCCACAGTGTTCAGGCTCTGGTCCGGAGCGCACACACAGTTTATGATCACCTGAGGTGGGACGGGGGGGGAGATGGGGGTTTAAGGTAGAGTTCAGATCAGCAGACGAGCAAAATCAGAAATAATTTGAAGTAAAATCTAAAATTTGCTCTGCAGTTTTTCAATTCAACTGTTTCACTAAATTACAGTCAGTTTATGTCTAAATAAACTGTTTCATAAAGACACAACACCAACAGTGACGTCAGTGTGTTTATCAGAGAGGATTTCAATGAGACTTTTTACTGAGATCATCCAGTTTCGACTTTTTAAAATGTCAGGAGAAGAAATATTTGTGACTTTTTGAAGGCTTCACAGATAATTTAAGCGTTCATGTCGAGACACATAACTGACATAAAACAACAAGATGAAGAGTCTTCAGCCATGTTCATCATCTCAGTGTAACGGGTTAGCATGCTAACAATGGCTCACTTGCACTAAACTCAGAGTACAGATGTACTTTTGACCTGATGATGGCGCTACATTTCAGTCAGGTGATCACCAGAGTTTTTGGGATTCATCATCTTGGAAACATTAAATGTCTGAACGTATTTTAACGGCAACCTGTTGGACAGTCGTCAGGATATTTCAGTCTGTCCAGACTGACTGACACCGCCATGTTTGTTAGCCACGCTAATGCTAACAAACAGCACTAATCGCTGATTAAAGCCCTCTGCTTACTTGGAGTGCAGACTTCTGGATCTCAGCATCGTTGACAAACACTTCGCCCTCTGCGACGCCCAGAATGATGCTCATACCTGCAGCGAACAAAAAAGACACACTGATGCTCATCCAGAATGATCCAAAGGCTGAAACCTTTCAGATCAGCAGGACTGAGAGTGAAAACACAGAGTTTTACTGACCCACAGTGGAAACAGAGGACCTGGTTTCATCCAGAACCTCTACAGTGTCTGCAAGCACCAGCTGGACTTTAGGAACCACCATGAGGATCGCCAGGATGTCCAACGCATAACGCACCGTGTCACTCCTGCAGACAGACAGAAAGAGGAGGAGGCGTCTTTTCACAGCTCACTGCTGCTTTTCTCTGAGGATTCACATTCACCTGCAGCTTTACCTGCCGTAGTACGTCCTCCAGTCACAGGCTGTGGATATGAGCTGCAGCATCAGAGGGACACACGACAGCTTGTAGAAAACCTCCACTGGTTCCCAGTGTAGCTGAGGAGGTCCACACTCGATGAGGAACTCCATCATCTCAACGACCTGCTCTCTGGTGTACGTGTACGCCTGGAAACAGGAAGCCACGAACACAGAGGAGGAGACCGATCAGTTCACGGCATCAAACAGGTGGAGACGTTTTCTACAGCTCCGACTTCATGTGCATGCAGCTCAACGCTTTCAGTGATTATTGCATCAAAGTTTGATGTTAATTACTTTTTATCTCTAACACACTGAATACCTTGTAAAACGGCTGCTGGGGAACAACAGCGCCTCCGTCTGACGAGTGCAGGGACTGTTTGACCTGTTCGACCTTCACAGCCAGGTGAGCCCCAAAGTACCTGAGCAGAGTTATCAATGATGAATCACAGTCAGTCTGTTGAGTAACTCACTGGTGTTTAAAAGCATCAGTCTGTCCTTTGCAGTACCTGCGCAGAGCCATGCAGGTGTGTTTGGCCGTCTGCCTGCTGGAGAAAACCTGGTCATCGCTCATCACAGACACCTCGCTCTCCGTGTTAAGGATCTCCAAAGTGCTGATCTGCAGGCAGAGAGCGAAACTCCAGTTAACTCCAGCACCACTAACAGTAACAAACTCATTTTTTATTATTTTTTCCCCTCATTTAAACCCTTAAAGCAGGTAAGATGATCTTCTGACCAGGTTGACCAGCCTGCGCAGGCCGTCCTGCTGGTCGAAGAGCTGCAGCACGGCTCTGAAGGAGAAGGAGATGGAGAAAAACATGGTGGCGTGGCAGACGCCTGAAGCGTGGGACGACTCCAACAGCCACAGCGCGTAGGACACCATGTCTGCCAGCACGCCGTCCGGGAGCATACACACCTGCAAACACACACACACAGACAGCAGAGATAAAGAACTGGACTCAAGAAGCATGGAGGCGGACTCTGTGTGTGTGTGTGTGTGTGTGTGTGTGTTAGCCGTACCCTCTCCATGGCATCCTGGTTGTATGCCAGGTAGTACAGGCAGAGTGAAACTCCGGTCGCTGCCATAGACGGCCTCGGGATCTCCAGGAGTTTCTGCACGCCTCCATGAGCGATGAACTCTGCTGCGAACTTTTTATGGAGGAGCAGCGAGGCGAGATACTGACGAGAGACACGAGAGACACGAGAGACACGAGAGACACGAGAGAGAGACTCACAGCTTCATATTTTCAGACCTGATTAAGAAAAAATGTGCTCATGTGTGACAAATGTGCCTGACTGGTTCGTGAACATCAGTGGTTCACAGCTGAGCGTTCCTTTAAAATGAACAGCTCGCGTTCTGCAGGAGGTGACAACTGCTTTTCATTAAACCAAAGCAACAACACACACATGATACAGTCAAATAATCTCATGTGTACGTTTAAGATTAAGTCTGATGAAGAGCAGTAATGTTTGAAACTTCCCCTTTGATGAAGCAAACAATGAATCACTGGAGCTCTGCAGTGTGTGAGCTGTTTATCTGTTTCATGATTTCCTCTCCTTCAAATTTGCAGCTAAAGTTACAGTGTTTGGAGGCAGAAGGTGAGACACGACTGAGTAAAGTTGGTGAATTTAATCTTTTTGCAGCTCAGATCAGCTCCACCCACTAAGGTTTAGCTTATCCGTCACACACAGATACATTCCTCTGTGGGGAGGGGCCAGAAAAACCACCCCTTGGATGGATGAAGACTCACTCAGTTCCTGTCTAACTTCACAAAATAATGCATTTACAAGATAATTAAAACCTGTTTGCTGTCAGCAGAAACTCATGTAAACAAACTCCAATACAATCAGAAAATTTAAAACATTTAAAAATGTTTCATGGAAAAACTTTCATTATGTGACTGAATCTTATAAAAGTTTTCTTTGTCTTTTAACAAAAAGCAGCCTGAGTTCACTTCCATTCATGTGATTCATGCTTTAATAAATATACTTAATTAATGAACTAACTAACTGAATTAAACAATGAGCAGACTGAACAGATATCCAGCTTTTTACTGACTGTATGAACTTTCTCTTTCTTTCAAATTATATAACATTATAAGATATAGAGGATATTTGGGCAAAAATAATCTACATTACTTCAACAAATCTTCGCTCTGTAACCATCAAGTTTTGATGGTTTGAAGGACGACGGTCTTACCAGCAGGGCATCGAAGGTGAGCTGGACATTTTTGGTCTGTCTGAGGTCGATGTAGTTCATCAGTAACGACCGCGTGTCCAGCTGCATGAAGACGGCGAGCAGCTGCAGAAAGAGAGATGATGGATTTAAATAATTTGTTAACATGGATTCAGATGTGTAAAGCAACACAGCCGGTGTGACCTGACCATCAGGGATCCATAAAGAGCAAACTGTGGTTTTCTGGGAGTCTCACCTCCTGATAATCTCCCAGCGGCGTCAGATACTGCAGGATGAGCCTCTGCTCCATCGCCGGGCTCAGCGGGGAGAGGCGGTAGTCTGAGCCAATCACCATCGAGCTCATCTCAGACCAGGAGGTGATGTTGGCCGGCTGCTCGCTGGAGTCGTTCCTCTCCGCCTCCTCCTCAGTCCTGCAGGAGGAGGTGAAGTTGAGTTTCTGCTTGGCCTTCCTCCCGTTCTCCTTCACCGCCCGTCTCTTCCCGCCTCCTCCTCTTCCTCCCTGCCTGTCCTCCGTCTCCCTGGAGGCGGGGTCCGGGCTCGCTTGGTAAACAAAGCCTGGAAGCAGTCGTGTCGAGCTGGATCCGCTGCCGCTGCCCCCACAGCCACCTGTTTTCTGGGCTGAACCGAGCTGTGACAAAAGCTTTGAGCTGACCTTTGACCCCGAACAGCTGCTCTCCTCCTCTTCTCCTGCATATCGTCCCTTCATCTTCTCCCGCTGGTCAGCCGAGATGCTCGAGGTCTGTGTTGTTTCAACCTGAGGGTCCTGAGGTAGATGCTGGGGCTTCTTAGTGGAAGTAAAGTGGCTCTTGGCTTCTTCGGTCTGCAGCTCTCGCAGGCGCTGAATCATAATCGGCACCTGAATGTTCGGAGGAAACGAGTGATGTTGTCAGTTTAATGAAGAGTGTTTCAGACTGTGGATGAAGATAACTGTGTCTTATAACATGCAAACTTTACTGAATCTGGATTAAAGTATTAAGAAGAAGTTGGAAGAGTGTGCTGAATGACATAATGTGTGTGTGTGTGTGTGTTTGCGTGTGTGTGAGACACACCAGCTGAGCGTTCTCCTCTCGGTAGCTGGTCGCCACTTCCTGGTTGCTCATGGCTCTGGCCAGCAGACCTGCAGCGTAGACGCACAGCGGTCGCTCTGCTTCACGAGCCCAGGTGAACAACCGCTCAACCAGACCCTCCTGCCACACACACACACACACACACACACACACAATAAGAAAGTATCAGTAACACTTTAACCCTCTTATTTAGCACTAATGAGCAGTATATGAATATGTAATATATGGTTTTTAAAACACTATAAAGCAACTTAATGACCACCTGTAAATGAAAAGGGAGTAAATGATTGTTCAGCTATCAGTTATTCAGCTGCCAGTCTGGAACTTTGTCTTTCTGGAAAATTGATCTCTTGAGTATCCTGATGACTTTACAAGATAAAACTGATTCCATTCAGCTGCAGCATTAAAGCCACTGACAGGAGAAGTGAGTGACCCTGATCATCTGATTGTTATAACATTCTGCAGGGAAACTTTGGATCTGTTCATTCATGTGGACGCCACCTGACAGGCACAAAGTACACACCCTGACTACACACCCAGAGTTTTTCAAACCCCCCTTCACTGTGCACCATCTGATAGAGCTGAGCTGTACCTTCTCCTGAAAGACGACGGCCGTCTCCAGGCCCGGCATGATGTTCTGCAGCAGACGACAGGCGGCTGTGTTGAGGCTCAGCTCTCTGCTGGTCATTATATACGTGTCCAACAGCTGGAAAACACACAGGAAACTAATCAAAGCTCCATTTTCATGGTAATTCACTTGCTTTTTTCATATACAAAGAGAGATAAAAGGACACTTTTCAATTTATATTTTAATTAAACGTTAATTCTTTACAGACATTTTATCTTTATTATTGAACAAGGTGACACAAAATGACAGCTCAGTCTCATTATCAGGCTTCCTGCTTATGAGAAATTACCATCTTACTGTAATTTACAGCAAAGGATTCCCTAGTTTCTAAAAATAACCATTTACTTTTTTTGTGTGTTTTGAGTGCAAACTGAATGTCTTTGGGTTTTCATCCTCCAATAAGTCAAAATGGCTATTAAACGACAAGTTAGTACTAAGTTTGAGTGAAATTTGTCAAAGTTATAACAAAATTCATCTATCACACAGATGGGCATAAACAGCTTTCACAAACCACAGAGACACTGTTCAATAAAAGATCCAGCCGTTCTCACCGCATTAGTGAAGTCGTCATTCATGAACAGCATCTTCAGCAGCTGTCCCAGCATGCAGTCTGGGTCTGCCCGACCTGCAAAGTCATGCAGGAGTCAGAAACTCAACAACCAATAAGAACAGAGGCTGAGAGGCTTTGGTAGTCACATCCATCACCAACACGGGCACATAAAACATGTGCTTTTGGAACTTTTTTGGATTTTTATAGAGACAAAAAGGCAGAACGGCCATAAAAGTGTAAATGGATGTTAACCTGGATGACGGTCATCAAACGGATCAGGGTCTGCTTTGTGATACTCTCCCGTCTCCTTTTCAATCAGCTCAGATATTCTGTAGAAAACACAAAGATGAAACACACAATCACCTCCATGAAAAACATCCTGAGACGCAGAACGGACAGAGAGAGTCTGACGGTAAAACTGTGTTTAATCAGATAAAACGAACGACACAATGATGGCAGCTTCTCAGAAACAAGTCACTGCGTACTTCGTGAGGATGGACACCAGCTGCTCCGTCGTGCCCTGCTGTGCTTCCTCCCATTCGTCCAGCAGCGTGCCGAGATCCGCCTTAGCATCCACCGCCATGGCCACCGCCATGGCTGCCGACACGGCTGCTGACAAGGCAGCAGACTGGATCGATGCACCAGCAGCCAATGGTTGTTCTGGGGAAGACATCGCTGCCTGGAAGATGGAAGGAGAGGAGGAGGAGGAGGAGGAGGGATAAGTTGAGAGGAAAAAATGAGAAAAAGATCAATAATGGCAGTTCGAGTCATTTTAAAGAGCTTTGGGTATGTAGTTCACCAATCAATCAAAATGGTACTTTGAGTTTGTCTAAACACACCTGCATCTTTTAGCAGAGTTTGTATTAAAGCTCTGATTTTAGGTTTTTGTTTGTTTACTTTTCAAAGTTTTTTGCAAAATTGATTTTTCTGTGCGTGTGAACTTGAACAGACTGAAGTTACATCTGCAGTTTGTTGAAGTAATTATACATACATTATCCATATCTGCATGCATAATGACATGAGCAAATAATTAATGCTTTAGTGAATATTTCAGCCGTGACACCCATCGATACCTGGAGATTCTCCAGCATGATAACACATGGTTCATTCACAAGGGGCAAAGCAGAATTTTTTAAAGAGAGATGAAGTTTGGAGGTGCAGCAATTAACAAATAATAACAGGAGTACAGAGTTGAAAAGTCATACAGACAAAGAAAACTGTTAAAAAAACTTGAGATGAATGGCAAACGCGTCCTCTCCACTTGTCACATTTCTATACCTTACAATAATCATATCCATGTTTTATTATTGAAGTTTTCCATAACTTACCCGCCGAGGTCTGAGGTTTGCTCGACGCTGAGTCATAAAGGCTGTTTGTTTCAGACACTATAAAGCTTGTGACAGTTCAAAACGCCTCCGTGCTGCTGTGGATCCGCACCAACAGGTGTCCTCCGGCGGGGACAGCTGGCTCACCGGCCGCCGCTCGGAGGACACCCTCTGCCCCGTGCGGGAGCTCAGCTAACGCGGCAACAAGGTGACAGTTAGCAAACTTAGCTAGCGTTTACTCGCTTAACGTTAATTCACGCGGTTCATCTGCGTTTCCTCTGAGCTTCGGTATTCAAAAGCACACGGTTCTTCTCCTCTGCTTTGTATAATGTTGATTTAAAGTCCTTAAACGTCCCGCAGAGCTCGGTGAGGAGTGGCGGCGGCAGCATGTTGACAGTTGCCTCATGTCACAGTCGGACACAAACAGCTTTAGCTAGCAAGATAACGGTGTTTTAAAACGTGACACACTCACCTGAAGATGAGATTCCTCCCTGTCGTTTCTCACTTCAGCCCGTCGTTTGCATAAATTCCGCTAAATTTGCCAAAAAAAAAGGTGCAAAAGAAACAACGCTGACATTAACCGTTCAAAAGAAAAAGTTTCACGTTTATTTTTCAAACTTCTCCCGGCGGCAGCTCGCGACGTCACCGCATGACAGTCGACGTTGGATGACGACAGACGGCGAACTTCCTGCTAGGACTTGTAGTCCACAATAGTAACGAAACTTTTTTTTGGTCATATTAAGCCTGTTTTATGTTTTACAGATTTGTTGTCTCGGTGTTACAGCATTATTGTACAAATATGAATTCGTGTACATCTTAGTTTCCGTTTTTACACATTTTTATCGATTTTTTTGTCAAAAAAACAGCGAAACTTCCAGTAAGTTCACTAAAATCATTTAAACTCAGTGTTAACTTACCCCCTTTTACTATCTTTGACATCTAACGGTCTTCATCAGCAGATCGCAGATGCATTTTAACCCTCCGAACAATCACGTTCTCGAGTTTTTGTCTGTTAGTTTATTTTATTTTAAACTTTGAAGAACCTTTTTTAGGGAACGTTCTCCGGAGGTTTCTCCCTACATCTTAAAACATGTATTAATACAGGAATATTCAAATAGTGGTAACGATTTCTTCTTATTTATTTGTTTTCTTGTTTTAGTAGTAATCAGTTGCGTGGATCTTCTTCTCGGCGCATATTACGTCACTTCCTTGGAGACAACTTGTCAGTTGGAGACGCGTAACCATGGTAACCCCAAAGCCGTTGGTTATAATTTTTGTTTTTGCATCGTAAATGAGAAGTTTTTTGTGTCTAATATCATTATTGGTGGTCAAATTTCATAGATAAGTTCATGTTTTTAGTTGATACACATTCAGAAAGTTTTTGCAAACAGTAACATGAAGTTAAAAACTGATTTCCACAGTTTACCTGAGAGCAAATTCAACCGAAAACACATAAGTTAGCTTAAAAAACCTGCTTGCACATCGACACTGAGAGTTGTTGAGGCTTTTTTTTAGCTTCATCTACCTGTTTCTTAATTCCTTAATGTTGTCTTTATAGCTGATGCTTTTTTAAAAATTATTTTTACTTTAATCATTATGTAACTAAATTATCAGAAGTAATCATCATCATCATCATCATTAAGCTAAGCCATTATTTTGAATTTCTCTTTTCACTCTGTACAAGACTGTTTTCTCTTAATTGTAGCTTAATGAAAAATCATTCCAGATATTGATAAGTCTTTTAATATTTGAATGAAATTGGTAAAATTACCGTCCATGATTCATGCCAAGAGAACAGAGAAGTTTGGGCAGTTTATTAAGTCTTTTGGACAAAAAAAAGCATTCAGCTTTCCTTGTGATATTCAGTCTATTCCATCAGCGCAATTTGGAAAAAAAAAAAAAAAAATGAGCAACACTTTGTACTTATTTACAACATCATATGAGGCACATATAAAACAGTAAAGCTGTAAAATCGTGAGCTAAAAACAGGAGAGCTGCCAGTCTGCTGCCAGCAGGGTTCCCACACAGCCCGACTGAAAAGTCCCAGAGTTTAATTCAAGGATTAGGATTATTCTTTACTAATCTCTGATTTTACAGTTGGCACAATAAAATATTCCTCCACAGGAAACATTCAAGTTGTTAATGATTAGTCAACAAGTCCGTCAACAGAGATACTTTATTAGCAACTGTTTGGATAATTGATTAATGAATTAGTTTGTTATCTTTTCATTAAACCTTGGTTTCAGTTTCTCAGTGCAAAATGTGCTGCTTGTCTTCTTCTTACTTTAATGTGAAAGAACATTTGGGTGATTAAACAGACCAACTGTTTATGAAAATAAACACTGCATCGTTTATAACAGACAGCATCAGTATTATTTTAAACACATTTTTAGCATAAAACCAAAAGCAGCGACAGATGAGATCCATGATGTGTGTGTTTTTCCAGACGTGTGGGAACCCCGAGGCTCGGCTAGTGTGTTTTCAGTTTGTCTCCGACCAGCGTCATCAAGAGTCCGTAGAGAAAAGCCCCCGTGAGGATGAGCAGAGTGCTGGACACGGGGCCGAACGACAGGAGGGCCCCGAACACGTAGAAGAGCAGCAGCAGCAGTATGGTCCTGTAGCTAGCCAGCGGTCGCAGGCTCAGCCTCGGCTGCCGGTGCCTCTCCAGCGCCCGCCGAGATACCGGGCTCTGCTTTAGCTTTGTGCTGGAATCCAGATCCACCAAGTAGTGACGACCGAGGCGACCCAGGAAGTCTGGACGTGAGCAGAGCGCATTCATGTGACCTCCGAACTGTGGAAGGACGACAGCAGACAGATGTGAACATGTCTGAGGTTTAGTCTGTGGTTGTCATTGTGTCATGACATGAGCGAGGACCTTTTTTAATGTTAACTTTCCATTATGCACATGTGAAATTCAGCACTTGTACCTTAAAATCCAGTACAACTACAGCTGGACTGAAGTCTTTCAGTAACATTTGTCTTGTCATTTTATTTGATGTGTTTAACTCCTTTGTATTATCATATAGAGACACTTAACCAGTGGCGGTTTGTCAATAGGGGGCGCTGGGGCGCCGCACCCACCAAAATTCAACAGAAGAATTCTACTTAAACATAGCAGAATTTTTCATTAAATTAAAAAAAAAAACGAATAAA
>JAPZDV010000012.1:1161211-1177920 GCA_029814665.1 Acanthurus lineatus | reverse complement strand
CACACACTCACTCTCACACACACACACACACTCTCACACACACACACTCACACACACACACACTCACACACTCACACACACACACTCACACTCACTCACACACACACACACACACACTCACTCACACACACCCACACACACTCAAACACACACACAGACACACACACACACAGACACACACACACACACACACAGCCTTGACTGAGTCCCTCATCTGGTGCCTGGTTGCCGTGGTGACGCCGTGCTGTGCGGCGGCATCACGTGCCTGACGGAGACGAGTCATTGGTATTCAGGAGACGACGCCCTCAAACACACAGCGACACACAGACAGACAGGCTGACAGACAGACAGACAGACAGACAGACAGACAGACAGACAGACAGACAGACAGACAGACAGACAGGCAGACTTACTCTCTTGGTGGATAACTCCATGTTCAGGATGGGAGAAGAACTCTGCAGAAAGCAAAATGGATGAGTTTAGAAACCTGCAGCTCTACACAGAAACAACCAGCAGCATCTGTTCGTAATAAGTCATGAACGCAGGTTATTTTATAGTTTAACAATAAACTTTATGGTCCAAAATGTCTTCAGTTCACTGAAACCATCAATTTAACTGGAGATTCAATAAACGTTCTCATTCTCTTTCTGTGTTTTTCAGCAAAAAAAAGTTTTTCTGTCAAAGCAACTGGACGACACAAACACAGATCCATCTTTCATCTACATAAAGATATTCATTCAGTGTGTCATATAAACAAGCTGCAGCGTGCATGTTGATCGAGATAAAAGATGAGATTTAACAAACAGAAATGAACCAAAGCAAAAATCTGACAGAGTCCAAGTTTTAAGAATAACTGCACGTTAATTATCAGCCTGAATTTGTCGACTTCACAGTTCAGAGAAATGTTTTTGGGTGAAAGAGAGAGACTTTACTAAAGAAACTAAAGAAAAGAAATGAATATCAGTGAGAGTCGGTTTTCATAACAGAAGAGACGTCATAGAAACCATCAGCATTAATCTTTGAGAAACTGAGATTTCCTCTCTGAGCTTCGTTAATCTCCTCTGAGGCCGCTGACATTAAACCCTGATGGGTCTTTTTCTTTCCTCAGAGGACTAAATTACCCCCCAGCTCCATTTTTCTGGCTCATTGACTCGTGTCAGCGTTTCAGTGAGGAGTGAATGACCTCTGACCTCTGCGAGCAGACGGGTCAAGCTGACGGAGGAGGTGAAGGAGTGAGACGGTGATCTGGTTTCTCCTCCGTGAGCCTCGAACACATCGTTCAGCGTTCAGAAACCAGGACACAAACAGCAGTTTGTCGTGCTGCGTTCGATGGCAGCTGGGTCACGTCACCTTCGTCCCCGTTTCACATGAAGCTGCTGGAAACGTGCCACTTCCTGTTTGAATCTCAGCTGTGAGGAAAGGTTTCCTGTTTGTTTGTGGCTGTGTTTTCTGTCTTTCTTCCTTCCCTTCACCTGCTCTCTGTTTTTAAACCTCAGCTTCATTTCCTCCTTTTTTCTCCAACTTTTTTAAAATCATTTCCTCCTCTGGTTCTATCTTTTCTCATCTGTTTTTCCAGATTTTTTTATCCTCCTTTTTTGACCTTTTCTCCCATTTTTTCTGTCCTCCTCACTCCTCTCGCTTCTCTCTCCTCTTCCATGTTAGCTTATTTACATAGAGGACCTTGGGAAAAATGCGCCCTGTTATCTGTTTTCTGAGTTATTCCGGACAAAAATGTTCCGATGGAAAACTGCGTCGTCACGTCCACATCACATGCTGCACGGCCGGCAGATGAGACACCAAAACCAGCTCTGTGGTTTTAGCCATAAAAGTCCCGTTCAGCTGCAGAGTTCACGGAGGAGAAACTTCCCGACTGGAAGCGTTCGGTTGGATTCAGGTGGAGCAGGTGGAGCAGGTGATGGGAATCAGGATGTTTCTAACAAACCGAACTTCACATGAAGCGTCGCTTTTGTTAACTTGCATGAGAATTAATATGAGAAATAACTGAAACATTTCTGAGTCTGCTGTCTAACACTATTGGACTGTGAGGAAAAATGTGAAACGTCAAGTCTTTAAAACTTTATTGATCGTTGTTGTATTTTACCTGGAAAACCGTCAGCTCCTCCAAAATGATCTCCTCCGTCTCCCAGTTGTCTTTGATGACTGAAACCGCCTTCACCACCCTCCCATCGTCTGCAAACAGACACAGCATTTATTTATGAGTAAACACACACACACACACACTCACACACACACACACGCTGTAAGTATGCTGGGAAAACACTCAGAGTTTTTTCTTTGAGAAACAAAACTTAAAAAAGACTGAAAATGTTGCAACAAACAGCAAAAAGAGCCTCACTGACCTCATTAGATAAACTGAGATCTTTGCCTGAATCTTCCCAAAACTTTACCACAGCGTCACATCAGAACACACAAAGAGTTTGTAACAAAGTGCATCACAAACAAACAAACAAACAAACAAACAAACAAACAAACAAACAAACACCACTAACAGATGTGGTAGATTTTCACAGACCTTCGACTCATCCAACCTTCGTTTTCATCGTTTTCACAGATTCACCGCAGCAGAAATGACAAACTCTGCATGTCAGAGTTTTTTCTCCGACTCGCCACGCATTCTGCACCTGTTGCCATGGTAATGGAGGACATATTCTATGGCGGTGACCATGGAAACGGAGGAATCCATAAACTGAACGCTCGCAAAGTGAGAAACGTCAGAGAGGATTTATAGGAATCTGAGTCCGACATCTTCTGCAGCGCCAGCTGTTACAACGACTCTACACACACACACACACTGCATGTTAACACCATAACACACTGAGGCCGCACACACACACACACACACACACACACACAAACACATTCACACAGAGCAGTCAGACACTCACACTGACAAGCTCATAAATGCACCAACAGGCACGTTTGTACATAAAAATACAACATGCAGACGTTCACTATAAAAACTGCAGACACAAACACACACACACACACACACACACGCACACACACACTCTCACACACACACACAGGCACAATGTCAGGATGCTCCCAGGGAACCTCATAAACCTTGGAGAAGCCTCTGTGGGAACTCTCCCGTGTGTGTGTGTGTGTGGGTGTGTGTGGCCTCAGTGTGTGTGTGTGTGTGTGTGTGTGTGTGTGTTTACAGATGAGCCTTCCCTACATGGTGTAATGATGCATGTGGACGTCTGCGGCCGTCAGAGACCTTTGTGACTCTTCAGTTTAGATTCAAACTCAGGCAGCTTTTCTTCTCACAGTCTCGACCCAAAAAGGCAAAAACACAAATCAGGACGGAGCTGCAGCTCGAAGCATCTGAAGGTCCCGACAGAGACGATTATGTGAACGTCACAAGTTCTTCATCTAACAACCAAAATATTCTGAATCCAGAGTGTGAAAACACTTTGGAGACATTGGAAATTAAACCGACAAACATCTCGTCTTTACTCTCCTCGTTGGACTGTCATGTGAACTTTATTGTAACTGTTTTCATTTATTTTCTGCTGTCAGTTTGTTAAAAAAACAAGTCAGCCATCATACAGACCGTCTGCGTCACCACAAGAGGTCGCCAAAGCTTCACAGTCATGAGGCTTTCTTAGTTTTAGGTGGCCGAGAAAGTTTTTTTAAAAATAAAAATAAAGTAGGCTCATATCTCAGCATTTCGTCTTAAAAACACTGAAGACTCCAGATTTTCTTCCAGTGGTTCGACATTTCTTGCGTGACGAAGAATTCGCGCAACTTTTAAACCAAAAAAGTACCAAAATTATCTTTAAAATAAAGTAGAAATCCTCTCAGTTCATCTTTTCTGGTGTTCATTGATCAGTTTGGATTTGTTTAATCTGAAGGTGAAGACGGTTAATCCTCAGATTACAGAGAACATTTGATTGCAGTTTTATTGCCACAAGCTTAACTCTTAAATCTTGTCGGAGTCTTTTACTTTTCTTCTGATCCTCAAACGTTCAGTTTGAAGATTTTTCTCTGCTGCTCCTCCAGCTTGAAGCCCATCAGCGTTTCACATTTGTATGAAAATGAGCAGCTCAGTTTGACCTTGTGGTTGATGTTTAACATCTGCGGTTAGTGGAGGTCGAGGTCCTGACATCTGCTGACCGACGGAAACCTGAAACCGTTTGATTTCAACATTCAGAGATGATAAGAAGAAAGCTGAAGCCAGCGTTTGCAGACTTTCCTCCACTGTTTTACAGTTTTGTTGGTTCGTTTAACAGAAACTTTGAGGTTGAAATGTGACGTTTGATTCATTTTAATTTGTAGAAACTTTTACGATCAAACTTTTAAAGAGGTCAAAGGTTAAAACAGCGACATTAATGAGGAGCAACACACTTAAAACTGAATCAGAGAGCCTCAGTTCACCTCAGAGGGACCTCAGACGTTTTTAACGTATATTTTACTTTTAGAATAAACCGCCTCGACACGAGCACGTGGCCGAGCAGCGTCATTTATATGAGAGGGACATTATCTCTCCCTTTAAAACCCACGAAGAAGAGTCAAAGAAATGAATCCCGGAGGAACGACGTGAAAATCGCAGCACTTGAAAGTTCAGCCGGAGCATCAATCAGGCCGGCGAACGAGCCGGCGATGGCGAGATGAGAGACGCTGGAGAGGAATCCACTTAGAGGAGAATTATGGAGCCGTGGAAGAGCTGAGGCCCCTCAGCCTGTCACCAGCCGCTAAATAACCCCCCCATTCATCACACACACACACACACACACACACACACACACACAGGCTTCAGGGTTTTATATGAACACACTCACACTCACTTACAAAGACCAGACACACTGAAGAACCCGTTCACCCTCACAGCTCCTTCACAGATGATCACATGATGTTTGCACACAACAGACGAACAAACGTCACACACTCGTTCACTCGTTCATCCTGAGCGACAGAATGAAGATGCGGTTCGGTGAAAGTGTGAAAGTGTGGAAAGACGCTCTGAGTGTTTTTTCATGTTGGTTTCTTCTCGTCCTTCCTGCTTTCTGACTCCAGTTTGTGTTTCTGTTATTGAGTTTAATAAAATTTGTAATCTGGGTTCTTCACAGTGGGATTATATCTCAGATTTTTCCATAATCTGTGTGTTTCCAACAGTAGATGCTGATCAGTGTGAAGACACTGAAGAAGCTCAACAATAAACTGCCCTAAATGAGGAGAGAAAACAGCAAATTGTGTTTATCCTCCTTAAAAATCACGGCTAAATATCATCATTTTCAGTTTAAGTTTATGTTTTTTTAGAATATTTTCACACCTGTCTGCCATCAGAAAACCTTCTGCGACAGGACACACTTTAACTACTTTCAGCTCTGACTCACAACTCCAACACACCGTTTTCAGACCGTTTTCAGATTGTGATCAGACAAACAACACAATAAATTGCACATAGTCAACATTGCACATTACAAGATATTGCACACACAAATACATAACACATATTGCACATTGCACATATTGCACATACCCTGTGGTAAAAAACCCATGGAAAAATTGCACAATCCCTGCAGCCTCAAACAGCACTATTTAAATTTTCAGACATCCTGTTAAGTTTTAAGAGAAAGTTCAGCTCCTCTCAGTGTTTAACTTTTTACAGCGTTCACCTTCAAACTATTAATGAAACTTAAATTTCACCTGAAAACTCAGTTACTCTCTTTATCTCCACTTGACTTGTTTCATCTGTTTCACTTTCAAAGCTTTTAAGACGACTGGCTTTTTAACTTTTTTTAACAAATAATATTTTAAGATAATTCCACTTTATTTACTTTTTACAGCGTGTGCACACCTGAGCATTAAATGTTTTTTTTTGTTCATTTTCTTTTGCTTCAACTCCCAGCCCCTCCCTCCTCATCCTGCTCCTCCCCCTCACCTGTGCCCAGGTGTAGGACATCGTACGGTCCGTCCTCAGCGTCCACTCGGTCCACGACGACCCTCTTCAGCATGTAGTCTGCGTTGACGCGGGTCAGGATGGGTCTGCCCCCTAGTGGCGGGACGGGCTCCCACATCAGCTGGTGCTGCCGCATGAAGCTCACCACCTCGTCTGGGAAGTCCTTGGTGGACTTGTGGAGAGCGTCGTAGGTCTCGCTGGGACACTGAGGGACAAAAAAAACAACATCAGTGGAAAAAGTTTGTTTAACGTCAAATCAGAGCGCCGCAGGAACTCAGTGTCAGAGCCTCACAGAAGACCTCAGAGGTCAGAGGTCAGAGGTCAAAAATCTGTGGATCTCCCAGCAGGGAGAAAGAAATAACACCTGACACTGAAACCTCAGCACCTCCTGACGAATGGAGGTTTTTCCCGGAGGATTCGACCTCTTAAATCAGCAGAGTTCGACCTCCACGCGGCTTCATCAGCTCGTCTTCATCAGCTCGTCTTCATCAGACGAGTGTTTGGGGTCTGATCTCTCAGGAAAGTCTCACTCACACACACATTAATGCAAATCTGCCTTTGTTCACTTTACAGAGAATAACGGACCATGAACTTTGATAAATGATCATCTGACTGAGTTTTTTAGTGACATTTAATCCAGTTTTAACAAAAACACGTAAACGTCTGACACACTGACAGAGACTGAAATCAAATAAAAATATATTTAAAGACTCAAAAGTGACATTTATTCACAGACGAGCGTCTCTGTCCCACTGACTCCAGTCACAGGATCTGTTTCTGCCATAGAAAGTGTGACTCCAAAGATAAACTACCAGACACACACACACACACACACACACACACACACACACTCATACTGTTTTTGTCCACATTCTTAAAGTGTTTGACAGGTTGAAGGAAAAACACCTTAAAATCTGAACTAGAAAACATCTGCATCACTAATTACAGCAACAGACAGCAAAGAAATGTTTCAGGAAGGTTTCTTTTCACACTCCTCTGCAGCTCGCTGTGTGTTTGCGTGTGTTTTCTGAAGTCTTTGCCATGTGTGTGTGTGTGTGTGTGTGTGTGTGCGCTCACCGTGCCGGGCCTCGGGTAGGGAATGCGGCCCTTGTACTCCACCCAGCGATAGTCGGGACCTTCTTTGTGTGCAAACGGGCCGTTGAAGGCGGCTCGGATGGACGCCATGGAGAAAACACACACCGCCGAGCCACGAAACACGGAGCTGCAGGAGAGAGGGGAGGAGTCAGGTTGGTGAGGGGGAGAAGGTGGAGGGTTTGAGGTGAGACGGGTCGCAGAGACAGGTCCGACTCAGAGGAATGAGAGAGAAGAAGAAGAAAAGAGAGGAGAAAGGGAGGAGAGAAGAGAGGAGGCAGGAGAGGAGGTGGGAGTGTTTCGTTACAACAGGGCTACAATAACACGACCAGCTGGGCCTCTTCACCTCTGACCCTGACACCCACCCACTGCTGACCTCTGACCTCCACCCTGCTGGGCGTGCACATGTCACTGTGAGCGTGCACGTGAATGAGGAGATCCATCACTTGACTGATCTGTTTCTGTTTTTTTTAAAACAAACTTTACATCCTCGATTTCCAATAAAGTCACCAAAAGTTTAAATTTTAACAACAATTTTCTCAGTTTTTCGACTAAAGTTGACTGTTTTTATGAACAAACAAACAAAAATGAGCAATAAATGAGATGATTGAAAGGATGCGACGTCTCGTTTCAGGTCAGAATGAAGAGAGATTAACAGAAAATAAGAAACAGTACAATGAAAAATTAAACTTTCAGTGTCTTTTATATGTTTTTAAGAAACAAAAAAAAAAGCTTCCATGTTTGTTTCAAAAAACAAAATGTCAGATTTTGTCATGTTTAAATGAAACAGCTGCACTTGGCGACATTTCAGTGTGTTTTGTGAATTCAATGCAAACGAAGCAGCAGATTTTAAAAGAGAGAAATATTAGTTTTGGCTCTTTGAACTGTAACACACTGACTCTCATTAAT
Source organism: Acanthurus lineatus (assembly GCA_029814665.1). NCBI lineage: Eukaryota > Metazoa > Chordata > Actinopteri > Acanthuriformes > Acanthuridae > Acanthurus > Acanthurus lineatus. The sequence goes on along the minus strand of JAPZDV010000012.1, from coordinate 1,169,993 downwards.
GTAATAAATAACACTTGATCCAACAGTTTCTGACCTGCTGATAAAAGACAAAGACAAAACTTTGCTTTTTTTAATCAGTTTTATCATAAAAATGAAATAAAGTTGGATCATGTAGAAAGTTTCCTCACCTGGAGGTGCTGAAGACGCCGTAGATGGTCGGGTTCTGAGGATCCTTGGACTCCAAAACAAAGATGTCCTCTGCAAAAACACAAAGTTTCTTTGAGTGAAGAGAAAATAAGAACCAAGAATAACATTAATATACTTTATAAAAACCCTTTTACAGTCATTTATACAAATGAAGCTGACTGATTCAACAAAGGTTCAAAAACACTAGAAATGTTTGATGTTAATCCACTTTCTGAAATAAATAAAACTCAGCACAGAGATTTATTCGAACACAGTCATGAATCGGACGAATCGGCCTCAAGAGAAACAAAGTGAGAACAGATCAGGGAGGAGAGAAGAAGGAAGGAAAGGAGGAGACGGCGCTCGCCTGTCAGAGTCTTTCCAAAGTTAAGAAGAAGCAGAAAATAAAGACGGAGGGAGGACAGCAGGGTCACGAAACCAATCTGTCCGTCCAAGAGGAGTTTAACGAGGAAACAGGAGCGACGGAGCCAGAAAGGAAGGAAGGAAGGAAGGAAGGAAGGAAGCTGAGGAAGGAGGGACGATCCTCACCGAGCTCGTCAAACTGAGTGTCGACGCCTGATGGACCGGGGACGGAGCAGACGAGCCGGGCTTTCAGGAAGGTGGTCCAACGGTTGATCAGACTCCTCTTCCCCCCCACGTCGTTCTGCAAGGAGGGAGGAGACGAGGGAGGAGGAGAGGAGGAGAGAGGAGGAGAGAGAGGAGACGAAAGACTTTAAAGGCCAAACATGTCGTTTACAATCTTTCCTCCATGTTGTCTTTGATGTGCTGCACTTTTCAATGAAAGACAATTATTGACAACTAGACCTCATAAATCAAGATTTTGCAAATGAAAATATGAAAAGTTTCTGAAATATGAAGCGTTGTTGTGGAATAAATCACCTATCAGTGTTTAAATGTGTTAAAATCATTTTTTCAGCTTGTTAAAAGGTGCAAAGTTTGTTTCTTTATGTGCTCTTAAACGTTAATATGAGTCATTTTTTAGTTAAAAAATGCATTTTCCTCAGAAACACTTAGCTTTTTTAGCTGTTTTCTGTCTTTATTAGCTAACAGCTAACGCAGCAGGAGCATCACTTCTTGTGCTGCAGATAAAATCACAGGGTGAAAAACAGACTGAGACGTTTTCGCAAACTGACGTTCGTCCCGACTCTTCTGTCCTTCAGCTCTGTCTCTTCCTGCAGCTTCATGACCTTCATGTGTGTGTGTGTGTGTTCACCTTGCAGACTCGAGCCACTCGGCTGTAGACCCTCCTGTCCCACTGCCCCGCCTCCACCGCTCGCTCCTTGAAGAAGAAGTAGACTTTGTCGTCGTCCGGGCTGTGAGTGTCAGGGATGGAGAAGGAGCCCACGAACTCCGGCTCTGAGGGGGAGACGGGGGGCGGTGAAATAAATAACTTACTTCAGCAGGTGAGGATGATGTTTTGTGTGTGTGTGTGTGAATCATCAGGTGTCTGAACTCCTGACGTTCCTGCAGCTTCTCACCGTTCAGCCAGTTGTGGTCGTAGGCTTCGGTCCGGATGTAATGTTGGCTGCTGCCGCTGAGAGACGTGCGGAAGATCGCAGCGTTGGCTCCCATGAAATCCACCGAGGTCCCTGCATACAGCTCCCCGTCTGCAGGGGGGAGAGAGACAGACAGAGAGAGGGAGACAGACAGTCAGAGAGACAGACAGAAAAACAGAAAGAGAGAAAGAGAGAAGTCAACAACTTTGCCTAATGATCATCTTCATCTCCTCTGACTTGTTTAACAAACCAGAACATTCTCAGTTCTGTCGGCTCTGTGTTAGCACAGTTTACATGAAGGTCTTTCAATTCAAAACACAATAAACCAGCTCAACAAGTGTCGCTGGGTGTTTATGGCTCAGTTTTTTTCTCTGTCAAACTGAAACTAAACCGCTTTGTAACCCCGCAGATAAAAACACACAAACCCGTTCCGTCAAACACGACTATCTGCTTTAAAAAATCACTCTGACAACTTTAAACTGATTTCCTGTGGGGTCTTTGTGTTCTGATCCAAACGTTTTGGTGTGTTTTATGTCTGTGAGTGTCGCACGGGGCGACAGCTGACGTCAGTGTGTGAGGCGAGCGAAACGGACCACACACACCAGCACACACACACACACACACACACCACAGCTGGATGAGCGATCTGCAGGCGGGAACCAGAGACAGCGGCGGGTTTGTGCGCCGCGGAGCTTTACTGCCACCAGAATACGAACCCGGCTGCTAGAGAGCGACAGAACATGATTTAATGCATCCACTGTGTGTGTGTGAGTGTGTGTGTGCATGTGTGTGAGGACACTCAGGACATTGTGTGCAGAATGCAGGAGACCCACCAGTCAGCCGGGCAGTGAAGGGCTCTCTGGGACTGAAGGGACATTTCCCTCTGCCCGACTCCACCACATGAGACAACATGAACGATGGCTCCTACAGAGGAGAGAGACCACACACACACACACACACACACACACACACACACACACACAGTGACTGATAAACAGAGGCAGGAAGAGGAAACAGACTCTCTGCTTCCAGTTTTTCTGATGGATTTCTTCTTGTATAAGTTTTAATTGTGGGCAGACAATGGAAGCTCTACAAAGGGAGACTGATTGACTCCATGACGATGTTTGAATAAAGTTTATAACTGATGTTTTAAACATCTGAATAAACTTCTGCATGGTAGCTGCATCCGAAATATGTCAGACTGACTTTACATTGTCTCTGTTTGTTTAATAATCTGCAGAAATAAGAAGAAAAATCACCAAAAAATACAAAACAAGCACAGAAATTTTAGCTTAAAATGGTTTAGCATCAGAGGACAAAGAGTGAAGCATTACTGAAGGGATAAATAATCATGTAAATTGTTGTTTACCTCTGTGTTGAGTCCTAAGTGCACATATGTGCACTGAGGGTGAAAAGCTCCAGTGCCACAAGCATAAACATGGGTCTTATTGAAAGGCTGCAGCAGCCGCACGAAGTTGGCACATTCTGTCTGATAATAAACAGAAAAACATTTGGTTTCAATGTGATGCTTTTTACATTACTTCATGATGTTCTAGAAATAAAAATGCAAGTCAAACAGGTAAAAAAAAAAAACTATGAAAAAACTGGTAAAAAGATCAGAGGATTTTCAGGTTTGTAGAGTGAATATGAAGCAACCAGCAACCCGTTAGCTTAGCTTAGCACAAAGACTGGAAACAGGGGGAAAATGTTAGCTTAGCTCTGTCCTACAGCGACAAACACACCGACCACAATCTCTAAATCTGCCTGATCAACACGTTTCAGCTTTTCTTCAATCTATAGAAAAACTTAGGTGTAAAAACAACGATTCAACAGAAACACAAGTGGAAGAAATCATGTCATCTCGAACAGAAACACAGGTGGAAGATCTCATGTCATCTCGAACAGAAACACAGGTGGAAAATCTCATGCCATCTCAAACAGAAACACAGGTGGAAGATCTCATGTCATCTCGAACAGAAACACAGGCAGAAGATCTTATGTCATCTCGAACAGAAACACAGGTGGAAGATCTCGTGTAATCTCGAACAGAAACACAGGATGAATATCTCGTGTCATCTCGAACAGAAACACAAGTGGAAGAAATCATGTCATCTCCAACAGAAACACAGGTGGAAGATCTCGTGTCATCTCGAACAGAAACACAGGTGGAAGATCTCGTGTCATCTCGAACAGAAACACAGGTGGAAGATCTCATGTCATCTCGAACAGAAACACACGCAGAATATCTCATGTCATCTCGAACAGAAACACACGCAGAAGATCTTATGTCATCTCGAACAGAAACACAGGTGGAAGATCTCGTGTCATCTCGAACAGAAACACAAGTGGAAGATCTCGTGTCATCTCGAACAGAAACACAGGTGGAAGATCTCGAGTAATCTCGAACAGAAACACAGGTTGAATATCTCGTGTCATCTCGAACAGAAACACAGGTGGAAGATCTTGTGTCATCTCCAACAGAAACAACTTGTGTTGGTCGCCACACAAACACGAAACACTGTGACAGCGCTGAAATGACCCTGTTGGAACTGCGGTCTGCTGATTGGCTCCTTCTGACTATAAACTTCTTTCTCTTTGTGGCGACGAGACAATCATCTCATCTGACTCTCAGCAAGAAAAACAATTTTCCCCCAAAAAACTTTGAACTTTTGCCTCTAAAGAGGAGAAATAGTCTGACGGAGTCTGATGAGAATGCACACAGAGCACAGAGTAAACACACAGAGGGAAAAGATGTTTATCACATCACATTTTGGTTGTTTTCTTCTTCTCTGACTCAGAGTTAAAGAGATTTACCTCCAGACTTTTCCCCGCCAGCCTGCAGTGCTCCACATGCTCCCGAGCAGCAGGCCAGTGGATCTGATGAAGGACGGATAAAACACATGAAAAACATTTAAAACACATAAAAAACAAAAGTCCTCTGCTGCAGCTGAAACCTCTGAACGACAAAAACAGGAAGTCAGACAGGTTGTTTGTGATCAGCTCTGTGTTTTCATTGGCTCACTGTTCGCGTGGGCAGATCCAAGCTGTCGGGCCTCAGCAGGTAGATGTGGTCCTTCCCTCCGACCAGCAGCCATCCCTGATCCTCGTCCAGCAGCAGAGCCTCGTACCCGCCGCTGACTCCGCCCTCCCAGAAGACCGCCGAGCTGTTCTTCAGGTCTGACGAGAGAGGAGACGTTTCTGTCAAACTTTTAAAGCTTTGATTGTCTCTCTTTAGTACAGATCTCCTTTAACTCTGCACCTCTGTGGTGCAAAATAACCAAGTAAATTTACTCGAGTACTGTTCTCGAGTCATTTTGAAGCACTTTTCTTAAGCACATCTTAGTTTTCTACTCAAATGAAACAAAAGTTTTTTAATCCCTGATTTTTATTCGATGAGATTAAATGTTTAAAGACAGTTGAAATTTTTTACTTCCTGAAGAAATTTTCAAAATAAAAACATCTTAGTTCTTGTTGTGTGCAGTTTTTGTTATTTACTTTTTTATCTTCCATTAAAACTAAGAGTTTAATACAAGTTTTCATTTGCACTCCACCACTTTATCTAACTGCTGTAGTTACTGGTAACTTTTAAGATTACTTTTTTTATACAAAACATATGATTAGCTTTATAAAATCTGATGCGCAGCTCACGTGTTGATTCATCAGGATGTTCCAGTTTTACTTCAGAGGCTTTGAGGAAAGAAAGTGTTAAACAGTTTTGGCTGCAGGGTTTTTAAATGCAGTGAAGCATTTTTACAGTGTGATGTTTTATTTTGTTAAATGATTTGAACACACACACATATGCAGCAGCAGCATCAGCGGTGTGTGTGTGTGTGTGTGTGTGTGTGTGTGAGTGAGTGAGTCAGGCTGCAGACTCGCCGCCTCTCGTCTCTCCGGGGAGTCGCAGTTAAAGCAGGCAGAAAACGACCTGAACAAGCAGAGCAAATTAACCCTGAAGCTGCTTCACCGCCACACTGTTTACTCTGAGACTCTGCCGGCCTGGTGGATCCAAACGTCTGCAGCTGGAAACGATGACCGAGGCCAAAATCACCGGGTTTCACTGCGAATCATTACATCTGAGCTGAGAGGACGAGCAACCACAGCGTCCCAAAGTGTGTTTTACTGCTCAACAGTTTCTCATTTATTTAACATGAACTTTTAAACTGACTGCTTTCTCCTCACTTCAGTCAATTTAACAGCTCAGAAAATAAGCTGATCAGCTGATTAATTGTTTTCTGGTTTCAGCTTCTCAGATGTTCTGATGATAAACTGGATCAGCTCAAAAAAATAAAAAATATTCTGCAGTTTTTATCTTTTTGGCCCAACTTGAAAAATTTCTTCAATATAAAACAGTTTCTTCCAGCTATGAGCAGATTTTTCTGCTGGTCCACATTATGCAACAGTTGTTTTTGGTCCTTCAGTTGTAATAAATTCAGGTCGGCTGAAGGTGAATCAATGAACTGCAGCTGTAAAACTCAACTCGAGTTAAAGCGACTAATTAACCTTGAAATTCTCCGAGTCTTTCTGCTGCCGTCGGTCAGCTGAGGCGACCTCGGCCCTGCAGATAATCACCTGAATGAAGGAGGGAAATTAACCATGAAACCCCACCAGGCCGTCGTGACATTCAGGAAGACAAAGAGCCCACAGAGACGCGGCTGGACATTCAAAGAGGAATAAATCTCTGACAATCACGCCGCTTTCATCAGGTTTGACACCAGAGTTTGTGTTCGTCAAACAAGCGGTGAAAAATACAGAAGAGAAACACGAGACACGTCAGATCTGTGTGTGTGAGTGTGTGAGTGTGTGTGCGTGTGTGTGTTAATTTGTGTATTTCTTTGTGAAACTGAAGAGTTAATTTAATTCATGGCTTCATTTATAACTTTGTGATGGTGTGTGTGTTCCTTCAGACTGTGATTAGAGGTTGTATGAACACACACACACACACACACACACACACACACAAACACAAAGCGAGAAACTATTGTTTTTACAGTGAACCGTGAATACAGACATTAAGCTAAAGTACACTATAATGAAGCACTGTAACATCTGCATGAAGCGCACACACACACACACACACACACCCACACACACAAGTAGACACACATACACACACACACAAGTAAACACACATACACACACTGAAAGGTGTGTGTGAAGCCTCTGAAATCAGATCAAACTCTGCTGCCACATCTGTTCACTGCGTCATTATGAGATTTTCACAGCTCATTTCTCATCCAGACACTCTATTCTCTTTCTCTCACACATACACACACACACACACACACTTACACTCTCACACACACACGTGTGGCTGTGGTACAAACAGCAGTTTGTGTGGATTCAGAGTTGAATGAAAACTGTGTTTCACTTCACTTCGACCTTCATGCAGATTTCTGTTTTCAGTTTCTTCAGTTTTTTCTTCGTCTGGTGAAAAACTTTTTTTACTGACTTTTTGCCAAACAAAGTGCAACTTCAAATAAAATCACCTTTTTTTATTTTAAGGGAACATCGTGGCTGTTTTCTGATTCCTGGCTATTCGAAGTTTGATCCCATGAAGGTGAATATTTCAGAACATGACAGATCAACTGAACCTGCTTCTCCTCAAACATTTAAACATTTAAATATCAAACATTCGCTGCTGAAAGTCCAAATATAAATTTGTTTGTTGAGAAATCTGCAGGTAAAAACTCTCCTGACAGACGCAGAGAAACAAACAGATGGTGGGTTCACGTTCCAGCAGAACGTCTGGAGCGAATCAGCCTGAACCTGAACGCCTCGGAGCTGCACACAATAAAAGTTAGCAGGATTTCGTTTTACGGAGCCGCTGCACTCGGCTCTGCCTCGCCGAGTCCTACAGACTCCATCCATCAAGCGAGGCGACGACGGGAAAGAGACCGCATGATGAAAGCAAACTTAGCAGGAGACATCTCAGAGTCGTCTCCCTGAGGGGCCGCGGGGGGGATTATGACATGAGATACTGAGGAGGAGAGGAAACCAAACGCTTTACGTCACGCAGAACCGCCGTGTGTTCGCGTCCGTCGCTCGTCCGGTGAAGTTTTTCATTAGTTTCCCTGATAACTCGCACAAACTCCCACAGCTCTGAGTCAGCAGTCCTCCACAAAGTGCATTAAAAATGTGTTAAAACGTACGAATTTCCACCCCAGAATCGATTCTGACAGAAGGGAGGAAGCTAGCTGCAGATAAAGACACGACGCTTTAAATCAGTCTGAACACTTTCAGCCTGCTGCTGTTTTTTAGAGTCAAAGCTTCACCGAGTCTGAATGAAGTTCAGCTGAAAGTCTGAATGCTGCTTTTCCTTTAAATCAAGACGAGCAGCCGACAATCGCTTCATTTCTTCTGATTGGTCAGCAGTGATCAGGATGGCATGAGGTCACGACCCCTTCAGGTGGAGGCCAGTTCTTACTGCTGCTTTGGTTTCGTGTGTGTCTGTGTGTGTGTTTGTGTGTTTCAGGTTGTGAGGTCAGCAGTGGGAGAGGAAGTGAGTCAGTTTCTCTATTTCTATTTATTTATTAAATGTTTCTGTTCTTGTTTATTTTCTACTTTAATTTTGAGTTTTTTAGATGAAACAGAACAAAGAGCAGGTTTCCAGACGAGCCAATAAAAATCCTCCTCCTTTTCTGACGTACTCAAACACACACATGCAGGAGGAACGTTCACACACATGCAGATGGAACGTTCACGCACGTTCAGGAGGACTCGTGTCGTTGTGTTTGACCGATGCTGAAGCTTCTCGCCGTCGAGCAGCAGGTCGACTCTCTGATTAACGTCGTCACGTCTTGTTTCAATTTAATCAACAGGATCATTTCCAACAACCTCAGAGAGCTGAAACCAAACCAGGCGTGAAACTGTGTGTGTGTCACGAACAGAGTGTGTGCGTCACAAACAGTGTGTGTGTGTGTGTGTGTGTGTAGGAGACATAGTGTGCTTTGGTTAATAGCAAACATTTGTTAAATACTTCAGGCAGAACAAATACTGTGAGAGAGCTGGGTGCGTGCCGAACACCTGTACAGCTCACGCATGAGTGTGTGTGTGTGTGTGTGTGTGTGTGTGTGTGTGTGTGTGTGTGTGTGTGTGTGTGTGTCTCTCTGTAATAAAATGGGAGACAGACAGACAGATAA